>OY748309.1:792095-1264800 GCA_963556515.1 Nudaria mundana
GCTTCGCGGAAATTAGGAATACTGAATAAGGTAAAGAGATTCTTTACACCGGACCAGAGGTGTCTGCTGTACAAGCCGCAGATTAGACCCTGCGTTGAATACTGCTCTCACCTCTGAAACGGCTCCGCGAAGTATTTGCTGGACGCTCTCGACGCTATGCAGCGACGGGCTATCCGTATTATAGATTGTCCGGAGGTAACGGGAAGCATTGAGCCGTTAGCTCAGCGCCGAACAATAGCTTCTTTGGCCGCATTCTACCGTATTTACCACGGCGAGTGTTCTGAAGAGCTCTTCAATCTGATCCCACCCTCTTCCTTCCGATCCCGAACAACGCGTGCCGGGCAGAGATGCCACCCCCACACAGTGGATAGCATGTTCGCGAGAACCGAACGTTTTAAACGTTCGTTTCTCTGCCGAACGATAGTGGCCTGGAACGCACTGCCTGTGCACGTGTTTCCTCCCACATATAACCCTGGGTTCTTTAAACGGAGCGTGAAGAGGCACATCAGTAGGTCGTCAAGTTGAGGGCCACTCTCTATAGTATTGTGCGCTGTGAGAGTGGCCCACAATCGCTAGACGTCGTCACGACTTACCACCAGGCGGGCGGCGTCAATTTGACGAACCCAATATATATAAAAAAAAAAAAAAACATACGTTGACTTTTAGTTTATTCGAAGTATTGAAAATCGGAATGTCGTGTTATATAATACAGATCAATTCCGGCGCTTCGCCGGGCGCTGCCGCAGCACGCTCGCTTCGCTCGCTGGGCTCGCGCTCTGTTGTGGTCACAGTTCAAACCTAACCTAACCCACTTCTACCCATTCCAGATACCCAGACCCGACTGCGTGAAGTTGGTTCTGCAGCGATTTCTTTCTATCACTAAATTCTGCAGAACAAACATGTTGACTTTTAGTTTATTCGAAGTATTGAAAATCGGAATGTCGTGTTATATAATACAGATCAATTCCGGCGCTTCGCCGGCCGCTGCCGTGGCATGCTCGCTTCGCTCGCTCGACGCGCGCTCTGTTGTGGTCACAGTTCTAACCTAACCTAGTTCTACCCATTCCAGATACCCAGACCCGACTGCGTGAAGTTGGTTCTGCAGCGATTTCTTTCTGTCACTAAATTCTGCAGAACAAACATGTTGACTTTTAGTTTATTCGAAGTATTGAAAATCGGAATGTCGTGTTTCGGACCGAGAACCCTTCGAGCATTTGACTCTTCGAACGTATGAAAATCGGAAAACTAACAAATCGCATTAATGACTTTCGGTAAAATAAGTTTCGTGATGTTTAATAATAGACATTACAATTCTTAGATATTATGAAATTCGGACTTTTGAAAATCGGAATATCGAAATTTGGAATAAAGTTTTTCGGAGTATTTGGGTGTTCCCGTGGGGAACCACCACTATCGCGGCTGTGAGACCGATCATGGAGGAGTGGCTGCAGAGGCAGCACAGTGGCCTCACGTATCGTGCGACAGATCATCACCGGGCACGGAAACTTCGGTGAGTATCTGTTTCGCATGCATCATGAGGTCACACCCGCGTGTCAACACTGCGAGGCTTCCGGCGTAGACACGGCATTCCACACGTTGGTGGAATGCTCAGCCTGGGCGAGTCAGCGCCGGGACCTCGTGGTGGGCCTGGGCGTAGATACTCTCTACTGAGAATCATGTTACGAGCCATGGTCTCTAGCGAGAGTCGCATGGTCTCTATTTGACGGTGTCACATTACCTCTCAGTGACAGTGTTAAGCATCTAGGTGTACGACTGGACAATACTTTGTCATGGAATCCTCAAATGTGCGAGGTGAGTCGCAAGATTTTTGCATCAATGGGTTCCTTACGCCGGTTACGTAATTTTTTGCCAACAGCCACCAAAATTGCACTAGCACAGTCTATCCTTCTTCCCATTCTCGACTACGCAGATTTCAGCTATCTCGACGTCACAGAGGAGCAACTTAATAAACTTGAAAATATTAGTATCAGGTTCATATTTGGCCTACGCAAATATGACCACATATCCGAATATCGCAAAACGCTTAGGTGGCTTCCTATTCGCCTTCGCCGGAATACTCATATTCTTTCCGTTCTTTTCAATGTTTTGTTCAATCCATGTACCCCAACTTATTTAAAAGAACGCTCTACGTTCCTTCATGACACACATTCGAAGTCCTTGCGGTCATCGGAGTCTCTGGTATTAGCAATGCCCGAACATTCAACCAGTTTTTACGACAAATCATTCACCGTGTAGGCTGTCCGTTTATGGAATTCTCTACCCGTGTCAATCCGACGTACACAAACTATTGCTGTGTTCAAGAAAATGGTCAATGATCACTATTTGAGCTCATAGACGCTGTTATTTGTTGTCTCATTACTATGCTGCCGCTACATATTTATAGTCCATATATATATCCTACTAATATTATAAACGCGAAAGTTTGTGAGTATGTATGTATGTATGTATGGATGGATGGATGTTTGTTACTCTTTCACGTAAAAACTACTGAATGGATTTTAATGAAACTTTACAATAGTATAGCTTATACATCAGAATAACACATAGGCTACAATTTATAAAGATATTGTGTGAATTGTTCAAAATATGACGCGGCGCGACGGGAACGGGAAAAAATTTAAATTACCACGCGGACGAAATCGCGGGCGACCACTAGTTTTACATATAGTAGTGTATATAAGTTTATGGTATGTATGCGTATGTGTATATTATCATGTATTTATTTATATGTAGGTATGCACTTATATCTATGTATTTTATGTAAGTAGGTGTATTTTTGTTACTTTATTGATTCTGATTAAGTAGTACCTTTTTCCCAAGAAACTATTTATAATTTTCTCTCTCCACCAATGCCTTAAATTCTATTCTTTCTACCTGTCCATCCAAAGGTTGCCTGTAAGAAATCACTTTTAGTGATAAGGCCGACATTTGTACATGTTATATTGAATATTTTGTTATATATGTTGTATTGGTGTACAAATAAAGTTTTATTCTATTCTATTCTATCATTGTCCCGACGGTCGTTTCGGCAAACGCAAAGCCTTAGCTAAACTAAAGTTTCGATCAACACCTCAAGAGGCTCTCGTTAGATTGTTGGATCAAGAGTCAGATTAAGGCTGATATCCTTGATACGTGCCGCATTGAGGTTTCTCAGTTTGTAGCCTCCACCGCAGGTAGTTTGGATCCTACTCCGCTACTGGTGGGTCACTATTTTTTATATTTTTAAATATATTTGTATTTTTATATATCTAAGTATTTAAAAATGTACAAAATATCTTTTAAGGTTTTTTATTTATTCCGCGGCCCAAGGCCACGGCCTCTCTAACGTCCGTTGCTGTGCGTCTCTGGTTACAAGCAGTGATATCTTTAAGTGTAATTTATTTAATTTAATTTAACATAATGGTACAGACAGGAGTTTCAGGGTGTGTGTGTTTGTGTGTGTGTTTGTTTCTGTGTGTGTGTGTGTGTCTGTATTTAGTCTTCTTATCAAGTACCTAGTTATATCTATGTTATTGTTTTAAGCAGCTCCTCAGTTTCAATATAAGTCAGTTTCTGTAGCCAATTTGAAACGATGTATTTACATTTCCTTTTAGGAAGGTTATATATGTCAAGGATTGTATGTTTTTATTATATAAATGACTACCCAAGAAACAGTACATTCTCTGTGAAAGGCTATATCTGTATACGTAGGTCACACTATAAGTTTTGCGTAACTTAAAAAAACAACTTGTTTAAACCAAAATATTATGTTTATTGCTTTTCAAAATACTCTCCTTTACATTTTAACCATTTTTTCGCAAAAACTTCCATTGCACCGCCGACAACTCAAAGCATGATGGCCATCCGCTTCCACCATGGAACCGCAGGTGCATATGTGGGGTTCACACACCTTACAGCCCAGGCGGAGAGCCGCCGCCACCCGCAGAGTCCCACGTCGTCGAGCAGGGTACCCACGTGAGGCGAAGGTAACGCCTGTAACCACGCTCCGGATTCCGTCTGTGACACAGCCCGCAGCCTAGCCTTATCGGCCCCCGTAGCTCCCTCCAATAGTTGAACTTGGAGTCGCCTCACCCCCACCCCATCCCACGCCCGCTGAAGATGCCTCAGTTCGGGTATCGATACACCCCCATTGAGGGCCGATCATGCTGATACAGCATCCGACACAAAGGGCACGTTCCCCCGTCACCGTTAGGGTTTAATTAAATAGTGACGAGGGCACTAACCCACTGCGCAGACGCCAGAAAGGCCGGGAGGCCCACATCGCGCACACAGCGTATTCCCAGACCACCACTTCGGATTGACAGGGTCGCCTGACTCCACTGATTCCCATCTAGGGAGACGTTGAGGACCGACTCTATCACCGACTTCAGGGCATCGTCGAAGGAGGAGACCTCCTCAGGACAGAGCCAAGTTGGGGTAGTCCGCACTAAGTACGCGATCTTCGGGAGGGCGAAGCACATGCGCAACAAGACAATCGCAACGTGCGCGGAAAGTCCTTTCAGTCGGTCGTGAGCGGCAAGAAGAAGCTGCTTTCGAGCAGTGATGGCATCAGGAACTGCAGAGAGATAAATTGGTGAGCCAACAGGTTGAAGTCCGGAGGAGAAAGCTCCTTGAGGCCAGGTAGAATGGTACTTAACTGACGAAAGTATGTTCTAGACTCAGTGCCACAGGAGAAAAACTCGCACATCGAGGGATTCACCTCCAGACCCAGGTCTCTAAGGCTAGGAACTAGGTCTTCCAGATCCTGTAGGACGTCTTCCGGTTTACCCCCGATAGTACCATCGTCCAAGTACCAAACGTTTAGAGAGGATTTGACACCTCGGATCGCCTTGTGTATAGCCAGGCTAAACACAAGCGGACCGAGTGGATCCCCCTGTTGGGCTCCCACCTTTGAAAGCATGTGGTTATTTTCGTAGAAGAGATTGGAAGGAAGTCTATACACTTGATGAAGAAAGGGGTATAGAGAAGGGATTTTTTCTTTGATCTCACTCAACAGAACGTCTCGCTCTAAGGTGTTAAAAGCGTTGCGAATATCCAGCTTCAGCACAATCGACTCCCCGTTCCTCGGGTCCATAACGAAGGCCCGTGTGGCATGAATGGCGGCCTCGCATCCCAGACTTAGAGTTCCCAGATTTAGAGTGCGTAGTATTTTGAGAAGCTCCTTTTGATGAATGCGGATTTCTGGCATTTTGCAATCACTAGGAGGTAGCTGAGGTGGTGTTTTAGTACCAGCACCTAGCCGTAAATTTTCAGCAAACAGAGAGGCAAACAGATTAGCCTTTTCCACAGCTGTGTGTGCCAGTGTTCCATCAGGTTTCTGCAAAGGAGGGAGTGAGGATCGACAAAAGTTCGCCTCAACACATTTGGCTAGAGACCAGAACTCCTTACTCCCAGATGGGTAAGACGAGAGTCTGGCCCCCACGCGGCCAACGTGATTGAAGCGCGTCTTCATCAGGACCCTTTTGCAGGACTTGGCTACCTTGTTAAAGGCTTTCTTCTTTTTATGCGTGTCCGGAGATTTGCGATTTCTGGCATCAACCCAAGCTCCATAAGCTGACTGTTTGTCTGCCTCACCTTTCAAACAGTCAGAGCCAAACCAGGGCTAAGCTCTGATGCCAGATGGCCGGTCAGAAAACGGAATAAAGTATTCCATCGCCCGACCGATAACCCCAGCAACAGCAGACGCGCAGCTCGATGGATCGCCAGAAGAAAAGCAGACTGACAGCCATGGGTAAGATGCAAGGAAATGACGCATCTCATCCCAATCTGCTGACTTGTATCGCCACACCCGCCTAGTGCCTCTAGGGCTGGGGTCAGGTGGGGGACACAAAAGAAAACTAAGTTTTGGTTGTGACATCTCACACTCACGTTTCAATGCTTCATTGTTTCAACTCTGCCTCGAGCAAGATCTTCATGCATGCCCTTCATGAAGGCAAATAAATAACCACTGGTTTTTCTTTACGGGACACTCTTTTCTGTAAAATTGCATTTTTTGTTTATTTATTATACATAGGGTATATGAGGTAAAATCATGAACAAAGTAGGTACCTAACAAACAAAACAAGTAGGTAACTAAAAGAAAATACTTACACTAGTACCTACACATTGATTTATGTCCGTTTAGATTGAGGAGCCACATTTCGTCTTAATGAAATTGTATAGGTATTTAGTAGTAAGTTTAAAAATTTTGTAGCCTCAATCCTCGAATTTGTAGTATAATACTTCAAAAGTTATAAGAACATAAGGGGGCTCCTCAATCTAAATGTTTAGATTGAGGTGCCACGTCAGAACTAGGAAAATCATGGATGAATATTTACCAAAATTAGGTATGATTTAGTAGCATTATTCCTCATTCGAAGAGAGCACTCCTAAAAGTTGGTTGGAAACTTCCTTACAGGTTCCCTATTGCTGACCTCTACAAAACCTGCGGAATTCTCTCGGTCCGAGCTCTATTTATCCGCAGTGTTATTATAACAACTCACTCACAAACGCATTACGACCGGGACATAATGAAAACAGCTAGACGTAAACATGCTATACTTCCACCGAAGTTGGTCACTACCAGCCTTGGACAGCGAAGTTTTTGTTTCCTGAGTAATTTCCTTTACAATAAAATTAATAAAACTATATACATATACCCAATGACGACTCATAAATGCAAGGCAACCATAGCAGACTGGCTATTGGAAATGAGCTATGATGATACAGAAAATTATTTACAAATAATATCCTAAACTAGTAAACAGGCACAAACTCTAAAATTTTGTAACTTACACCACACAACACGCACACTCACTCATTCACAAAAATGCACACTCATAATTATATTACTATTCATTATTATTTCCTTTATTTAACTTAAATACATATTTAATATATTTTTAAATAAATCTATAAAAAAATACAAATATATTTAAAAATATACAAAATAGTGACCCACCGGCATCGGGTACAAGGACCAAGCTACCGGTGGTTAGGGCTCCAGAGAGAGGAATTTCCTCACGATGCGTGCCGTATCAAGTAACACTGCTTTCTGCATCAGGCCTTTGACCCAACTGTCTAACGAGAGCCTCTGTAGGTGTTGGTCGAGGCTCTTGGCGATCAGTCTATGCACGGAAACGACTATCGGTACAATAACAGCTGAGCTTACATGCCACATGTCGACAATCTCGTGGGCCAAATCCAAGTACTTTACTTGTTTGTCTTTTTCGGCTTTCACGAGATTGCCGTCATGCGGAATAGTAATATCAACTATTATTGCACGGCGCTCTAACCGATCTACTAACACTATATCAGGCCTATTTGCAACAATAGTCATGCCAGTGATAATAGATCGGTCCCAGTACAATGTGATGTGATCATTTTCGAGAACTGGGTCGGGCACATACTTGTAATACGGTACTTCTGAATCTACAAGTTTATACTTCAGAGCAAGTTGTTGATGGACAATCCTAGCTACTTGGTTATGCCTATGCAAATACTCGCCGTTAGCCAAACTAGAACAACCAGAGACAATATGTCTAAGGGACTCTCCAGGACGGTGGCACACCCGACATATGTCAACCGTACTATCCTTCAGAATATATCTCCGGTAATTCTTAGTCATGATAACTTCGTCCATAATTGCAAAGACAAACCCTTCGGTTTCTCCAGATAGATTACCGAATCGTAGCCAGGATACGGATGATTTAAAATCAATATCAGGTCCATGTAGGGCCTGATAGAAACGCCCATGTAACTCTTTACTCTTCCATACATCCATGCGGTCATTGGTACTTAGTACAACAGGTTTACGCCAGTTCTCTTTAGCCATACCGAGCGGGGTCAATCCGTTGTCTACTGCGACAACATCACGATGCAAATCCTCGTCCACCCGCAGGCAGTATTCCCTGAGATTGCACACCTCACGGTTGTGAAGGGTCTTAGCATTAAAAAAGCCTCGGCCCCCACACATCCGTGGTATGTACAACCTCATTACAGATGAACGCGGATGATGCATTCGGTATGTAGTGAGTAGCGTACGGACTTTTCGATCCAGTGCGTCAAGTTCTGTCTGAGTCCATCTGAGTATGCCAAACGAGTACACTAAAACTGGCATGACCCAACCATTGTAGGCTCGCACCTTGTTACCGCCCGATAAAAGACTTTTAAGTACTTTTTTCAGGCGGCCAAAGAAGCGTTCCCTCAATAATTGTTTCATGTCAGTCTCTGAAATGCCTAACGCTTGTGACATACCCAGGTATTTATAAGTATCGGTTGCCGAAAGGGACCTAAGTTGGGTGGAATCCGAAAGTTGTATTCTTTCGGAATCCACTATCCCACCCTTCTTCACATGCATGCTCGCACACTTGTCTACGCCAAATTCCATTCTGATAGAATTACTAAAGGTTTCCGTTATCTTTCGTAATTCCATCAGTTGGTGACTGTTTGGGGCAAGTAATTTTAAATCATCCATGTAAAGAAGGTGAGATAAAACCTGGCCATCTTTCCGCAACCGGTACCCTAGACCTGAATTCTCCAGCAAAGCGCTGAGAGTACTCAGGGCCAGACAAAACCATAACGGACTCAGACTATCGCCCTGAAATATACTACGCTCGATCTTTATCGGTCCACCATTACCACACTTCTGTCGGCATCCTGAATAGCACAAGACGGTCTTCCATTGCCCCATGCATGCCCCTAAGAAGGTACATAGAGTTGCATCAATCTTATACAACTCCAGCACCCTCCTAAGCCATGAATGAGGCACAGAGTCATAGGCCTTCTTGTAATCTATCCAGCATGTCGCCAGATCCTTGCGATTACGGCGTACCTGTTGGCTAATAACCATATCCATAATTAGGAGCTCTTTAGTGCCACGAGCCCCACTTCTACATCCATTTTGAGAGATTGACATGATGTTGTTGTCAGTTATGTGGCGCGTTATTTTTTGTCTCAAAATAGATGTGAGAAGCTTATAGACCGTTGGTAGGCATGTAATTGGTCTATAATTTTTAGGCTCTATGGCACTACCAGATTTGTATAAGAGATGGGTCATACCAGTAGTTAGAAAATCGGGAAGCGATCCTGATTCCAAACATGATTGGAATTGAGCTGCCAACCGCCCGTGTGAACTTCGGAACCATTTTATCCAAAAATTGTGCAGTCCGTCTGGGCCTGCTGATTTCCAGTTCGGTAACAGACGGACTGCGTCGGTGACATCACTACCTATAAAATTTAATGGTTCCATAGTTTGTATCGGTTCACACAGACGATTAACATCCCGCATCCAACCATCCTCTGTGTGGCTGACAGGAGCCGACCAGATGCCACTCCAGAATGCAATGGTGGCATCATCATCTGGCCGGCGCCCGTCAATCACACTTGAATTAGATCGCTCCCAATCTCTGTAGACCCATCTCTCATCTCTTTGGAACATGCAGTTTTGGGAATACCGGTCCACTTTTTTTTTATATGTTTTAATACGATTTGCCCACGCATATACTTTCTGCTTCAGGTAGTCAATGCGCTCTGTGACCCGAAAAGCAAATTCTTGGGATCTAATATTAGTCCCCAAGAATGCCCGGGTCACAAAGCGCATCACTCTAGGGCGAGTATTGCCTGACCTGAAGCAAACAAGTTTCCTAATGAGTGCCCTGGGCTCGGCAATACGACGTTCAATCCTATACTTAACAAATTTCGGTCGAGTAGCTTTATCATTTGATAAAAGCTTAATATTTGCTACTCGACATGCCGCAACAGCCCCACAGTACAGAATCGAATGTGTATCACCGAGATTTTCACTACTGTTAAAATAGTCTGACAGTAGTGAATCCAGGGCACACATTAGGGCTATATTTTTCTTATGCGTAGGCAAACGCGATAGACGAGGTCTTTCTGTAGGTGTTACGTTTCGATATTCCCTCTGTGCACATTCCAAAGCGCTCCCTAATTGTACATTGCACTGGGTACTTACATCTGTAACCCCGGTATCCAATAAATCATCATCAGTAGGACGTTGTGTGGAAACAGTAGGAACATGTGTACCTAATGATGTAGGTATTGTGATACCAGGATTACCCTGCAAATCTGAGCGAAGCCTCTCAAGCACGGCATCATCCAACATATGACCACGTTGTATAACCTGCACTTGATCCGATAGACGTTGCGTTGATACGTTAACAGTTGGTTCAAGCTCCTGAAACAGAGACAGCATCCGTACACGATATGCAGTGAGATTAATTCCTCCCTCTGTAGCCGCATTATATGCCCGCATGACGTTCTCGTTTATGGAAGAAGTCCATCGCATGCGGTACACATTACCACCGGCAGCGGGGTCCCTAATCGAAGCCGGAGGGCGTCGGGGTCCCAAGCAGGTCAGTGGCCGGCCTCTCCCCAGCCGACGCACAGGTGGAGGCGACGTCGGTGGAGAGAAATACTCGTCGCTGCTAGAGCTCGACGCCTCACCAGTAGCCAAAGTTTCCGGCAAATGGGAGGCGGAGCTATGCGGCAAGTCCGGGGTTGGTATGGGTGCACTTTGTGTCTGTCTGGCTTTTGCTCTTGTCAGCATTATCCGTAATTATCATCCATTCATTTCTTGAAATTCTTTATATTCGTTTACCATTTTCTTAAAGTGACATATGCCAAAGATCTTTGCAATTTTTGGTAATATTTCTTTATCTTGATAATATGATAATATATAGTTTGTATACGTGATTTATAAATTTATTGCAAATCGTGCTATGTAATATGTGATTATTGTATACATTTAGATTGTACAAGTAAATAAAAATATTAAAATAATTTTAAGATGAAAAATTATGTTAGATGATTTCAAGGGTTGCCAGGTTTATTATTGTTATTACTATTCATTATTGTTAACTTACGCCACACCCACATTCCCACATTCTTTGCTTACACATATTTAGGTATATCTTAACAACCTCACTAAGCATTTGCATTCATTTTCTAAATGTACCCACTAGTTACAACTTACAAAACTATTGATGGTCATTTCTAATTAAAGTACAAAATGTACCTATAATATACCGAGGGCCTGGAGATCCGTAACACAGGTTTCGTACCCAGTACAGACTCCAGCTCTTGCAAAGGAATAAATTAACACAAAAAACACTTAGTATAAAAAAAACATTTAGTATAAATTTATACAAAATATCGATGTGTTTGATTCAAATTTCGTTACAAGTATAAGTAAATTAGAGGCTAATTTACTTTCTTAAGCATCTCAATTGAGGAGCCAGTTAAAATGTACCATATCTCCTAATCTACTCATGATTAATAACTGAATCTTGTCCTACAAAACTAATATACATACAACTAAATGACGAAGAAATTGCACATTAATTGAACTACTGCTTCTTTGAAAAATTACGAGTCTTAAGTAATGGTCTGAGGAGCCTCATATAATGTATGATAACTTTTTTAATTTTAATACTACAAAACTCAGATTTTGTCTACTAATCGAATGCTACTATAAATCATACCTAATTTTGGTAAATATTCATCCATGATTTCCTTAGTTCTGACGTGGCACCTCAATCTAAACATTTAGGTTGAGGAGCCACCTTTATGTTCTTATAACTTTTGAAGTATTATACTACAAATTCGAGGATTGAGGCTACAAAATTTTTAAACTTACTACTAAATACCTATATAAATTTTATTAAGATACGCCAAGTGGCTCCTCAATCTAAACGGACATATTGATTTATATTAGAAGTATTTGTCCACAGTTCTAATAGAGAGTTCTAATAAAAAATACGGTGTTTACCGATAAAATTACGGTAGATAAGTTGCGACCAGATTACGGTGCATCTGCGGTAATTACCGTGTACATTTACAGCGCTGGAGACACTGAGTTATGGTACTGTTACACATGCTCTTTAATAGCATGCTAAAATATGAGCATGCTTATGAACTGTTTACATTATTTTGCTAGCAATAAGCATGCTATTATCAAGTATGCTACTGAATAAGCATGCTCAAAGCAAACACTACAACACACATGCTATTATGTGTAGCGTGCTCTCTGTTTACACAAAACTAGCGAACGCCTGCGGTTTCACCCGTGCTTATAGGTATGTGGTTCCAAATTCCCATGGGAAGTACTGAGTAGCATGCTTTCGTGCTAGTAATAAGCATGTGTAGCCTTACTATTAGGTTAGTGTATAACTGTCAAAACTTGACGTTAGAGAGAATTGACGTTTACAAAACTATATACCTATATACAAAACTAAAAACTCTAAAAAGCGGACTGGTAAGACGACGCTGTTTTGGTAATCATGTGTGTTTTGTTAGTTATCGGATTTTGAGTGTTTTTTGTGGTATAAGTGATTTATTTGGACTTATTTTGTAAAATAACCAACGTTTTGTGTTGCTTCGTGATCGTTTCGGTGGCTTAAGGTATTGTGTTTGTCCCATATTTTATGTTAAAATTGTTTCGAAGATGGATAGGGAAAAGCCTCCTGATCCTCCCGATATCCCTACTGCTTCTACTCCTACTTTCTCTTCTCCTGACCGGTTTCCAGATGTCTCAATGTCCACCCCTCCCTATCCCTTATCCGAACTCGCGGAAGTAGCTTGTAGTGTAACCGATTCTTCGCGAAAGCGCCATGGTGATGACGGATCAATTAATCCCACCCCGCTCAAACAGCTTAAATGCTCATTGTCCCGCAATAAGTATACAGAGAGGGACCAAAAGCCATTCATAGTACATGTAGCTCGTACAGAAACCCAACCCAATGCATGCACTATACTCCATCCTGTCACTTTTGGTCTCTTCTTAAAGAAATATAGTGAAGGATGGTCTCAAGAAGGTAGGTAGAAACCGAGTGTGGAGTTTGCCTCTCCGCAAGATGCCAACTCAATCCTACTTAATCAAAGAAGAATCAGATAATAAATTTCGTTTATTCAGTTTAGGCACTTAAAGAGCACATAGGAATGTCAAAATTTTACAATTTATTGCCAAGTAATATCATAAAAATACTAAATTAAGTACATAAATAACCATTTGAAAATGATTCTTTCGCTGGTTCGGTAAGTTGGTTCTCCTGAGAAGATACCAGCAAGAAACTCAGGTAGATTATCCATTTTCTTTTTTAATATTGTTTTGTTTACATTGTTACAATTTATATTGTATTATTCAAGTGGCCAACAACAGAAGATTAGGGGACCATGCATTTTTATCATTAAGATATTCGTCTACAATTCTACATTATAGTAGCCTTTCTTCATCAAACATTTTTTAACTACTATTTTAAACTTATTAAGAGGCATGTCAACCAAATCCTGAGGAATTTTATTAAATATTTTTATACATTTGCCTACAAACAAATTAGGTACCAACTTTATGAAGTCTAATTTTTGTCATTGCCAGTTTTTTTTTATTTCTTGTATTAAAATTATGGTTATCGGATTTTATTTTGAAGATATCTATGTATATAATCCAGTCCTGTCACTAAATAACTTAGAAGTGTTCATTCCATCCTTCCACATAACTCGCATGGGTGTCGTCAAAGGCACCCCTTATATTGACATGTCAGAAGAAGATGCAAAAACTCACATATCCACCCCTGCAGGTTGTGGGGAAATTTTAAAAATGAAGCATATGAACAAAGAAAGAAAACATTTATTACTCCACATTATGACAATGAAAAACAACACAGTTCAATAAGTTACAAAAAACAGACTAAAAATAAAATATAACAAAAATAAAATAAAATAGACACGTGGAATAAACGGCCGTCTCTCAGCTTAATGCTGTCTGCGTGGTGCAAGGCAGACTGCACTGATTTTCAGAGACGGCCGAATGGTTGTGTTTTAATAATTAAAAAGTCACGTGAACTGAGCGTCATACATGAGTAAAAGAGAAAAAAAAGAGAACAAACAATAATAGCAAAATCATGAACATACAGTCGGTGCCTACACAAAACAACATAGTAGGTACCTATTTAATATAAAACATCACTGTACAAACTACGAGTATGATTCCTCAAACAACATGCAAATACCCACAATATCACAAATTACTAATTACACACAAACAAAACATAGAAATTATATAGGACAGGCAATTTTATTTACATTTATTGCTGACTTTGATACTAATTAGATAGGAAATAGTAATAAAATAGGTGGATACTTATTCATCGTTGGTAAACCGCACTTAGGGTGTGTTCTCTGAATATGTAGTATAAAAAGCAACTTGTTAAATAAAGTAATTTGTGTAGTTTTTAGTGTAACATGTGTATGTAGTAAATTGTGTAGGTTTTAATGTCATTTGTGTAGCCTGTGTAATCCGTAATGTGACCTGTGTAATTGAAAAATAAATAATGTACATAGTAGTAGAAGAGGAAGTTTTTCACGGAGGGAACTCTCGAATGGAAAGATACTGAAACTTGCGTTATCACATTTGATGGTCAGTCCCTACCTAGCAAAATATATTGCTGCTATACATCCCTCCCAGTAGATATATACATATATATATATATATATATATACCCAACCCTAATGTGCCGAAAATGTTGTATGTTTGGTAATGTCGAGGCCCAAAGCAGATGCAGGAAGCCAAGATGTTTTAAATGCAGTTTCGATCATGAAGGTAAGGCATGCTTCATTCCAGAGAGCGAGGCTAATTGTGCAAATTGCAAAAAAAAGCACTATGCAAGCTATACCAAATGCTCAGAGTTCGGACGGCAAAAAAGCAATAAAAACTGTTATGGCCCAAAAAAATATATTCTACATAGAAGCTAGTAGAGAAATTCCCCAATACAACTCTTCCTATGCAGATATAGATAAATCTCCCTCTCCACAGCCAATCCTCTAACTCAATCCTACCGCAAAAGAATAACCTTAAAACCTAAGTCCCATGCCCCTCTTCCAAATTAATATGACAAAAGTGCTCATCAATGTCTAGTCTCCCCCCTTCAATCTTCCCTCTCAAAATAATCCTGACCACTCTTGCTCCATCATAGACTTATTAATCCAAATAATATCTTCCTTTATATCATGTAGCAATAATGACCAACGTTGCCCAAACCCTAATTTCCCTCCTAACCAACCTACAAAATGGCCCACCCTCTAACTTTCCTACAGTGGAATATGAGGAGAATTCTACATAAAACGTGGGCTCTCACATTTAATAAAAAAAAATGAAAACGGATTTATTTGGATTTCACAAATAATTCCACATTCGTACCAATAGTGTTCGGAAGAGACCGCATTAGTGCAACACTGTGGCGCAGTCACTAGCGCCACCCCTGGCGAAGTTCAGTAATATTCTTTCCAATTGCTACTTTCCATTAAATTCGTCATTTTGAATACAAAGACATTATGATACCCTAGACATTTTACTACTCTAGACAAGATGCCCCTGAAGGATACAATTTAAGTACTTAATTTTACTGTTTAGTTTTTATCATATCAAGTTATAGCAAGGGGTGTGGTGTGGTGTGTGTGTTTGTGGGTGTGTGTGTGTGTGTGTGTGTTGTGTGTGTGTTGTGTGTGTGGTTCAATTATATAATGGATGTGACAAGTCTTCTGTATCGTCATATGTTAGACCAAGCAACCACTCAGTTACGAGTTACTCACTGATTTGCATTCTAGTAACGTGTTAGACCAGCAGTGCTACTCTGAAATGCCAAATACGATTCAATCGGTTGCGTCGGATGTCCGACCGACCCGAACGAATTAACAGTAATAACCTTACTCTGAAATTACTTTGGATTGGTGCGTTAAATCAAATTCATAGACAAATATCACAAGAGTGTCGGATTATAATCTATGGTATCGGATCGAATGATATGAAGAGGTAGTGTAGTTCTTACTAAACTTTTTGAAAATATTATCATCGAAGTTTTGAAATTCAATTTTTTTTTGTCAGAAAACTACTGATTACTTTTGAATAACAGACTCAATTTACTAGTTTTAATAATTAAATAATGTAAAACAATGTTTTGAAGATTTACATAAAGTCCAGGCTGAATTGACAAATAATAAAAAAGCAAATAAATCAAAAGTCAAAACATATGTCCCCTTGACAACTTCAACTTGGTATTTTTTAGAAATTCTCTTTATCTTAGATTTGTATTTATTCTAAATTATTATAAAATCTAAGGGATAAATCATTGAGGTATAATGTACTACGTACTAGAGAAGCCATCGTGAACAAAATCTGTGCTCCGTTTTGTTAAAAGTTAAAACTAAACAGCGCTGCAGCAATAATTTGACCGTCTGATTAACTTTGACAAACTAATAAAATAATAAACACGCAGCGCTGCATTGCTTTTTGCGACAGTTTTCCGAGCGTCTATTGGTTGTTCAAAGTTCTATTAATAGCGTACGCTTACATAGAATAAGTAATCTGCCGAACTCAGAACAGACATTAAGTATTATACCTAAATGATTAATGAAATTTTATTATTAGGTGTAGCATTATACAATGTTGATATCGTCGAGTGGCATTTATTTATACTAGTTATCACGACGAACTTTGTATCGCCTCAAATATAAAAAAAAATAAAGAAAAAAAGAATACTTTAATATTTCATGCAAATGTTATTATTAATTATAATTGAAAAACGCGACGGACGGACAGACAAATTGTCGTACTAAATAAATAGAGATAATTAAAAGAAATCAAATCAAATTACATTACAAAATATCGTGGTGGTATGCGTAGTGGGTTAGCTATGGCTTTGTTTCCACCAGTTGTATTGGATAATTCTACCATTCCGTATACTGAAGTCGCCAAAAACCTCGGGGTCTTAATCGATTGCAATTTGACGTGGAACGCTCATGTAGGCGAAGTGAGTAAAAAGGTCCATTTCACCTTCCACACTCTCAAGTGTCTACAAAGCTTCTTGCCCTTGGATATCAAAATTTCTCTTGCGCAGACGTTAATTCAACCCATCCTGGACTATGCGGATGCCTGCTACTTGGATGCCACCGAGGAGCTCCTAAATAAACTTGAGCGCTTGCAAAATCTATGTATCCGATTCATATACAATTTACGTAAATACGATCACGTCTCACAATATCGCAAGAAACTCAAGTGGCTCCCGATCCGTCTTCGTAGAGATGCTCGGATATTGTGTTTGCTGTTTAACGTTCTACACAATCCTTCCTATCCGTCCTACCTACGGGAGCGTTTCTCATACATGAACGCACCCGATGCCCCGTGTAGGTCACATCTCCAATATCGCCTTACCTGTCCCTCTCACAAATCCGATTTCTATTCCTACTCATTTACTGTTCATGCGGTCAGGTTGTGGAACTCGCTCCCGCCGAACATACAACGCTGCAACACTATTTTTACATTTAAAAGGAAAGTGAAGGAACACTATCTCTCCTCTCTGTCTTAAATATCTGTATGTATGTATATATATTATTAATATATATTTGTATATATGTATTTTCATGTATATATATATTGTACCTATATATTATTATTATAACCTAATCTGTAAATATATATATATATATATATATATGTATTTGTGTAATATAGATCCACCTGCGCACACAAGACTTATTCTATCAAGCATTTCCTTTCCCTGGCCCACTGGAAGAGATTTCTTATGAAATAAGTGGTGCCTTTGTACTCAATCTATCCTTATTGTTCATCTTCTTATTTTATTTTTCATGTGTGTACATAAATAAATAAATAAATCGTTTAAAAATTCCTCCGCGTCATTGCCGATTGTTTATCAGTTGTCTAGATCCCAGATATGTGATTTTGAATATGTGGTTGATTTGTTAAAAGTAATACAAGCTTAGGCTAGATGACGTTGTGTGCGAATGTCCAAGATAAATATTTATATCTAAGGCAGGGTATACAGAGGCATTTGTACTTCCACTTCTCACCAGGGGTGTCTATTGCTGCGTACGGGCCCTTTATTTGCCAGTACCTTGTCCGTACAAGTGAGTATGCCCAATGCTGTGGCCACCCATTGTCCATTACCGGACGCCCCGGGTACCCACTTAGAGAATTGCCCCTTTGCTTTGACGGACTTTGGCCACCTATGCGGCTTCTGTCGAGAAGTTGGGTCAGATTTTATCCCGCATCTTTGTGGTGGGTTATCCCGCGTCGGTGGGCGAAGCTGCGTGCTACGGAATTGCTAGCTAGCTTACCAAACTCGGGCTGAGATCATGGAGGTAGATGGTCTTGTGCGTTAAAAGGGTCTGGGCGCAGACTTCGAAACTCAACGGGGAGGGTACGCTCTTTCTCGCTCCAGGCCGCCTCCTTCGCCATTATAACCAGCTCGCAGAAGCATACGGCCCCATTCCACTTGCTCCCGCTGGATACCATAGCTCGTAACATGATTTCCAGTGAAGATGTATCCACACAGACCCACGACATGGTCCCGGCGCTATTGACACTGGGGTTTGACCTCACTATGGATGAGGTATAGATACGAGTACTTACCAAAGCATCCGTGCACGTGAGGTCACCGTGTCGCCTCTGCAACCACTTCTCCATGATCAGTCTGGGCATGGGACCCTAAGATCTTGGCGGGCGGGACAATGATAAATTGATAATCATCACTACATCATAACATAGTATAAAACAAAGTCGCCCTTTCCGTATGTTCATGGGGGCGCACTAAAAGTTTTGCACTTCTAGCTAATCGGAACTATTTGAATTTCGGATGTTATATTTTTTTAAACGTTGCAACCTTCTTAGTAATAAAATAAACAATTGGCGGAAAATCATTCGTGATTTGTTTTTTATCACACATCAAAGTTCTACGTATGCATCGAAAATGGAATTAAGTCGAAAAGATTTTCGAGCGATGATTTTTTATGATTTTAAAAGTTCTCTCTCTCCGCAAGACTGTGCCGCTCGTCTTCAAAATGCTTTTGGGAGAGAAGCAACTTGTTTGAGCACCGTGAGGCGATAGTTTGCTGAATTTGAGAGAGGTCGAGTTTCTTTACATGACGAATTTCGTGAAGGGCGGCCTTCAACTGCCGTCAACGAAAATAATGTGGCTACTGTTAAGCGGTTAATTGAAGAAAACCCGCGGATTACCTATGAGACAATTTGAGGACTATTGGGGATTGGTATGAGTCAAATCCAGAAAATTTTACACGAAGAATTGAAAGTTTGGAAACTTTGTTGTCATTGGATCCCTCATGAACTGACAGCGAAGCAGAAGCGGGCTCGCGTGGAATGGTGCTCACAGATGCTACTGAAGTACGACCACGGACATTCTAATGCTGTTTATGACATTGTCACAGGAGACGAAACGTGGATTTATTGTTTTTAACCCGAAAAAAAACAGCTATCTTGTGAATGGGTGTTTGAAAATTATTACCCAGGGTGTTGTTCGAGTGCGAAAGACGACCCAAAAGCCGCGTTCTCCTACATCATGACAACGCTTCTTCACACACGGCCAACAAAACAAAGTCATTTTTAACTTCCAAAAAAGTACAACTCGTCATCCATCCTGCATAGCCCCTACATAGCACCCTGTGATTTCTGTATTTTCCCCAAAATCAAAGATTTGATGAGAGGTTTTACTTTTACCAACTCCGAAGAGGCAGTGATAGCGTTCAATCAGCACGTAGAAAACATGCCTTCAGATTTGTGGTCCTCCTGTTTTAAAAAATGGTTCGATCGCTTGAAAAAATGTTTAAAATGTAAAGGAGAGTACTTTAAAAAGCAATAAACATAATATTTTGGTTTTAACATGTTGTTTTTTTAAAGTTTTGCAAAACTTATAGTGTGACCTACGTATACTTAGATTTCAATCACCAATGGATAGAGTGGTTCTCGGGGAAGATTTTTGTGTTTATAATTTATCAAGCGGGCGTCCGCTACATAGTATAAGTATAAACTTATATTCTTCACTCGAATTACGAGGGTCAATTGGTAATATGGATATCGAAAGAACACCGGGACCGGGGACCGGGATCTACATTAATGACATATATTGCACAAAAACACATATACTTTTCCACTGTTATAATTTTACTTGCACTGACCGGTTTCACCTCACGGCATCATCAGAGATTTATACAAAATATATTTTAAATTCACTTAAAAAATATCGTACTACATATTCATACTGACATCAAAACACTAGTATCACAAATAATTATATGGGGGTATATGAAAATAAATTTAAATGATAACACCACCACTTCTAAATTTACCCCGAAAAGTGGGAGAATAAGTCCTAAGAAAATGTCTACTTAGATGTTTTAAAAAATATTTGTTACATGTCTAAAATTACGTTAAATGTCAACTGCCAAATTGTCAAATTATTAAATGTCAACTGCTAAATTGTCAAAATTATTAAATGTCAACTGCCAAATTGTCAAAATTATTAAATGTCAAAACTTACATTTCTAGTCCCACCCCAGTGAATTAAATTGTATAATAGATAAATAGAATAAAATAAAATACAATGTCAATTATATAATTCGAATGTCAGCTACTCAAATATAGATATGTAGATGTCACTACTTATAATACTGTAACAACGGTGACCGGCTTAAATCAAGTTGTTGATTCAGTATCGATTTACTATTGGTATTTAATAATCTATTTATTTCGAGGGTCTCGAGGGCGTTCATTTTCCTACCTTTTTCACAGCAATGTAGGACTTTAACGTTTGCTTTTGGTACGAGTACCCCTCAGACAGGAGATGCTCTGCAAAGTTGGATTCTGTTTTTTTAAGTCTCCAACCGCTAGTGTGCTCCGCTACTCTAGTCCGTATGGATCTCCCCGTCATCACAAAAGCGCATAAAGGCAACACAGTGGTGGTAGCAACAAGACAGGACTACGAGGCAAAAGTGGAGGCATTCTTAGAAGATGCATCATTTGTGGAGCTGAGCCGAGATCCAACTAAGAAATTTAATGAGGCGGTAAAGGAAACCTTACAATCGGCAAACAGCTTATTTGGTAAGGATGCCTACAGACTCAGGTTAATGAATCCCCAGGCCCCTAAGCTGCATGCATATTATAAACTACACAAACCAGAAGTAGCCATACGTCCTGTAGTGTCTTACACCGGAGCACCAGCCTACAAGTTAGCAGCTAAAGTTGACAAGTTGTTTAAGGAGCATACAAACTTTGGGCCCACAAATACAATAAAAAACAGTCTTGACCTTGTAAAGAAGCTGGAAGATGTTTATGTACCTGATGGAGCTATGTTGATTTCGTTTGATGTGAAAAATCTGTTCCCTAGCATCCCAATAAAGGAGTGCAAAAGTGCTATCAAAGATATACTGACACAAGCTGTAGTAGACCCACAAATAGCTATAGACTTGGAACACACCATATCTATATGCTTGGATCAGAATTATTTTAAGTTTAACAACAGGTTTTATAAACAGATCAACGGTCTGGCGATGGGTAGCCCCCTCTCCCCACTTTGTGCAGACATTTTTATGAATGATGTGGAGCATCGGATACTGAACAACAGTTTGTACAGACCCTTTATAGCTTATTGGTATAGATATGTAGATGACATTATTTGTTTATGGACTGGAAACGTAGATATTTTAGATAAGTTTTTGACATTTATTAATCAAATTAATGCGAATATACAATTTACAATTGAAATGGGACATGACATAATTAACTTTCTGGACATAACTATCAGCTTAACTAATCACAAACATACATTTAAAATATATAGAAAACCCACATTTGCAGACAACATCATACACGTAGATTCTAGACACCCATTGAGTCATAAACATGCCGCCTTTCACTGAATGGTACATCGCTTACTAACAATTCCAATGTCCCAGAATGACTTTAAAGAGGAATTAAAGTGTATAAAAACTATAGCCACGAATAACGGTTTCTCACCCCAAATAATAGACAGTATGGTGGCACGCATGCAACGCACGCAAAGCAAATGTTATGGATTTAGCATATAGGGGAGGTATACCTACAACTTCGGATGTTCCTAGGAAAAGATGGGCTCGTATATCTTATATTGGTAACATATACAAATGCTCTAGGAATTTATCCGAATGCAAACCTGCATTTTATACACCTCACAATTTAGGAAATCTTCTATGCAACAACAAGGACAAAACACCCGTCGAGAATAGGAGTGGGATATACGAACTTACATGTTCAAGTTGCGCGAAAAAATATGTGGGTCAAACGGGGAGATCCATACGGACTAGAGTAGCGGAGCACACTAGCGGTTGGAGACTTAAAAAAAACAGAATCCAACTTTGCAGAGCATCTCCTGTCTGAGGGGCACTCGTACCAAAAGCAAACGTTAAAGTCCTACATTGCTGTGAAAAAGGTAGGAAAATGAACGCCCTCGAGACCCTCGAAATAAATAGATTATTAAATACCAATAGTAAAGCGATACTGAATCAACAACTTGATTTAAGCCGGTCACCGTTGTTACAGTATTATAAGTAGTGACATCTACATATCTATATTTGAGTAGCTGACATTCGAATTATATAATTGACATAGTATTTTATTTTATTCTATTTATCTATTATACAATTTAATTCACTGGGGTGGGACTAGAAATGTAAGTTTTGACATTTAATAATTTTGACAATTTGGCAGTTGACATTTAATAATTTTGACAATTTAGCAGTTGACATTTAATAATTTGACAATTTGGCAGTTGACATTTAACGTAATTTTAAACATGTAACAAATATTTTTGTAAATCATCTAAGTAGACATTTTCTTAGGACTTATTCTCCCACTTTTCGGGGTAAATTTAGAAGTGGTGGTGTTATCATTTAAATTTATTTTCATATACCCCCATATAATTATTTGTGATACTAGTGTTTTGATGTCAGTATGAATATGTAGTACGATATTTTTTAAGTGAATTTAAAATATATTTTGTATAAATCTCTGATGATGCCGTGAGGTGAAACCGGTCAGTGCAAGTAAAATTATAACAGTGGAAAAGTATATGTGTTTTTGTGCAATATGTGTAGCAGATTCCACCAAGTGCCGTCAATCGACAGTATAAATAGTCTTAATGACATACTTTCTTCATAGAAAAGAGTAATTAATTTTCAAAACATCTCAAGATTATACGCTTACGATCGACCCACGATACTGCAAGATACCCATTGATTCTTTGATTCTTGATTGATACTTTGATTCTTTGATGAAACTCCTGTCAATTTCGAATTATCGGACAGATGAAATGCCTTCAGAGTAAGCATTCCGATACAAATCCGCTAGATGAAGCTGTACAGACAATACATATACAATTGTGCTCCGTATTATTTTAATCATAATATTTTTTTCTGCAATTAAATTTGAGTGATTATGTGTTTAACTAGGGTGTTCTTAATCTATTTCCCGGTGAAAGTGTTTTCATGGTGCAAACTTTCCTACCTGCATAAATAAATACAATCAGCGCCAATGTGAAAAAACACTCTACAAAAGCTTTAAAAACATTGTGTATTATTTGGTTAACAGTTTTATCAGTAAAATATTCTCAAAACAAGCAAATTGTGACATAATGTGATAAATGAATAATAAAAATTGATCAAGTATTGAACTCAGTGACACCCGACTCGGATAGGAATGTGAAAAAATTCCAAGCTAATGAGTCACACTCACTGGTGTTTTAAATTTAAATATTTGTACAAGATAATACTGGTTACTAATTTCAAGACATCTATTAATAATCAACTTAGCCCTGAAGCTAGTGTCGGACACATAATAGGTGTTGTATGGGTAGTGGACGGTTCGAAACCAAGTGACTGGGAATTGTCTTTTTGTGATTTCTAATATAATATTATTTGACAAATGTATTGTGATCGTCCTCAGACTACCTTAATAGATTACATAGGTGCTAAAAGTAAATTAATAGAATGGATAATTAAAAATTAAAAATTAGAAATTATGAAAATTCATAAAGTACAAAATGTATCTTCAAACGCGTCTACGATATCCCATTTTTTTCTAAATCAACAAGAAATTTCTGATAATATCGAAATTCCCTTTTGGCAAAGGTTAAGTACCAAGAAAAATTCTATTCCGGTTTTAAAAAGAATCCCCCGAGGTGCGAGACCCTCTGTGGCTCAATGTTTAGCCTCCTGCATTGGTCAAGTAGTCCGGGATAATACCTTTAGCGCTTGGGAACAAATGTTAACCTTCCCTTATTTCACACACGTAAAGAAAAGGCCGTTGACATCTTTGACGGTCCAAATCAAAGAAAATTGTACAAACAATTTTAACATTTTAAATTCAAATTCAATCCACATTTCGGCCCCTGATTATTCTCAGGCCAAGAAATTAAAACTTGTAGAGAATAAAGTAAGGGAAGGCGACATCAGTGGGGCGGCAAGACTACTTTTTAGTAGCGACGTGCTGCCTCCTTATTCTGTAGAAACTTTAACGGGCTTGCAGAGTAAGCACCCACAATCCGCAGATCCTCCGAACAACGATACAGAAAATTTTGAGACTACTGCCAAGGATGTGCGCACAGCTGTTGACTCCTTTCGTTTTGGATCAGCTGGTGAACTTGACGGTTTGACACCACAGCACCTTAAGGATCTGTTGTGTCCGAGCGCTGGGGAAGCTGGTGATGCACTTTATATAATTAGGTTTTGGTTCAAAAGGAGGTTGTGAGGCCGCAATCCATGCGCTTGCAACATATATTGACAGTAGCGAAGATGGAGAGGTCATCTTGAAAGTAGACCTGAAAAACGCCTTCAACTCTGTAAACAGGGACACCTTGCTGACACAGGCCAAATTAGAAACCCCCAAAATATTTAATTTTCTTTGGCAATGCTATAGTCAGCCAACAAAATTAATTTATAAAGACCACCTTTTGAATTCAGCCGTTGGATGTCTTCAAGGTGATCCGTTGGTACTAGTCATCTTCAGTTTGGCCATTAACCCAATAATTCAAAAAATAAAATCAAAATTCAACATTTGGTACCTAGACGACAAGACTAGGGGGAAAAGTAGATACAGTTTTACAAGATTTAGCCCTAATAAAGAACGAGTTTCAGTCAATTGGCTTAGAACTGAACCCGAATAAATGTGAGATTTTTATATCTGAAAACACAGATAAAAAATGCAGACGACTTGCAGCTGTATCGACATTTTGCTTTAAACGAATATAGAACTGCCATTGCAGCCTTAAATAGAGACCTCGCGGCTATTAATCAGTGGGCTTGTTCGTATGGCCTTCACATTAATCCCAACAAATCGCAGGCCATGATTATTGGAAGTAGGCAGATGCGTAGTGGGTTAGATATGGCATTGTTTCCACCAGTTGTATTGGATAACTCTACCATTCCGTATACTGAGTCGCCAAAAACCTCGGGGTCTTAATCGATTGCAATTTGACGTGGAACGCTCATGTAGGCGAAGGGAGTAAAAAGGTCCATTTCACCTTCCACACTCTCAAGTGTCTCCAAAGCTTCTTGCCCTTGGATATCAAAATTTCTCTTGCGCAGACGTTAATTCAACCCATCCTGGACTATGCGGATGCCTGCTACTTGGATGCCACCGAGGAGCTCCTAAATAAACTTGAGCGCTTGCAAAATCTATGTATCCGATTCATATACAATTTACGTAAATACGATCACCTCTCACAATATCGCAAGAAACTCAAGTGGCTCCCGTTCCGTCTTCGTAGAGATGCTCGGATATTGTGTTTGCTGTTTAACGTTCTACACAATCCTTCCTATCCGTCCTACCTACGGGAGCGTTTCTCATACATGAACGCACCCGATGCCCCGTGTAGGTCACATCTCCAATATCGCCTTACCTGTCCCTCTCACAAATCCGATTTCTATTCCTACTCATTTACTGTTCATGCGGTCAGGTTGTGGAACTCGAGGAACACTATCTCTCCTCTCTGTCTTAAATATCTGTATGTATGTATATATATTATTAATATATATTTGTATATATGTATTTTCATGTAAATATATTGTACCTATATATTATTATTATAACCTAATCTGTAAATATCTATATATATGTATTTGTGTAATATAGATCCACCTACGTACACATAAGACTTATTCTATCAAGCATTTCCTTCCCCTGGCCCACTGGAAGAGATTTCTTATGAAATAAGTGGTGCCTTTGTACTCAATCTATCCTTATTGTTCATCTTCTTCTTATTTTATTTTTCATGTGTGTACATAAATAAATAAATAAATAAAATAAATAAATTAACAACAATCTCCAAATTCAACATAAAATAAAATAAAAATAAAATAAAATAAAATAACGTTTATTATCTTTGAAATTTTCAGAAAATTATTTAGATTCGTCAGAAGTTGGTGTGACTCTACCGAGGGTTCCAAAATGCAACGAGACTGAGAAGAGCCCTCAAGAAACTCAGCTCGGCTTTTTTCAAAATATTTCATCTTAAATCTAATACAGAGTTATTTAGAAAGGAGCAATTCGTTACGTTGTTACAACCAGGCCGCCTTGTCATCTAAGAAATCATTAATACTATAATAAGCTTTATGGCACAATTTACTTTTTATTAGTTTTTTAAATTTATTGACAGATAAATTTGCTATTTCGGTTGGCAATGTATTGTACATTCGAATATAGTTCCCCGCAAAAGAATTACTCACTTTATGAAGCCTAAATTTAGGAACAGCCAGTTTATCCTTATTTCTTAAGTTTAGATTATGATTATCACTATTTTTCACAAATTTACTTTTGTTCTTGTGGGTATACAATAAAATTTCATAAATATACTGTGAATACACTGTAAGGATGTTAATATGCTTAAACTTATCTCTTAATGACTCCCGAGACCCCATTCCATAGATAGTCCGGATAGCCCTCTTCTGCAACACAAAGATGCATTCAATATCGGCAGCGTTACCCCACAGTAGTATGCCATATGTCATGATACTGTGGAAGTAGCTGAAGTAGACAAGACGCGCCGTTTTAATGTCTGTAAGTTGTCGGATCTTTTTGACAGCATAGGCTGCTGAACTAAGCCTGGCCGAAATTTTCCCGATATGAGGCCCCCATTGCAATTTGGAGTCTAACGTTATGCCCAGAAAGACAGTGTCATCGACCAATTCTATTATATCATCCCTAACCTTAACACTGGTTTTAACAAGTCTTACATTAGGTAAGGTGAATCTTACACATTTAGTTTTATTTTCATTTAATAATAAATTATTAGCACAAAACCAGTGGACTATCCTAGAGAGGGCAATGTTTACATCGTCAAGTTCGCGCTGTCCACGTTTAACTTTAAATATTAAAGAAGTGTCATCAGCAAACAAAACTACCTCGTGGTCGTCTCTTATGAGGTGAGGGAGATCATTAATATGTACTAGAAAAAGAAAAGGTCCCAAAATTGAACCCTGCGGTACCCCCATTGCTACGGGAGAACCAGGTGACTGTTTACCATTGATCACTACTTTCTGGACCCTATCACTTAAGTAAGAATTGACGAAATTCAAGGCCGTCCCCCGGATTCCGTAATGATCAAGTTTCTTAATTAAAGTCTGGTGCTGAACGCAATCGAAGGCCTTAGATAAGTCACAGAATACACCATAAGCATCATATGACTCATCCCAGGCCCTGTATATACACTCTAATAATTTAATACCGGCATCAGTGGTGGACCGACCACGAGTGAAACCGAATTGTTTTGTATGTAATAGTTTATTAACGTTAAAGTGATTTTGCATTTGATTAAGCATAAAATTTTCAAAAATTTTACTAAATGTAGGTAGTACAGAAATGGGACGGAAATTGGACGGATCTGAAGTACTACCCGATTTAAACAGGGGAATTAATTTACTAGATTTCATTAAATCAGGGAACACACCACTATCAACACAATTATTAAATATTATTACTAGTTCAGGAGCAACCATTTCAATAAAAGAATTTACTAAATACACAGAGATGCCCCAGAGGTCAGCTGTTTTCTTGATATTTAAAGATTTAAAAGTTTTTAAGATAGTGTTTATGTTAACTTTACTGAATTTAAATATAACGTTACAACAAGGAACGTTTGCTTTTAACAAAGATTCTGCAATGGGGGTTGAAGAGCCTAGGGTTTTTGTCAAATCTACAGGAATTCGGGAGAAAAAATTTTCAAATTCGTTAGCGACCTCGAAGTCTGATGTAGTTATTTTACCATTTATATTAAGTTTAAAATGATTATCATTTAATTTTTGTTGACCTCTTTCCGCGTTTATAATTTTCCAAGTAGATTTAACTTTGTCTGCACTATTGAGAATTTTATCACTTATATATTTTGATTTAGCTGCTAAACAATCTGCTTTAAACTTTTTTGAATAAGTTTTAACATAATCTAGAAATTCAACTGATCTATTAAGCTGTCTTTCTGAGTATAGTTCATAAAGTTTTTGTCTACTTTTGTGTATACCCTCAGTGGCCCATTCACTGAAAGTAGGACTATCACTAATCATGACCTCCTTAGACTTGAATATGGAGTTGAACTCGTTGTAAAAAGAATCAAAAAATAATTTATACATTACATTTGGATCTAAGCCAGTGTCTAAGAATGGAATTTTATTGCAAAGTCCAACCCTCATACGTTCCAAGCGGTCACCAGTTATTGGTCTACATAATATTTTACGTTTTATAACTTTTTCTTTAGTGATTTTAAAAGATGCTATTTGCCCACAATGGTCTGAATCTAGCTTTTTTATAATACTTTTACTTTCTGGCAACATATCGCTGTATATATTATCCAGGCAAGTGGCTATTGTATTACAATATCTAGTAGGCTCCAAAAATAAGTTTGTAAGATTGTGTGATTTAAATAAATTTAAAATATTATAACTCATATGCGTATTAACAAGTAAATCGACATTAAAATCACCACATACTATTAGGTACTTATTAGTTTTTCCAAGTTTACATAGAACTTTGTCAATAAGTTCCTCAAATTCGCAAAAGGGTGAGGTTCCAGGTTTATACACGCATACTACTATGAATTGCTCCATTTCCACGCACGACAGTTCGACTTTACACTCTAGAGAAAGAGACACAATATCTTTCCGTTCTTTAAATTTAAGTTGTTTATTTAATAAAATCAAAGATCCCCCCCGTACTGTGGTCACCCTGCAGAATGCACTACCAACCCGGTGATTACTGAAATTGAACAAGAGCTCATACGGCTTACGCATATGTTCTGTAATACAAAAAATATCAATATTATCTGAATTCATTAACAGTTCCAACTCTAACTCTTTGCCATGTGTTAAACAACCAATATTTTGATGCCCTATGTTGATATAATTTACATTTTTTGATTTGGTTTGATTTGGAGGGCATTTTTTAACATAATTAATATTTGTAACTAAATTTAATTCAATTAATTGACTATGTCTGCTAAAGGGTAATATTGCCTCTGTTGTCGTAGAACTTAATTTAAATTACTTGGAACAGATTCCAAAGTCTTAACACTAAATCTACATTGCTCAATAAAAGCAGTTTTGTCAGCCAAGTTCTTGGCTGAAGTGTAAAAATAATTGAATAGCAAACTTGCTATTTGTCTCTTATAATGCTTTGGTAGAAAATACCTACCTTTGTTTACATAAACAATATGTTTGTTATTGTTAAAGTTACTGTCAGAAGTTGACAAATTGTATTTATATACAGTTCTCTTAAAAACAGAATTAAAGTCAATTACATGGAATTTATTATTATATTGGCTAGTTAAATTGAGTTGTAAATTTATCTTATATCTAAGAGAATTTTCCACGTCTGGCACACCTTTTATGTATGGTAATGTAAACATTACTACATGTTCAACATTTAAGTTTTGCATTTTGTCAAAGTATAGGGATAGTTCATTTTTGTTAATTTTACCCCTGTTTGAGCAGAAAATAATTATTTTACTGTTTGAGTCAAAATTATATTCTAATATCTTTTGCATAATTTCATTTAAAGATGCACCTGGATAACAGTTATTAATAATTGAATAACAATTTGAATTAAATTGTTGTATCAGAAAAGAACTAAAATCAGTTCCAATATCATCACTAAATAAAACTAGTTTAGTATATCCAGTATGACTATTACTTTTTACACTGTCACACAATTCATACACTAATGAAGTAGAAGGTGAGCAAGTTGTAAGGGAAGCCTGGTTCTCCAATGATTGAGAAGGACTTGTGCAATTGATATTGCATGAGTGGTTATTTATGAAGGTATTAAGGCGCTCAGTATTATAATTAGATGTTTTGAGTACCTTATCTATACTTGATGAACACTTATTAAAGTCTTTTAGAGACCATTCATATTTCTTAGTTACATACTCTAATTCAAATTGCAAATTTTTTATTTGTGACTCTAAGCGTTGTGTGTCAGTGTAATATTTTAAATGACTTTGTTTAAGTTCTAACATAGATAATTTAGCTTGTTCTCTTAATTTTAAACTAGAGTTAACATTTTTACACTTTTTGATTAAGATTCTATGATATTTTAATTGTTTCTTTGATTTTAAAATGAATTTCTTTATTTTTAGGTATTTTTTTAGTTTATTCCTGCTGCAAAAATAAACTGGCTTGTCCAAACTGTCATTGGTAAGATCTATAGTAGACAAGTCCAGGTTTGGAACTGTTGCAGAAGGAACAAACTGCGGAGTACCACTCATTAGCTCGTTATAAAGGTTATCCGTTTGTTGGACTACGACTTGCTTGGCAGCTGACTCCAAGTGTAAGATGTGCCCCTGGGCATCCCGTAGCTCCTGTTCCAGCAAGGTAGTCCTCCTCAAGGTCCCTTCATACTCGTCACTGCACTCTTGAAACCTATCTACTATTGATTGAAGGTGGTTCCGCTGCATTACAATTTCATCATAACTAATATGAAGCCTAGCTAGTTCAGATTTTAGTTTTTTACTATCGTCTAAAGCACCTATCAACAAGTTTTCATTTTCTTCTCTTTCTTTTTCTAATTTTTTTTTATTTTTTTTTTATTTTTTTATATTTAGGTCGACAAATTGACGCCACTCGCCTGATGGTAAGCTGAGGCGACGTCTGGCAATTGAGGGCGACTCTCACAGTACACAGGAATACTATAGAGAGTGGCCCTCAACTTGACGACCCTGTAATGTGCCTCTTCACGCTTCGCTTAAAGAGCCCAGGGTTATATGTAGGGGGAAACACGTGCGCAGGCAGGGCGTTCCAAGCCACCATCGTTCGGCAGAGAAACGATCGTTTAAAACGCTCGGTTCTCGCGAAGACGGTTTCCACGGTATGAGGGTGACATCTCTGCCCGGCACGCGTTGTTCGGGATCGGAAGGGAGAGGGTGGGAATGATAATTGTAAACAGAGCTCTGTTTTAGATTTAAGTTCCTGCAACACCAGCTGAAGTTTGGGCTCCTCCTGCTGGCGGGATAAGGCTCTACGGCTACGGGTATTCATATTCTCGACAAATAAGTGCAATTAAACGCAATTTAGAAAATACAAGTAGGTAGTTCGAGGTTATGTTAGGTACCGGTAAATTAAAATCAAAACTTTTCTGTACTTACGAAAATAGATCGCCTGTTTTCAATGTTGAGTATATGAATAAACACGTATAATAAAATAATTTTACCTATTATAGGAGAAACATTATGTATTTACGTGAAATAACATTGAACAATACGGTCAGCTGATTCGTCACTTTTTAGCTTATTTTTACACTAATATACACAAAATTCTTTGAAATGATTATTTTTGCACTACTATTGTGATGATATTGGAGTTATCTGATGTAATTTGTATTTATTTCACTAATAAATTTATAGGAGCTAAAATTTTACGACTGTTCAATAGTGTTGCCAGACGCAGAAGCTCGCTCAAGATGTGTTTACGAAACGTCAACTTAGCTACCATTTCAATTCCCAAATCCCGGGTATAATTAAAACGTGGAATAACAACCCCATCCATCTCGTAGGCGTAACTCAGTGCCCTACTTTGACCGTAACTTATAACTCCACATTTAGCGATGTTAAAGCACAGGTTGTTGGTAGTGCTCCACTGAACTACACGGTCAATGTCGCATTGCATTGCATTCGCCAAGCGTCGGAAGCATCCACTATGGTAAAATACACTTTGAGATCATCGGCAAAGAGTAGACACTTGGCATGCAGTAACACCCTCGGCAGATCATTGATTATGAGGAGAAATTCCAGCGGTGCTAAATTCGAGCCCTGGCTAATGCCTGACAAGGTTAAATATGGGCCAGATTCGTACCCCGCATACTCCACATACTGCCGGCGCTCGCTAAGGTAACTCGCGAAGAAGCGGAGTGAGTGTGGTGTGAACCCCAACTCCGCCATCTTGGATAATAGGACGTCGTTATCAACCAGGTCAAAAGCCTTCCGGAAGTCGAAGTACGCGCAGTCTACCTGCCCTCCAGCATCAATGACGGGAGCAAGGTATGTCATTAAAGATAGCAGGCTACTACCCGTACTTCGACCTGGGCGGAAAACATGCTGTGCGTCATCAAGTTGTGAGTTAACCTGTAAATAATATAGAAGCGTGTAATGCAGATTCAAATACCTTAGCAAACGCCGACAATACCGCCACCGGCCTATATCCACTTACGTCCTCACTGGGCCTCCCCTTAGGAACCGGTATTACCCGGGTGATCTTCCACCGATCTGAGTACCACCCCTCCTCCAAACACAAATTAAATATGTGCCTTAACGGCCTACAGAAAACCGCCCGACAATCTTTGATGATGAAGGGCGGTATCCCATCCGGCCCCACCGACTGCTTAGGCTTCAACCGAGCGAGCGCCGAGTTAAGGTCGCGCGCGCTGAGCTCGCCAACATGCACACGGTACGCTCCAGCCTGCGCGCCCGCGGCCCGCTCCGCCGCCGCGGGGTCCAGCACCGGCCGCTCGGACTTATATACCGATTTGAAATACGCAGCAAAGCACTCTGCACCCTCTGATTCATTCAAGTCCCTACCATCCTTCTTCAAAGTGTTTCGGTGTCGTTTACCTTGTTTACTTTTTATAAAATTCCAGAAAGATTGAGGATCGTTTTTAATATTCGTCTGTAGACGATTCTGATAAGCTTCAAATGTTGATTTTATTTTTTGTTTAACTAATGACCGGGTCTGAGAAAACGCTTCGTAATCACATCGTGAACCTGTTTTTTGATAGATTTTGTGAAGTTTAGCTTTTTTCTATATATCACCTATTAACTCAGGTGTATACCATTCCGGATACGTGTACCTAACGTTTCTATGCCTATTTGCACTTTTATTTTTATTTGTGACGGGGGTATATGCACTTATATTTTCGTTTATTAATTCGTAGAAATACGTCAATGCCTCATCTGACTTTTTAATAATATATAAGGGGTCCCAATTTAACCTACTATACCCCTCATATAACATGGCAAAATTACATTTAGTAAAGTTCCACCTCTTAGTACCAGTAGTTTCCGTACCTACATTATTAACCAAACAGGGTATGTTCTTACAACGGGAGCCTAAATTCAACTCGATTTCTAACGGCGGATGTTGTTTGTCAATATCGACCAGCGGCTCATCCGATATTTTAACCTCCATGTCACCCGCCAACGTAGTCAATAATAGATCCAAGGTACGGTCATTAATTTTACGTATGTTATTTACCTGCCGCAATCCACAGAACTCAGTAAAATATTCCATATAACAGTGCACATCTACATTTGCTGAAGGCATATTGAAATCACCAATAACTATTACTGACTCATACTTTGTACACACATTTTCCAAAATTTCAAATAAATGCATATATTCGCAATAATTAGATGCTGGTGGAATATACACCACACATCACAAAAACAAAAACTTATTTCTACAACTAACCGTTGCACAGACTATCTCGAATAAGGCCGAGTCCACATTGTCCACTCCCACTAAATTAATTTTTAAGCGAGAAGACACCGCTATGAAGGCTCCTCCTTGCTTCCTGCCGTCCATTCTATCACATCTTAGTATTGTATATCCAGGAGGGATGTGTTCACCATCCTTTATAGAAGGATGCAAACCAGACTCAGTAATTGCAAATAGGTCGTAACTAGATGCCAACAAGCTCTCGTATAACGTCTTTGTCTTAGTTCGCAGTCCCTGGACATTCTGGTAATACATATGGACCGAGTTAGTGGTTTGCCGTTCCCGTGGCGGGTTTATGGTTGTTTCTAAACCACACCCACTCATTAAATTTAGTGTTGATCGGCCAACACTCTGTACTATTTATTTTTTCAAATTCTGATTCAGGTACGCCCGCCATAAATGATGCGTACTCTCGTTTATTTTTAGGTGTAATTTTCACCACCTTAATATCATCTGAGACACAAATAGTTTTAACGTGGTTAACAATGGCCTCCTCTGTAGTGTCAGGATGCAAAGACCAAATGTGCATAAATTTCTTTTGTGCTACTGCTTGAATAGATATTTCCGAATTACCTCCTTTCGAAATAGGCTTTGTTCTTTTCCTATTAACCACCTTCCAATCGCTATCAGACACCTTTGGTTGTACTTCCATGATTATTGGGCGAGACGGTGAAGTATTATCGACATATTTTTGTTTGCCAAGTGAGAACGCACCCTTATTTTTCGTCCGATCTGCAACCGCCTGACGAGAGCGCGTATGCACGTAAGAAATGTTAGGTGACATCACTGGTCCGCTCGTAGCAATTCGCGACGTCTCGCACGCACTTGGGTCACTTGGTATCTTACTTGAATCTTCTATCTTGCTCGTACCACTTGATTCTACCAGTTCATTAATTTTTGTAGACAATTGACTAACTACCGTCACAAGATTATTAATGGCGTTAAAACTTTTTTCGATAATCTCCTGTTTATATTCAATTTTCGTAGTTTGCGCTTCAATTAGCGTAGCTTGTGCCGAAATTTTTATTGTCAACGCTGTAACTTTCTTCGACAAATCGCCTATGGCAGTTTCGGCGTTATAAGTGAAGTACCCTACAATCAAAACCTTAATGAATCTAAACTTAATTATTTGTTGAGGTTCATTTGTAACAAATACGAAAATGCCACATATATGGATACGAATTACGCCAAATTGATACCAAGGTCAAAAAACTTTACAGTCAACATAGCTCGATCTCTTTTGAAGGAGATTCTTCGTCTATATTATCTGGAAAAAAGCTTAAACTATCAAAAGAGGATAATAATAGAAAAACCAAAGAGTAAAATGTTGGTAGACAAAGGGACACAAACAGAAACTGAGGTAGTCTGTATTGCTGTGATAAATAAAACTATGAAGAGTCCCATTAAACTCTGTGTAACTAAAAATAATTACGACAACAATGCCACATATATTAACGACGATGGTGGTAACACTGATTCTAACAATGATGACATAAACTCAAGCTTCAAACATTTATTTCGTGACTAATCACATTACAGTAATGCATCAGAACATAGACGGTCTTTTACATAAATCTGATAGCTTTACGGTTTGCTTGAATCAACTGACTGCCAACAATGTAAACCCAGATATAGTGTGTATAACGGAACATAACATAATAGCCGGGGATGAAAAGTACTTACAAATACCGAATTTTAAAGTGGCCTCCTATTTTATGAAAAGTACACGGCACGGGGGTTCTTGTATCTTAATAAAGAAAGACATTCGTTACAAAAATTTAAACCATATTAATAAAATGTCAATTACCAATATCATTGAATGTTCCGCGGTTGAATTGTTAGACCTGGAAATGAATGTGTTGTGTTTTTATAGGTCACCCAATAATACCGTTGATAAACTTAACTCGTTTTTTCTAAGTTTAAATAAAATCCTAGCAATTGTTTGTAAGTAAGGTAAAAAGACTGTAATATGTGGAGATTTCAATATTGACATTCTAGAATCTTGTCGGACAACTACAACATTTAAAGAACTTCTTTCGGTATTCAATCTTTTTCTTCAGTTTCACCAAGCTACTCGTCATACTAGTGGTAAATGCATCGATAATGTTGCTCATAATATGAGGAGTTGTGAACCTCATATCGAAGAGCTTGCACTCTCTGATCACTCGGCACAAATAGTAAAATGTATGTGCAAAAGAAACTGTAGACTGAAGTATAGGTACATAAAAAAACGTGATCTGTCTAGAGAAAATAAGGCAATCTTTTATAAATACTTGGGCCAAATTTCTTTTAATAATGTGTACGAATCAATTAATCGTAGATTCAATTTTAGAAAAATTATAGACCCATTGCTCTTCTACCAATATTCGCTAAGGTATTTGAAGGAGTCATATATCGATGTATTTATTCATTTTTTGATAGTAGAAACCTGTTTTCGGAATGTCAGTAATCTTAAGACCAAATCAATTAATATTGCATTGTATAACTTTTTAAACAATTTCTGGTTAATATGGACAAAAGAACTCCGGCTATTGCTCTATATATGGACTTGTCTAAAGCCTTTGATCGTGTTAATCATCAGAAGAAATGTATAAGTATGGAGTTCGAGGCAAAGTATACGATCTCATTAAATCATACCTTCAGGGTCGAAAACAGCTCACAGAGATTAGAAGGTTATCACTGACCACTAAATCACAAGAAACATATGTCTCTGAGACAAAAGAGGTCATGATAGGTGTTCCTCAAGGTAGTATTTTAGGGCCTCTGCTGTTCTTGATTTACATAAATTACTTACCCACGATCACTCAACATCATATGACTTTATTTGCTAATGACAGCACAGTATTGTTCTCATGTAATGACTTGCTTAGCATTAAATCTGACATTAATATTTTTTTGACGTTAATGATTAATTGGCTTGAAGACAATGACTTACTAATTAACTTTGATAAAACTAAGGTAATGAATTTTCAACAGCGACCTAGATTAAACGAAACATTGCATGTTCGCTATTCAAATTATGATATAGAGGAAATAGAGGTAACCAAGTTTCTAGGGCTACATATAGACAACAAAGTAAATTGGAAGGCACATATTCACAGTCTTTGTAAAAAAATCCATTCGTTTTCCTATGCTCTGTATCTCTTGCAGAAGATTGTTAATTTGTCAACTTCGTTAACAGCTTAGTACGGCTATGTTGATTCAATCTTAAGATACGGTATAGTTTTCTGGGGTAATTCTGTAGAAAAGGAATGCATTTAAGGCACAGAAGCGATGTATGAGATCTGAGAACTGTGTAATGTAGACCATATTTTAAAAATTATAATATATTAACCTTACCATGCCTATACATATATGAAACAGCAGTATTTGTCAAATCAAATTTCAATCTTTTTGAGTTTCATACCAGAGCTCGCCACAAAGATAAATTGCGCGTCGTGTCAAGCACTACTACATTGCTGCATGAAAGTATATTTTGTATGGCAACACGTATTTGTAATAAAATTCCAAGTCAAAATAGTACGGTGCATTGCGTCTTACCGGACTACTGCGAATAAAAAGTAGCATTAGTTCGGTATACCGGACTGACCACCGGACTACTGCGAATAGGCCAATTAGAGCAGTCACAAATTTTGTAAACTACAAACGAAAACTTCGCCAACTGCTCATAGATAGGTGTTATTACTCGATAAAGGATTTTCTAGACGATAGCTCATTGGAAGCTTGATGTTGAAATGTGGTTAATTAATTTATGACATTGCTTAGGAATTTTACTTTTATTATAATGATTTTTAATTTTGACATGACATGGTTTTAGACATTCTATTGTGATTTATTTTTGACATAGAAATGTATTTTTATGTATTAATGTTTAATTTTGTTAAGTATAATAATATGATTATGATTTAAAATCACTACCTACCTATTTTGCATACCGTTAGGTAGAATATGGCTGGCCACAATTAAAGCCAATATAATGTAACCCAAATATGTTACCCATATTCGCAAATAAATAAATTGATTGATTGATTGACAAAAGCTGTCAAATAAAGTTTGATCGGATACAGCGTTGACAACACCGACCGACCCGACCGAATGTATTTCAGAGTAAGAAAGGCCCGAAGTATAGGCCGATTCAATCGTAAATTTGTTTTTAGAGTAGACCCCCAGGGCTAAATAAAGCCTTTGAAAATGGTAAAAAGTGAAAAAAAAAATAGTAGGATGAAACCCGTTACAAAAGAACGAGAATATAACAAAAATGAAAGGAAAAATAATTTACGGGTCGGGAAGTGGATGGGGGTGAGTTTTTAATTTTTTTAAAGGTAAAAAACAGTTTATCTCGATTTCCGGCAAAACTACAAGTCCTATGGAAAAAAATTAAATGACAAAGTTGTAGGTTATAAAAAGACCTACAACTTTTGTATTTACACATTTTTCACATAACCTCAAAATTTATGTGAAAAATTCAAATAATCAAGTTTTTGGTTTTTTATCTTATGCAAAACAATATTTTTTTTCACGAAATTTGGTGAAAACTTACCTTTTTTTTTGCGGGTGCATGAAATCTTCGCCTATCAATGCTCTTTAGGTTGAATGTGTGGAGCCACCACTAACTCTAAGAAGGGAATATTTGGCATTCCGTTTTATCAACCAGTGTGTGAGATATAACTGGGCAACTGAGTCATCTATCGTTCATGATACAAACTTCAGCAACAACATGATACAAGCTACATCATCTGTGAAAACTTCAACTTTCTGACTATCAAGGTTCATATGATGAGATACAGCCTGGTGACAGACAGACGGACAGCGGAGTTTTAGTAATAGGGTTCTCGTTTTACCCTTTGGGTACGGAACCGTAAAATGAATCCTGGCTGAATGAGGCTAGACTCTGGACTGATTTCACTAATTCTGGTTTTACTATTTTTTTTGATTTTCTTTTTTTATATTGTTTTCGTTATTATCAGGATTTTTCATTTGCAATGAGTTTGCTTCTACTATTCTTAAAAATAGTCATTGTAGCTTAGTGGTAGAGCATTGCACTTGTTAGGAAAAGGTCGCAGGTTTGATTCCGGCTGATGATATTAGTTTTTGTGATTTATTATTTCTCATTTTTTTCCCAAAATCTCAACTATTTGAAGAGGAGATCCACGCACATTATGTTCAAATACATCACGCCGATAATTTGATAACGCCACTATGTTCTAGCATGATACAACTCCACTTGCCATATTATATTTAAATTCTTCGAGATATCCGTCTTTTCTTCTTCCAATTGGGCATTTTGTTATCTGGTCTTTTGCAATCAGAACGTTTAACGACAAGTGGGTAGGCATTATGAGACTAACCCTTTTATTTAATTAATTGACAGTTGATGTAATGATGGAGGGAGTTGACAATGTACTGGATCCCTCCGCACAAGGGCTAACCTCAGAGTGTGACCTGCCTCTGGATATCGTGAAGGAGGAGCTGGACACAGAGGATGTTGGTAAGTTGACTTTCTTTTATATGTAACTACATCAATATCTTTCTGTACTTACAGACTTAAAAAAGCGCCTTCTCCAACAATACATATGTAATTCATATTACTCTCTTGTCGTAAACTATTATTGTTTATGTGATCTAGACATCTCCACGAGATTCGTTACAGCGCTGTCTATCTGTCAATCTATCTAATGTTGTCTCTTACTCACTTACAGAAGACGATAATGAGGATTGTAACAGTGACATGCCTGCAGACAACATGAAGGAAGAAATAGAGGAGCTTGTGGATATTGGTGAGTTTCGTAAAAATATATCTTTCCTATCCGCGGCCTAAGTCCGCGGCCATCCCTACGTCCATTGCCGGGCGCCTCAGTTGCGCAATTGGAAGGATTCCCAGTGGCACCGGTGGATTCCCTACATTTTTGAGATTCATATTGTATATGATTATATTTGAAGAAAGTTACCTAACTTCATTTGCTTTCATACATTCACCTTCGATTCGGCTGAACTCCGATATTTTCCGCTGCCATCTGACCTCCACAACCCATGGGCGATATCGAAGTTCTGTAGTTAGACCAGTCGGATTTTTGATTTAGGGCTCCAACTACCCCTGACGACTGCCATAGATGTCGGTATGACAACCGGGTACCGACGCGGCTTAACGTGCTCTCCGAGCAACGGAGGGGTCTGAGTGTCTTAAGAAATGGTCACCCATCCTAAGACCGGCCTGAGTCGATGTTGCTTAACCTTTGTAATGTGTTAACATTATCGGTTCATTACTAGACCACGAGCCCACGGATATATTATATTCATTGATTTATTAGACTGTTTATTATTCAGGTCCGCATAATCCAGACAGAGAGAATGAAGTACATGACGTAATCGTAGGACCGAACCTCTGTACGACTCACACCGTTAAAGAAGAATCCGGTCACCAAACCTTAACTGACGCAGATACATATAGCGCTTCTAATTATTATAACATTGTTAATAAAGAAACATCTGCAAATGAAAAAAGCTCAATCCGAAGTTCTAATAGTTCAATGGGCACTGAACAATTCTCATGCGATACTTGCCAGAAACGATTTACTACCAAATCTAAGTTCACAAGACATATCCGTACACACTCTGACAAGAAACTTTATCAATGTAGTGTATGTATGAAATGTTTTAGTCAAAAGTATTTAGCGACGCATATCCGTATACACACAGGTGAGAAACCTTATCAATGTAGTGTATGTGTGAAATGTTTTAGTCGTAAGAGTAATTTATTAAGACATATCCGTACACACTCCGACAAGAAACTTTATCAATGTAGTGTATGTATGAAATGTTTTAGTCAAAAGTCTTATTTAGCTACGCATATCTGTTCGCACTCTGACAAGAAATTTTATCAATGTAGTGCATGTATGAAAGGTTTTAGTCTAAAGAGGTATTTAAGGGCACATATCCGTACACACAGTGAGAAGAAGCCTTATCAATGTAGCGATTGCATGAAATGTTTTAGTCAAAAATCTCATTTAAACTCTCATACCCATACACACACTGGTCAGAAACCTTATCAATGTAGCGATTGCATGAAATGTTTTACTCAAAAATCTATTTTAAACTCTCATATCCGTACACACACTGGTCAGAAACCTTATCAATGTAGCGATTGCATGAAATGTTTTAGTCAAAAATCTCATTTAAACTCTCATATCCGTACACACACTGGTCAAAAACCTTATCAATGCAGTGATTGTATGAAATGTTTTAGTGAAAAGAATTCTTTAGTGTTGCATATTCGTATACACACTGGTGACAAACCTTATCTATGTAGTGTATGCATGAAAGGTTTTAGTCGTAAGGGGTATTTAAGGACACATATCCGTACACACAGTGAGAAGAAACCTTATCAATGTAGTGTATGTATGAAATGTTTTGGTCTAAAGTCTAATTTGATGAGGCATAGCCGTACACACACTGGCTATCTTTTCAATGGATGCAATCTTAAGGTTGATTCAGACAAATCAGTGAAAGCGTAGTTCCATCCCAGTTCAGTATCAGTGAAAAATATTCTTTCGGAGTCGTATTTAACACTAACATTTGGAGACGTTCATAGAAATTTATGAAAAAATATTTTATGAACTGTGCCGGGGGCTTCACTGATATGTGTGTAGAAATGCATTACACATCCACTCTTTGCCAGTATTTTTTGGTCCTATGTAATAGGGGGCAATCCTATTGCCGTTATGGGACACTGAAGAAGATAATGACCACTCTGTAATTATTAGTAGTATATTACAATTCCCTATTCTGTGTCAGTATTTAAAAAACAACCGTGTATAACATAAGGTGGTTACAACAAGTATATTTTTGTTATTAGGTTAACTATCATTTCCTTATGTTATTATAAATTAAGAAGAAATAAAAATTGTAGATAGATATCTTATAAACTTTTACAATGAATTTTGTTTGGTAGTAGAATCTATATATATATATATATATATATATATATATATATATATATATATATATATATAATACGCCAGTGAAGCCGCTTCTCCTCCTCAACTAAGAGTCGCACAGTCAAGTGTGGCACACCGTTGGAAAGGTCGTGGTCTCAAGTGGTGCGATAAGATTAGAAATTTGACAAAAAGTAAAAAAAAAAAAATATTACTTGCGCAGTTTGCGCTAAGGGTTGCTAGTATCTAAATAAAAGCGAATAAACAATTAATGATTGTATTCATTTGCAACGTTTGTCTACCCACCAAAAATGCACCAAAACAATTAAAAAAATGGCACAAACAGTTAATGCAACAAAACGGGAAAATCAAAGTGAATTTCAGACTGCCTCGGTGGCGCAGTGGTATGAGTATGCGACTGTTGTCCCTGAGGTCCCAGGTTTGATTCCGGGTCGAATCAAATTATTTGTGCGATCCACAAATGTTTGTTTCGGAATTTGGGTATTTTCTATGTATAATATCGCTTATTTACCACCGTTCACCTGCTGAGACCACCTGGGTGGACCGTGGAAAGTTTTTTTTTTACAGCGGGCCACCTGTGACCACCTGGGTGTACGATGTATGTATTTAGAAATATATATGTATGTTTATCAGTCGTCTAGATCCCATAACACACGCTTATATTAGCTGAATTTGGGCTAGATGACGTCGCCGTCGTGTGAGAATGTCCAAATATATTTATATAGGTCTTTCTTTACCTATGAAATTGCCGTTTGGACTTAAGGTCGACAATGACGAATTAAAGGTGATCGTGGAAGCCGATGATACACAATCTACGGCTGAATTAGCAGCAGCTTTCGACGTTAGCGTCATTCATATTGGTCCTTTTGCGTCAAATTGGCAAGGTAAAAAAGCTTGAGAAATGGGTGCTAAACGAGCTCAATGATCGCTAGCGTGAAGTACGCGTCGAGACATGCCTTGCATTGCTCAACGATCACAATTTTGAACTGCATTGTTACTTGCGATGAAAAATGGATTCTGTTGGATAACTGCAAGCGCTCGCAAGTTGGTTAGATCCTGGTTCAGCACCTAAACAATGCCCTAAACGAAAACTTACCCCTAGAAAAGTGATGGTCACTGTTTTGGTGGTCTAGCGCCGGTTGATTCATCACAGCTTCTTACCAAACGGGGTGAGCATTACTGCAGATGTGTATTGTGAAGAACTGAACACAATGATGGAGAAGCTGGCACATCTCCAACCAGCATTGGTCAATCGCTCGTCTCCGCTGCTCCTGCACGACAATGCGCGACCTCATGCACTGCAGACGGTCTCCAAGTTGCAAGAACTGGGGTTGGAAGCTCTCCGTCATCCGCCATACTCACCAGACCTTGCGCCTACAGACTACTATTTTTTCCAGAAAATGGGTAACTTCTTGGCGGGAAAGAAATTCAATACCCGAGAGGCAGTACAAAATGCCTTTGAAGAATTTGTTGCCTCCCGTCCAGCCGATTTTTTTAAGAAGGGCATCAATACCACTATACACTAATCCATTTAGTTCTAAAAACCAAATCTTCCCACATTAATTAGTTCAGTTCAGACCTGATAATTGTGTGAAGTTTGAAACGTGTGCGATAATTAGTTTTAATTTTATAAATTTATTAACAAAGCAATCTGACATCATTTCCGCAAATGGAGCAAATCTAGCAGCGTGCCGTCATTAAGTACCTCCATAAGAAGGGGCTGTCATTAAAAGCCATCCATGATGATATGGTCAGTAAATTAGGGGATTGCGCTCTATCATATTCATCCGTCAAAAAAATAGCAGAATTCAAACGTAGTAGAGAGAGTGTGAAAGACGAAGCACGCTCTGGAAGGTCTTCGACGTCCACTACTGACGTAAATGTTAAAAAAATACTCGACTTAATTATGGGAGACCGCAGATTGAAAATTAGTGAGATAACCGAGATTATAGGCATCTCTTATGAACGTACTCAAAACATAATAGTCAACGTGTTGGGTTTCCACAAGGTGTCTGCGAGGTCGGTTCCGCGACTGCTTTCAGTTGAGCAAAAAAGGATGCGATTGACTATTGCACGCCACTGTTTGGAGTTATTTGAAACTGATGAATGTGTTTTTTGAATGGTTTTGTTACTATGGACGAAACATGGGTTCTGTTACGATGTGCATACATCGACAATGCACATTTTGCGTTTGGTCACATCACTAAATTCGAATCATCTAGAATGTAGGTAGATCGGGTTTCGTAGCAAGAAATTCCTTAGTCCATTGTTTTGTGTGCCGGCTGAGATCGCACCGATAACGTTTGACCGGCCGACCAATGGGAAGACGCCTCGATGAGTAGCGGTCACGTCACTAGACGCCGGGAGGCGGGCCATTATGGGTTTAATTGCCGCACCGAGTTTATAAAAGCCATCGCACAACGGTCGGAGACAAAAATTTACATAATAAAAACCAAGTCTACACACAACTGTCGTAACCACCGCTAACGAAATAATAAATTAGAACACTTGATACAATTTAATTATTAGTAAATTAACAAAGTAATTCAGATAGTACTATCAGTTAAAGGCGGGACACTTGTGAAGTAATTGTGATTCCCGGATACGGGGTAAGTGCTGTGAACAGATAAGCTTACGTGTAACGTCCCCCGCGCGATCTATAATTAGAATATTACCAAATAACTATTTCATAGATTAACTTCATAGATTATTAGTAACCCAAAGCCACCTATAATTGTTTAGATTAGAGCCACGGTCATGTAGTCTCAATCGCGAATAAGGTCATTACCTATTTTATAAACTTTTATCGAAGTAAATGTCCAAATCAGACGATGCTGAATTTCTTGCCACAAACTATACGAGAAAACATTTAGGACGGGGAAGTTAAAATTACTCCACGCTTAAATGCGATAATTATATTATGTATTGTATATGTATATGTGTTGTATACGTAAATACTATTTTTATAAACCGATAGGGGATGCTAGAATATAATAACATTGCCCTGTCGAATGTAATGATAAATTGTTAGCAATATTTATACATAAAATTCTCTTAAGGGCTATTCACCTACGGCCTTAAGCAGTAATTTATATTATTACAATTAAAATTTGTGAATATCACGAAGGAGAATCCGGGTTGAGAAAATACATCTACCCGACATATTTTATTGTGAAGCCGTACCACATGGGGCGCGGCCTTAAGCGGGAAACCGTTAATTTTCTAAATTTTTATTATTGGATAACGTAAAGTCAAATACCTGGATCATATTCCACCTATCTGGAATATTCCCTATTATTTAATATTGTATTGTCGAGACGGCCATAGTGGGACCGTCATGTTGGGGTTCCCTAAATTGGTGAACCATTAGGAGAAACCATTCAGTAACATTTTTATTATTTAGACTGCTATTTAGGGACCGTCATTTTAGGGTTCCCTAATCTAGTGAACCATAGTAAAGTTTCAATTGTTAGATGGGAATTACGCATAACGCAGACTCGGTAGGAACGTCGTCTCCGACGCGTAATAGGTAGAAAAGTAGTCTTTTGAAATGTACCCACATTTGTATTGGGCTTATAGCTAAATTTTATTATTAGTTAAATATTGCATTGAGACTTTCTGCCGCCGGTCGGAGACCGATATATAGGAAGGGGCCAACCACCTGTCTGTGTTTTCCTTGTTCCCATGTGTTATAATAATACATGCTTTGTAGTGTTCTTATGTATTCAAAATTCTTTCAATCATTCTATGTAACTAGGTTACCATATACTTCTAATATAAACAAACAAGTACGAACACGTCTTTTTATTTAATAAACATAAAATTACAACAAATCGTTATCAGCACGAAGATAGCTCAAGTATTTGTTTATTAATGAAAAGTAATGCGTGAATAGTTGTTTTAGTAATAATTTTGAAGTGATAGGTTTGTGTAAAGTGATAGGTGTGTTTTTTGGGTACGAAACAAAATAGATCTGCGTGTACTCTTAAGAGATGGCGAACCCAAACGGAGACACAAATGTAAGAGGTATGCGTAGTTCCTCTATTCCATCGTTCACCCTGCACAATAGAGAAGGGTATAGTACATGGAAATTTAAAATGAGTAACTATCTCATGCATGAAGAGTTGTGGGAAGCAATCAATGGCTACCCAACAGGGATAGACGTTTCCAGTGTCATGAAGACAAGAAAAGATCAGAAGGCACTAACAAAAATTTGCCTTACCCTTGAAGGTTCTGCATTAACGCATGTTCGAAGTGCTAAGACGGCAGCTGAAGCTTGGAAAGCTTTACAAAATGCATATGAGGGCAAAGGTATGGGTCGGCGTTTAAATTTGGAAAGAAAATTGTACAGATTGAAGCTTGATGACTATAACAATGATATTGAGTCGTATATCAATGCAGTTATTTCCACTGCCCAAGATTTGGCGGATATAGACAAAGTAATAGATGATGCGTCTATTGCTGCTATTCAGTTGGGAGGACTAACGTCAAGATATGATCCATTGATTATGGCCCTCGAAAATAGTAACGTTAATGTTACCACAGAATTGGTAAAATCTAAGTTACTTAACGAAATGTCAAAAGAAAGTTCGATGGAAACAGCTATGAAGACGAAGATTGATACCTCCTCTGTTGAGTCAAATGCAAAGAAAATAATTGTGTGTTATGGTTGTGGAGAACCGGGTCACACGAGACCAAAATGTCCTTTGAAGAAAAAGAAGATCATTAAAAAGAAGTACTTAATGATGTGATTTATGTACTTAACTTGAAAACAAATCTTTTATCTGTGAAAACAGCAGTAGAAAAAGGATTTACTGTAATGTTTGATAAGTCAGGTTGTAATTTCTTTAATTCAAAAACCTTTTCCTTTACAGGTGATGCGGTTCTACATGGCTCGCCCTGTGGTGGTTTGTACACACTGGATTGTGCGGTAAATACTCCCCAATTTAGAGCCTATGATGTGCACTCTGATTCTATATCTAGGTATCAGGTATGGCATAAGCGTTTAGGACATTTATGTCACATCGGTATGAATTTGCTGAAAAATAGTCATGAGGTTATTGATTATAAGGATGTGGATAAAAATCCATGTGTTGCTTGTGTTAAAGCGAAACAAGCACGTAAACCGTTTAAGAGATACTAATAAAAAAACCGTTTAAGACTTATAAAAGAGCAACTTCGATATTGGAACTAATCCACTCAGATCTTTGTGGACCAATGTCAGTTAGCTCTTTTTAGGGTAATAAATATTTTTTGATTTTTATAGATGATTTTTCGAGAACTATTTTTGTATATTTTATTTCTTCGAAGACAGAGGTGAAGGATAAATTTTGTCACTTCCAGTCCATGGTTGAAAGGCAAACTGGGGCTCAAATTAAAACAATAAGGACGGATAACGGGACGGAGTTTGTCAATAGTGAATTCTCAAATTACCTTAGTTCTTGTGGTATTCAACATCAAACTACGGTACCCTATAGCCCTCAGCAAAATGGTGTTGCCGAGTGCACTAATCGCTCTATTATAGAAAAGACACGCTCTCTTATGGCTGAAAGTTCTACCCAAAGCCTTTTGGGCCCAATGCGGCGCCCGTATCGCTGCCACAGCCTGTGCCGCCTACTCTTACCGAGCTCATGGCGGCGATCGAGAGGCGCCTTGGCGTCCTTGAGGACCGGGCGTATCGCCCTGCGCTGACGCAGCCCGCGTTGTCCTACGTGGCTCTTGCTGGCGCCGGCGTTGCGCCCCGTCCGAGAGGCCGCCCTCCTAGTCGCCGCCCCACCCTGCCCCCGTCCGCTGTCCCAGCGAGGCAGACGCCAGCCGAGGCTACGGCCATTTCGCGGAAGGGCAAGAGGAGTGCCACCCCCGCTGCCTTCAGGGCCACTCCCGCTGCTGCTCCTGCTGCCTCTTTACATCCCTCCAGACGGGAGGGATGGGAAGTAGTGGGTTTTTTTTTTTTTTTTTTTTTTTTATATTTGGTTCGCCAAATTGACGCCGCCCGCCTGGTGGTAAGTCGTGACGACGTCTAGCGATTGTGAGCCACTCTCACAGCACACATTACTATTGAGAGTGGCCCTCAACTTGACGACCTACTTACTGATGTGCCTCTTCACGCTCCGCTTAAAGAACCCAGGATTATATGTGGGAGGAAACACGTGCACAGGCAGGGCGTTCCAGGCCACTATCGTTCGGCAGAGAAACGAACGTTTAAAACGTTCGGTTCTCGCGAACATGCTATCCACTGTGTGGGGGTGGCATCTCTGCCCGGCACGAGTCGTTCGGGATCGGAAGGAAGAGGGTGGGATCAGATTGAAGAGCTCTTCAGAACACTCGCCGTGGTAAATACGGTAGAATGCGGCCAAGGAAGCTATTGTTCGACGCTGAACTAGCGGCTCAAGGCTTCCCGTTACCTCCGGACAATCTATAATACGGATAGCCCGTCGCTGCATAGCGTCGAGAGCGTCCAGCAGATACTTCGCGGAGCCGTCCCAGAGGTGAGAGCAGTATTCGATGCCATAAAGCAGCGCAAGAGGGCCAAAAAGAAAGCGGCCAGAGCCGCCGTTCGGCGCCTTGAGGCCCCGCCCTCCTCGCTCCACCGCCGTTGTCCTGACCGTGACGCCGGCAGGTGTGGAGAAGGGTGTGGGGTACGCCGATGTCCTGAGGCAGGTTAAAGCCTCAGTGAACCTCTCGGCCCTCGATATTCAGTGGGGGCTCCGGTGTAAAAACACCCGCACCGGTGCTCGCCTCCTCGAGGTCTCCGGCGCCTCCAGCGGTCCCAAAGCGGACGCCCTAGCGGCTCAACTTAGGGTCGCGCTGGACGCAGAAGCCGTCCGCGTCACCAGACCTACCAAATGCGCCGCATTGCGCATCACGGGTCTGGATGACGCGGCCACGACGGAGGAAGTAATCTCCGCCGTCGTGGAGGCGGGTGGCTGCCCCCATGACCAGGTGAAAGTTGGAGATATCTCCTTCGGCTCCACCGGTCATGGGATGACAGTCGTCCAGTGCTCCGTCGCGGCGACACTTAAACTGGCGGACGGACGAAGCCTCCTTGTAGGGGGCTTCCTAAAGGCGCAGGTGCACCTCCTTCGTGCCCGGGAAACCAGGTGTTTCCGGTGCATGGTGGTGAGGCACGTCGGAGTGCAGTGCACAGCGGAAGACACCGTGGGCGATCGGTGCTTCCGCTGCAGCCGGCCCGGTCATAAGACCAATGGCTGTGAGGCCCCGCCTCGCTGTTATAGATGCTGATATAGGCGGAAGGCAAAACGGCGGACCATCGGGTCGGCAGCCGTACCTGCGCCGCCTCGAGGCCTAAACCTCGTCCGTCCGCTGTAGGCAGCGGGGGAGCCGCTTCTGCACGGCCAGGTTCGCAGCGGGATGCTGACATGGACGTACATTAATGTGCGCCCATGTCCGCATTCTGCAGGTGAACTTGAACCACTGCCGCGCTGCTCAGGATCTTCTGTACCAGAGCATCGCGCAGTGGTTCATTAACTTGGCCGTGGTCGCCGAGCCGTATTATGTCCACCCGGGAAGCCCGGTGGACCAGGACGGCTCGGCCTGTTGCATTTTTGGGGGTTCCGCCGTGGACACCTCGCGCCTTGCATTGATTGCAAGCGGCCGGGGGTGTGTTGCGGCGGAATTTGAAGGGTTTGCGGTCGTACATCACGCCGAACATTGACGAGTCTCAGTTTGAGCTATGGCTCACTGAGCTCGACGTCGTCTTCGCTGCGTGCCGTCCTCGCCCTGTCCTGCTCCTGGGAGACTTCAACGCCTGGAGTGAGGCGTAGGGCTCCCGGGAAGCCAGGGACAAGGGGAGGCTTCTTGAGGACTGGACCAGAACACGTGGTCTGGAGGTCCTCAACCGGGGGAATGTCGTCACCTTTTGGCGGCGAGGAGGGGAATCGATCGTAGACGTAACGTTCGCATCCCCTGACCTCGCCCGCCGTGTGGAGGAGGGTGAGGAGACGCACTCGGACTATCGGTACATCCGGTTCGATGTCGTCCCCTCACCTGACCTCCCACAGCCGGTAGCAAATCTGGTGCAGGCCTGGATTCCGGCACCGGACCGGCCTGCCGATGTGGATACCGAGGCGGAGTGGTTCAGGAGAGCCATGTCGCAAATCTGTGATGCGGCGATGCCTAGGGTTACACCCAGACCGGCCGGAAAGCAGGTGTACTGGTGGTCGTCGGAGATTGCAGAGCTGCGCGCAGCATGCATCTCCGCCCGCCGCCGGTACACCAGGTTTCGCCGGAGACATCGCCACCCAGACGACGCGGCAGCCCGAGAGGCGGAGCTTTTTCAGGCATACAGGGAGGCCAAAGGTATTCTCCAGGAGACGATAAAGCGGGCCAAGACGGCGGCCCGCGAGGAGCTCCTGGAGACCCTGCAGCAGAACCCATGGGGGCGCCCGTACCTAAAGGTCAGGGAGAAACTCCGACCTAGGGCGCCCCCACTGACTCAGAGTCTCCAGCCGCAGCAGCTGGAGCGGGTCATGGGCTCCCTGTTTCCGACGAGCGCGGAGGAGCACGTCCCTCCGCGCATGGCTCCGTTTCTGCCCGACGCGGATAGCACCAGTGAAGACGACGTACCCGAAGTCAGCGTGGGGGAGCTAGGTGCGGCAGTACTCCGGCTTAAACGCCGGAAAATCACTGCCCCCGGACCCGACGGCATTCCTGGCCGTGCATGGGTCCTGGCCCTCGAAGAATTCGGGCCTCGACTGATGGGGCTCTTTAGCGCATGCCTCGAAAGGGGCCAGTTTCCCAAGGTGTGGAGGACGGGGAAACTGGTCCTGATCCGTAAGGCGGGGCGGCCGGTGGACTCACTGTCCGGATACCGGCCGATCGTGTTGCTCGACGAGGTGTGTAAGCTCTTTACGGGGACTACTCTATCGGGGACGCTCCACCGTGAGCGCGATCATGCGCGTGAAGAGCCTGACGGGAGCAAGCAGTCTCGCAGGGCAAGGTGGTGGTGGCGGTGTCTCTTGACATCGCCAACGCGTTCAACACCTTGCCATGGAGCTGCGTTAGGGAGGCGCTCGTGTATCACGAAACGCCTCTCTACCTCCGTCGTATTGTCGGGGCCTATCTCTCGGGGAGGGCCATAGCTTTCCCCAGCTGGCTCGGGCCAGCTCGGCGAGATGTGTCGTGCGGTGTTCCACAGGGGTCGGTCCTGGGGCCGCTTCTGTGGAACATCGGCTACGACTGGGTGCTGCGGGGTGCGTTGCCTAGGGGCGTCGGCGTAACGTGCTGCGCCGACGATACCCTCGTCACGGCGCGGGGTGCAACGTACCAGGAGGCAGCACTCAAGGTCACGACGGGTGTTGCTCGAGTCGTGGGTCGGATACGGCAGCTGGGACTGGAGGTGGCCTTGCACAAGTCCGAGGTTCTGAGTTTTCACAGACCTCGGAACGGTCCACCCGAAGGTTCCAGCATAAATGTGGGGGGCGTTAGCATCGGCATCAAGCCCTCGATGAAGTACCTAGGGATCGTACTTGATAGCCGATCGGACCACATTTCCGAAGTTTGGTCCCCAAGGTGACGCAGGCATCGGTCGCGCTTTCGCGTCTGATGCCCAACCTAAAGGGACCCAACGCCTCCTGCAGGAGACTGTACCTGGGGATCGTGCGGAGTATGGCCCTATACGGGGCTCCCGTGTGGGCGGATAGGTTGGCGGTCAGGGGGAACGTGACTCTGTTAAACAGACCACTTCGAGCCTTGGCCGTCAGAACCATACGGGGGTACCGCCCGATCTCCGGAGAGGCTGCATGTCTCCTAGCCGGGACCCCTCCATGGGACCTGGAAGCGAGAGCCCTTGCGTCATTGTTCCAATGGCGCAAGGAGGCGCTGGAGCGGGACCATAGGCCTGCGTCTCGAGAAATCGAGGACCAGCGGTCCCAACTCCGCCAGGATCTCATGGAGTCATGGAGGGTGCGACTTGAGCAACCCAAGTGGGGTACCACCACCATCGCGGCGGTGAGACCGATCATGGACGATTGGCTGCAGAGGCAGCATGGTGACCTCACGTACCGTGCGACGCAGATCGTTGCCGGGCATGGATGCTTCGGTAGCTATCTGTTTCGCATGCATCGTGAGGTCACACCCCGGTGTCAACACTGCGAGGTTTCCGACGACGACACCGCACTCCACACGTTGGTGGAGTGCTCGGCGTGGGTGAGTCAGCGTCGGGACCTCGTAGTGGGTCTGGGCGTGGATACCCTCTCGCTGGAGACCATGCTTCAAGCCATGGTCTCCAGCGGAAGTAGGTGGAACGCGGCCGTGTCCTTCTGCGAGCAAGTCATGCTCACGAAGGAGGCGGCCGGGAGGGAGAGGGAGCGTACCCTCCCCGCCGAGTTCCGTAGTCGGCGGCCAGGCCACCCCAGACTACGCGACTACGCCCAAGACTATCGACCTCCATGATCGGGGCCTGAGGACGGCGGGATCACCACCCGCCGTCCTTACAGAAGCAGGCTAGAAGGGTTGCGTGCTGCGGGGCCTTTGCTCCATAGCACGCAACCAGATTCACTCACTGACGCGGGATAAAACCCTACCCCAACGACGCGGGATTCTCGTCCCGACCCAAAACCAGCAGAGACCACAGAGGTGGTCAAAGTCCGCTGGGCGCCACTGGACATACCCTCTGCTAGTAACCAGAGACGCCCGGCAACGGACGTTAGAGCGGCCGCGGTCTTGGGCCGCGGAATTAAAAAAAAAAAAAAAAGCCTTTTGGGAAGATGCTACTCGAACGGCTGTGTACCTAAAGAATAGATGCCCACACTGTACCTTAAACAATAAAACTCCCTACGATTTGTGGAATGGTTACAGACCAGACCTTAGTTATCTTAGAGTTTTTGGTTGTAGAGCTCTTATACATATACCTTCTTGTCACCGAAAGAAATTGGATCTAAAAGCTGAAGAAGCTATATTTGTAGGCTATACAGAAGATCCTAATAGTTATCTTTTTCGAAATTCATCTTGCCCTAGAATCTTACAAAAGTCTAGGGATGTTATATTTTTTGAAGATTGTTTTTCTACTTTGAATAATAGAAATGTCAACAATACTTCTACTGAACCTTTAGTACTGTCAAATAGTATCCCTATACAGGAAGAAACCAGTACAGTTCAAGAGTCTTGTGAACATGTTCCAGTCGTCATTGATGAACCACCTGTTCAAGAGCAACCTGCTCTTGGCCATAATGTTGTCACTGAAGATGCTGAAATAGAACATTTTTTTGAAGCAATTGAGGAACCAGTAGTTTCTAATAGTCAAACTGATGGACAACGTAGATATCCATCAAGAGACCGGAAACCTCCTGATTACTTATCATACCAATTTTCTAGTGAAGCGTCAAATGAGCCGAGAACTTATAATGAGGCTATACTGGCTGATGATGGTGAAAAGTGGCAGATGGCTATGACAGAGGAATATAATTCATTGAAGAAGTTAAAGACATGGAAATTGGTTGACAGATAAAACAATAAAATTATACCATGTAAATGGGTTTATAAATTGAAGAAAGATCCATCAGGAAATGTAAAGTACAAAGCAAGACTGGTCGCTAAAGGATTCATTCAGACGGCTGGTGTAGATTATTTTGAGACATTTGCTCCTATTGTGAGGCACTCCTCCTTGCGTACTTTACTGGCTCTTGCATCCGAATTGGATTTGAAGATGCGTCATATGGACGTAGACACTGCATTTTTAAATGGAGATCTGCAAGAAAAGGTCTACATGGAGCAACCTCAAGGTTTTAAAGTAAAAGGTCAAGAGAACAAAGTATGTTTGTTACAAAAATCCTTGTATGGACTTAAACAACCTCCACGTGCCTGGAATATAAAGTTGTGTTTTCGTAAAAACTCCATCTGAACCATGTGTGTATACCAAACTTTTTGGAAATGAGTTGGTTATCATTGCAGTATTTGTCGATGACATAATTTTGTTTTACAGTAATGACAAGACGTTTGACATCGTCAAAAATGATTTGCGAAAATATTTTTCATTAAAAGATTTGGGAAATCTAAGTTATTATCTTGGCTTAAATATCGCCAAGGAAAATGATGAAATAAGAGTGCATCAGAATAATCATATAAAGAATATTTTGATGAAGTTTGGGATGGAAAATTGTAAAACTTCTGCAACTCCATTATCAGGAAAACTGGAGGTTAGTACCAGCAGTGATAGTGATCATAATCAGGAAGTGTATCCCTATCAAGAATTAATTGGTTGTCTCATGTTCCTGAGTGTTAATACTCGTCCAGACATCGCATACGCGACTAGTTACCTGAGTCAATTTAATACTCGGTACAACAAGACTCACTGGTTGGCCGCGAAGAGAGTTTTACAATATTTAAAAGGCACTTTAGATTACTCGATTTGTTATAAAAAATCGAGTATGCCCCTTGTAGGATTTTCAGATGCCGATTGGGCAAACTGTAATATAGATCGCCGTTCTTATATGGGTTACTGTTTCAAATTAGCAGGGAGTCCGGTATCATGGGCCTCGCGGAAGCAGCAAACCGTAGCCCTATCCTCAACGGAAGCAGAGTATATGGCAATAACAGAAGCTACGAAAGAAGCGATTTATTTAAGGAGGTTTATCACTGAATTAATTTCAGATCCTATGGTAAGGAATAAGTTATTACCTAATACTGTAACTATTTGTACCGATAGTCAGAGTGCACAGAGTTTGGCGTTGAATCCGGTACACCACCATAGGACGAAACATATAGACACCAGATATCACTTTATTAGAGAAAAAATTTGTGATAATTCGGTTAACTTAAAATATACCAAATCAAGTGATATGCCCGCTGATATCTTAACAAAACCATTGCAGCGTGTGGCACATTGTCATGTGGTGGGTAGATGTGTACTAGTACTAGCTTAGGTTTAGTGGAAATATATTATTATTTTACACGTTTACTTTAGAACTTAGTATATATTCTCCTATTTTTTTTTATTATTGGTATATTTTGAGTAAATTTTTCATGTCTAATTTATATGTGAGAATTTTGATTAAGGGGGTGTGTTATAATAATACAGGCTTTGTAGTGTTCTTATGTATTCAAAATTCTTTCTATCATTCTATGTAACTAGGTTACCATATACTTCTAATATAAACAAACAAGAACGAACACGTCTTTTTATTTAATAAACATAAAATTACAACACCATGTTTGTGTTATCCTGTGTTATGTGTAACCTTGCCGTGTACCCTCATGTGAATAATTGTGCAGCGCGTCCGACAACTAGGGAACCTGTACGGCGATTTACGTGTGGGGCCCACGGCAAGCGGTGCCGAGCCGGTATCTAATCCGCTGCTTGTGTCTATTCCAGAACTACCTTGGGGCTTAGAAAAGCCTAATTTTCAAGACTCTTATTGCTGAGCAGCCTGAAGCTGCGCCGTCGCTCCGTGGCCTTCGACCCGGAGCATCTGGGCCTGTTAAGAACACAATTAATTGGAGGACACCGCGGACCCTGCCGGCCGACCGTCGTCGCCTGTGGACCCAAAGTTAAGTGCACCGGGCACTTCCGTAAACAGTATATGTGATCCTATTCGACCGACACACTATTAGCTACTAGTATTGTATAAACTCTAGGCCCCCTGCAAATAAAGTCACATTAATTGTTTTATGTCGTTTGAATTGTACTTCCTAGCAGGGGCCGTATCAGTTCATTACTGTACACCGGAAATAAAACAACAATCAAAACAGTGGAAAAGACCTGGTTCACCACCCCCCAATAAGGCTAAGTCGATTTTGTCGGCAAGTAAGGTGATAGCTTCAGTATTCTGGGACTCGAAGGGTGTGATTATGGTTGATTATCTTGAAAGGGGTCAGACTATAAACTCTGATTATTACTGCACCTTACTACGTCTTTTCGAGAGGAAGTAAAAGAAAAACGTCCAGGAATGATCAGAAGAAAAGTCCTGTTTCATCAAGATAACGCTCGTGTTCACACGTCTGTCCAATCAATGGCAGAAATTCACAACTGTGGCTTTGAACTGTTACCGCATCCACCAATTGATTTTTTTATGACTCGTTTACAAACCTTAACCGCATTTTCCGCTGCACCATTGGAAGCAGGATGTTATATCGGTGTAAATGTTACTTTAATACCGTTATTATTATATTGATATTCTCTACTCGAAAAAGGCGGACCGTTGTCTGGGACAATTTCCTTGGGTAAGCCAAAGCGTGCAAAGGTAGTACGAAGCACCTTCACAACTGCACTAGCTGTAGTTTGCTGCATTAAAAATACTTCTAGCCATTTACTTGTAGAATCTATAATTACTAAAAATGTTTTGCCTTGAAATGGTCCCAAAAAATCTACATGTAAGCGTGACCATGGTTCTGCAATATAAGGCCACGGTTGCAGCGGTGCCTTTGGGGGTGCCGTTCCTACTAAGCAACATGTGACACACTCCTACGACATACTCCTACTCACCACAATACTACGTGCAAGACTTTTCATTTTGACTATACCCAAATGACCTACATGCAATTCCCGTAATACAGTTTCCCTTAACTTGCCCGGTATTACTAAACGATATCCCCAAACTACGCACCCTCTGTCTAGGTATAACTCATTGCGTCTAACAAAATATGCCTTTAGGTCATTCTCTTTACATTCGTTAGGCCATCCCGTCTTTATAAAGTTTATGACTTTTATTAAAATATTATCTTTGATAGTACATTCTCTTACGTTTTCTCTCGTAATTGGTAAAAAATGCTGTATGAAATTTAAGTAAGTACATTCCTCTTTTAGTGGTTTTTCTTTATCTACCGGTAACCGAGACAGGGCATCGGCAGCATTCCTATTACTACGTACATATTCTATTGAATAGTCATACCCGGCTAAAATGATTATCCAACGTTGCATCCTACTAGCTGCCATGACGGGTATGCCTGTTTTATCGCCAAAAATCGTGACTAACGGTTTATGATCCGTTCTTAGTATAAATTTTCGCCCGTATAGATATTGGTGAAATTTACGCACACCATAAATTATAGCTAACGCTTCCCGTTCGATCTGTGAGTATGCTTTTTGTGCTTTATTGAGTACACGTGACGCGTATGCGACCGGTCGTTCATCTCCTTCTGGGTTGATATGTGAGATGACAGCGCCAATCCCTACACTACTCGCGTCTGTCGTTAGTACCAACGGCAACTCAGCGGCATAATGAGCTAGCACTTCGCTAGATACCAACAAATGCTTGACTTTACTAAACGCTCAACATTCTTCATTACATTCATACTTGACATCTTTTTTTAACAATCTATATAAAGGCTCTAAAATAGTGCTTATATTTGGCACAAATTTGGCATAATACATTACTAACCCTAAAAATGAACGTAATTCCATAATATTTGTAGGTGTAGGTGCCTTTTTAATTGCATCTACTTTTTCAGGACATGTGTGTACACCTCGCTTACTAATCACATAACCTAGGTATGTCACGGTGTCCGCAAAAAACGTACATTTTTCTTTCTTAATTCTCAATCCATACTGCCGTAATCTCTCAAACACTGCATGTAATGTATTTAAATGAGAGGGTGTATCAACCCCCGTAACTATAATGTCGTCTAAAAATATGCCCACCTGCGGCATATCAGAGAAAAGCTGTTCTAATTTCCTTTGAAAAATACTTGGGCTTGAAGCTAGACCATAAATTAATCTATTATACCTAAATAAGCCTTAATGAGTGTTTATTACTGTATACTTTTTTGACTCATCTAACTCAAATTGGGCATATGCTTGAGACAAATCTAATTTTGTATTTTTTTTCCCACCGTGTAATTTTGTAAGTCTTCTAGCTTAGGCAAGGGATAGTGGTCCACTTCTAAACACTTATTCAATGTAATTTTAAAATCTGCACATTCTTATGGTACTATCTTTTTTCATTACCGGAACTATAGGTGTAGGCCAGTCCGTCGTGGAGACCGGCGTGATGATTCCATCCCGCACCATTTGTTCGAGCGCTCGTTCAACCGGTTCTCGTAGTGACTAGGCAAGCGGCCGAGCACGCAGGAATGTGGGTCGATCCCCCTCTCGCAGTCGAAATCCTACTTGCCCACCGGTGAAGTGCCCCAAACCGTCTTTAAACACTTCAGAGTACCTGGAACTAAATCCCTTTACATCAAAAACACTGAAATTATTTATGTTAAGGACATCGCATGTCGGTATAGGTATACCTAACTCCTTAATCCAACATCTACCCAATAAATTTGCTTTCCCACTTTTTATTACATACAAGTCTAAAATTTTTGTTATGGTTTTAAATTTAACTCTAACTTCAATCATGCCCACAGGGGTCATGGTTTCGCCTGTGTAGTATCGTAATTCTAAATTAGTCGGCTTAAGTTTACAATGAACAAAGAGACTTCTATAACAAGTATAACTAATACACGATATCGCACTGCCGCGCCGGTGTCGATCTCCATGCAAACAATTCTCAACAAAAACATTTACGGTGAATGGTCCAAGTAATTGTGACTGTGACTTTTTTTGTAGACAATGAAAAATTATTACAATATAAAATTTTTACCTCGTCACTGCTACTGTCTTGATCATCTATATCATTATTAGATTCATGTATATTATGCAAGGATGTACCTTCTATTAATTTCGGGCACATTCTTATTAGATGCCCCTCTTTATTACACACCCTACATACATACATTTTGAATTTGCACATATATTCTTCGTGAGTGCCACCACACACAGTACATTTGTGACCCTTGTTAATGTTTGCCCGACTGGTCACCCAAATTTTTCCGCGAATCGCTCCGCTTACGCCGCTTGGACCCACACCGCTGCCGCTGGCTCGTTCAAGTGGCGTTTTTGTGTTGTCCCTCTCCCGGCCCTTTTGTTTTTTAATATGCGCTTTAATATTTTGTCCCATGAAATTCACACTTGGTATGATGTCACCTGCATTCCTGCTTTTGGTACACCCTTCTACCAATGCCGCATTTTTTTCAGCCGCTTCCATGGACAAAGCTATACTAAAGGCTTTTTCAAAAGATATGTTGTCGTCTTCCGTGAACAATTTCTGGCGAATGTCTTCATTTGATAAGCCGCATTTAAGTGATCCCGGAGGTTCTCTGCCAAGTCTCGAAACCCGCAGTTTTTACTGAGCATTTTCAACTCTCCAGCAACCGATTCTTCTTTATGCTGATTACGTTGACGATATTTAAATCTTTCCGCTAATTGGCTTGGTTTTGGATTTAAATGGCTTTTCATCAAAGCCACCAACTCGTCATACGTCTTATTAGCGGGTTTATTAGGTGTGCACAAATTGATCATCAGTTCGTAAGCTTCACTTCCTATCACTGTGATCAATGTAGCCACTTGTATTTCAGCCTTTACCTCATTTGCTACAAAATATTGTCCCAGTCGGTCAATATATGCCTCCCAGTTGTCATCCCATCCTCTTCGCCACTGTGAAATATGTACTTATCGCTTATCGCAGTAAAACACGTCCGTTCCTTACTTGCGTTTATTTAGACTGCCGGTCCATACAAAAACTTATATCTAGGTACATACATAACACTAAGCATCAGTGTTACGTGAACCACAGCGACGCGCCGCGGAAGGCCCACCCCAAGAGGTGAGGTGAGTGCACCGAGTACAGATGAAAATGATTGTCCATTATAAAAGACATAAACCTCAAATGTACCAGGAATACATAACAACATAAGAGCCTTCAAGATTAGAGAGACTCAACATAATATAAAGTCATAAAATAATAAAATTATTTTAAAGGGTTATAAAACCAAAACATTGACTGCTTGGTAGTACTATAGGAAGAAAAAAAATCCCGTGGTACTGCCAGTGGTACCACGAGCAACAAAGGTTGGTGGGGCGTGTCTTATCAGGGAGTCACAAAACTACATTTTTGTGAAAACTTCAGCCAAAGTGTATCTAGATACTGTCTTGGATCATGTTGTGAAACCTCTCAGCACTACACTTTTTAAAAATATACCGTGGACTTTCCAGCAGGACTGTTCCTGGTCACAAGGCACGAACTACCCAAGCCTGTCTGAAAACCAACGTTCCGGACTTTATAAGAGCTGAAGACTGGTCCTCATCTAGCCCAGACCTCAACCCTCTAGACTACAAATTATGGTCAGTTTTAGAGAACATGGCCTGTTCTAAACGACACGACGACATTGAGTCTCTTAAAAAATCTTTGGCGCAAGCAGTGGCAAATTTTCCCTTGGAAACAGTGCCTAAATCCATAGATTCGTGGCCAAAGAGATTAAAGGCCTGTATAAAAGCCAAAGGTGGCCATTTCGAATAAAATATATTTTTATTTTTTGCTAAGACTTTAATAAATATGTAGGTATAAATTTTAATAATATTACATTATACTTAATTTAAAAAAATGGCATTTTCATTTGGAACAAAACTTATGGCTGGACTAGGTATATTAATAACAGAAATTGACACTTGACTTTAAACATTACTAAGAATAAAAGAAGATTTTATTTTAAAGGTAAAATCCAATAGTCATAGATATAATCATTTACATCTTTATGCTGGAACATTTGGTTCATCATAATAATAATATAATGGACTTGCGACAGTCAGCTAAACATTTTCACATAACATTTATACAAATGATGCCTTTAATTGGAAAAACAGTTTTGTAAGAGACAAAATTACAGATTTAGCAGGAACATAACTTGCTGGCCCTTAGTAATCTGAAACAATAGTGAATAAATTGTAAAATAAGATTAAAATTAATACACATGAAACAATAATACATAACTTTTTCAAGAGACTCTGGATATCCGTTGGTAGCTTTGGCTACTAACTCCATAATTAAATGCAGAGCCTATCACCCCAGAAGCTAACTACACAGCTTAGCATGTAGGTACAGTTCCACAACTGTATTTAGAGATGCATCCGGGACGGGGTATTACAAGAACGCTTTGGATGTTTATTCATATATCAAATCATTAAATATAGGACGTCCAACACAAAATATGTGTGTCTGGCCTCATACATAACATGTGCCCCGGGTGTAGAGGGGTCCCACCAAGATTTTATGGACCCATGTCAACCCGATAAGTGGCAATAGGCTCACCACCTATTATGTGGGAGTAACAATTTAAATTTTAATGTAATAATAAATAATAAATATGTTCCATGCTGGCCTGGGAGCGAAAGAAAAACATAGAATGTGCCAGCCCTAACTCAACCCAGGGGTGTCGTAGAAGGCGACCGTGGGAGACTGCCTGGTGCATAACAACCGGCACTGGTAGGCAGTAGGCACCCAACAGGCGGAGGGAAAACCGCCTACAATAACATTCCCAAGGAGGGTTGACGTCAGGCAGGCGGCCGGTCATAAAAACTCATAGCCAAAACCTTTAGCAACATGACAGGTAAAAAAAGAAAGCGACTTAGAGTTAGGGTGTACCCCACAGGCGACGCGCAGGGACAGCACCCGGTACCTGTGGGAAGAGGACAAGGGTTGTCGCATCGGGGGTGGATGCGACGTAAGACGCAAGCCCATAGCGAAAGAGAAGTAAGACTGAGATATGCAAGTTGGAATGTTGGGTCTATGACTGGGAAAGGAAGAGAATTAACCGATGTGTTTAAAAGAAGAAGAATAAATGTAGCTTGTTTGCAAGAGACTAAGTGGAAGGGCGCAAGTGCAAGAGAGATTGGTGAAGGATATAAGTTATATTACAGTGGGAGTGATGGAAAAAGAAATGGAGTTGGTGTAGTACTGGACGTTAATCTGAAAGAAGGAGTGACCGACGTGAAAAGAGTGAACGACAGGATAATAGTTGTGAAAGTAGTATGTGAGAGTCTGGTGCTAAATGTGATCAGCGTGTATGTACCACAGAGCGGATGTGATGACAGGGAGAAAGAAAAGTTTTGGGAGGAATTTGATACAGTTATGATGATATACTAGAAAGTGAGGAAATATGTATAGGAGGTGTTTTAATGGCCATGTAGGAAGAGTAAATGATGACTATGAAAGTGTACATGGAGGATGGGGCTACGGAACCCGTAACAGCGACGGTGAAACACTGCCACAAGTTGCTTCTTCCCTTAACCTGGCGATTGTGAATACTTGGTTTAAGAAACGGGATCCGCACCTAATTACATACAAGAGTGGTATTCACTTGACACAGATCGACTACTTTCTTATCCGGAGGAGTAGGTTGTTTTGTGTCAAAAACTGTAAGGTGCTGCCAGGGGAAGGAGTAGTGAAGCAACATAAACTACTCACTCTCGACTTAATTGTCAAAGTAGTTCCGCAAACACGCCAACAGCCCCTACCTCCTCGAATCAAGTGGTGGTTGATAGGGAAGAATGAATATACAAGCAAGTTTAAAGAACGAGTGGTAAATAAAATGATAATAATGAAAGATATGGTGGATAAATCAGTGAATGAGTGTTGGAATGAAATGGCAAGTTGTATCAGGAAAGAAGCAAAAGAAGTGTTTGGCGAAACGAAAGGTAAAAGTGTTATTGATAGGGATACATGGTGGTGGAATAAGGAGGTACAGGAGGTGATTAAAGAAAAGAAGAATGCTTTTAAGGATTGGCAGAAAGAAAAAGGGAATGAAAGTGAAAAAGAAGCAAAAAAGGTAAGGTATAAGGAATTGAGTAAAAAGGCAAAAAAAGCGGTAGCGATAGCTAGATTCCAGGCTCAAGAACAACTACTAAGAGCCCTTGATGGACCTAAAGGCCAAAAAGAAATTTACCGCTTAGCGAAAGAAAGAGAAGATAGAATGAAAGATGTGAAACATGTGAGATGTATAAAAGATGAAAAGAGTACAGTTTTAGTAAAAGAAGATGAAGTAAGAAATCGATGGAAAGTGGATTTTGAAAAACTTATGAATGAAGAGAATGCGTGGAGTGGAAATTTAAATGAGGGACGAGTAAATGTAGGTTTAGTGAAGGATATTGCCAAAGATGAAGTAAGAACGGCGGTACGAAATATGAAGAATGGGAAAGCGGTAGGGCCCGACGGCATTCCAGTGGAAGTGTGGAAGAAATTGGGAGAAGATGGATGTCTGTGGCTGACTTTATTCTTCAATAAGTTATTGTATGAGGTGACGATCCCCGATGAATGGTGCAATAGTTCACTAGTGCCCATTTTTAAAAATAAGGGTGATGTACAAGACTGTGGTAACTATCGAGGAATAAAGCTCATGTCACACAGTATGAAAGTTTGGGAGAAAGTGATAGAGAAACGAGTGCGAGAGGAAAGCGAAGTTACCCAAAACCAGTTCGGATTTATGCCTGGTCGCGGGACTACAGACGCCATATTTGCACTCCGCCAGCTCTCTGAGAAACATAGGCGTGCACACAAAAACTTACATATGGTGTTTATAGATCTCGAGAAGGCATACGATCGGATACCCAGAACGGTTTTGTGGTGGGCTTTGAAAGAGAAAGGTGTGCCTGGGAAGCATGTAGAGTTGATCTACGTACGATGTGCTGCTGGCAACACCGACGAGTTCAGTGTGGAGGTAGGCCTGCATCAGGGCTCAGCACTAAGCCCATACCTCTTCCTGTTAATAATGGATGCCTTGACATCGGAGATACAGGAAGAGACCCCCTGGTGTATGCTATTTGCCGATGACATTGTTCTTGTAGGTGAAGACGGGCCTGAGGTACAGAGCAGACTGGAGAAGTGGCAGTGTAAACTGGAGAGTGTAGGCTTGAAAATCAGTAGAACCAAAACGGAGTACATGTTCCCTGATTTCGGCGGTCTCTCCAGCTTTACACCCATAACGCTAGACGGCGTACCATTGCCAGTCTGCTCCAGCTTCCGATACCTCGGCTCTCTTATCCAGGACGATGGGGAAATCGATCGTACAGTGAAGCACAGAATTGACGCAGGTTGGATGAAATGGCGGCAGGTCAAAGCCACTATATGCGACCCCCAATTTCCTCCGAAACTTAAGGGGAAAATTTACAAGACTGTCGTCAGATCTGCCGTCCTGTATGGACTTTCATGTGTGGCCGTAAAAGCGACGGATGAAAGAAAACTGCATGTAGCGGAAATGCGAATGTTAAGATGGATGTGTGGTGTAACAAGGATGGATAAAGTAAGGATCGAGTATATTAGAGGAAGTTTGAAAGTTGCCCAAGTAAATGAAAAAGTGAGAAGCGAACGGCTATCATGGTATGGACATGTTACGAGAAGAGAGGAAAGTAATGTGGTAAGAAAGGTACAAAGTATGAATGTAGATGGCCTGAGAACTCGAGGTAGGCCCAAGAAAAGATAGATAGAATGCGTGAAAGAGGATATGACCAGGAAAGGAGTGACTGAGGAGATGACGTGTGACAGGGATGTATGGAAGATGAAAACATGTTGCGCCGACCCCAAATAAATGGGATAAGGGCAGGTAGATGATGAATAAATAATAAATATGTTAGGACAATTCACACAATGCCATCTAGTCTCAAAATAAGCAGAGCTTGTGATATGAGTACTTGATAAACTGATAAGTAAAAAATACTTATATACATTTTTTTTTGTAAATACATACATATTACACATAGGAAACACCTAGACTTCGGTACAAACGTATGTGTCATCACACAAAGTTTGTCCCGACCGGGAATCGAACCCGAGACTCCGGCGTCGGCGATCTCACACTCACGTTTCAATGCTTCAATGTTTTAACTTTGCCTCGAGCAAGATCTTCATGCATGCCCGTTCATGAAGGCAAATAAATAACCACTGGTTTTGTTTACGGGACACTGTTTTCTGTAAAATTGCAGTTTATTTATTATACATAGGGCATATGAGGTAAAATCAAGAACAAAGTAGGTACCTAACAAACAAAACAAGTAGGTAACTAAAAGAAAATACACTAGTACACATTGATTTATATTAGAAGTATTTGTCCACAGTTCTAATAGAGATACTACGTATTGTATTTGTATTTGTCTTATAAGTTCTTATTGCATAAACGTACGTTTTGTTATAGATCCCAATATACCAGGCATTGTAGGTGCTTGTTTAAAAGTTATGGCAGTGTCTCCTCCAGGCTCCATATGGCTCCATATATAAATTCAGTAGGTACCTATTACCGTGTTGCAAGAGTAAAAATACGGTGTTTACCGATAAAATTACGGTAGATAAGTTGCGACCAGCAGGGTCATTCATAACCGTCCGAAACTTCCGTTGTCGACACCGAGCGGTGAGCGGTCTCTTCGGGAGCACAAACGCTATTCAGAGGGCCGAATTCGATAATTTTTGACAGATTTACTCGGCAGGGAAGACTTAGATTTACGATATCTTTTCCGACAGCTAAAAGGTGACGGGAAAGTTTCCACTGGGTAATAATTATGATTGTTAATTACAATTCTAAATCACTGGGCATTATAAATCACATAATTTAAGCATTTTTAAGATAATAGTACTTACCTAGTTTCTTGTTACATACTTGTTTGGTCGTCCGGCCAAAAAAGTAAGTAGGTACCTATGTAAAAAGAAACTAATTCTAGTGTTATAGAGATATAGGTAATAACTAACTCTGAATACTAACAACTTTTTTTTATAGGTGCTGATGCGGGTGCCGCGAAGCCTGCCGCCTACCTCCTCGGCGTGACGACGACGCCACCGCTTCGGTGCCACCGGGGCAGCGCTGCGCTTCGCGACAGTGCGTCGAACCTATATAAACTTTAAAAGCTTTCTGTGTTTACTGTTTAGGTTTAGTGTATTCATAGTGAAAAGTATAAATAAATGCAAGCAGCAAAAAATAATGGATGTGGCAATGCGGATGTAAATTCAGGTGAGCTTGCAAGTGCATCAAGTGGTCTTGTTCGGTGCCCACATTGTCCCCGAGCCTGTTTTTTTAAAGGTGAACGCGGATTAAAAGTACATTTTGGAAAAATTCATAAAGTACAAAATGTATCTTCAAACGCGTCTACGATATCCCAATTTTTTCTAAATCAACAAGAAAATTCTGATAATATCGAAATTCCCTTTTGGCAAAGATTAAGTACCATGAAAAATTCTATTCCGGTTTTAAAAAGAATCCCCCGAGGTGCGAGACCCTCTGTGGCTCAATGTTTAGCCTCCTGCATTGGTCAACTAGTCCGGGAAAATACCTTTAGCGCTTGGGAACAAATGTTAACCTTCCCTTATAGAATCCTACACGTAAAGAAAAGGCCGTTGACATCTTTGACGGTCCAAATCAAAGAAAATTGTACAAACAATTTTAACATTTTAAATTCAAATTCAATCCACATTTCGACCCCTGATTATTCTCAGGCCAAGAAATTAAAACTTGTAGAGAATAAAGTAAGGGAAGGCGACATCAGTGGGGCGGCAAGGCTACTTTTTAGTAGCGACGTGCTGGCTCCTTATTCTGTAGAAACTTTGACGGGCTTGCAGAGTAAGCACCCGCCATCCGCAGCTGACCTCTCTTTCCCTGATCCTCCGAACAACGATGCAGAAAATCTTGAGACTACTGCCAAGGATGTGCGCACAGCTGTTGACTCCTTTCGTTTTGGATCAGCTGGTGGACTTGACGGTCTGACACCACAGCACCTTAAGGATCTGTTGTGTCCGAGCGCTGGAGAAGCTGGTGATGCACTTCTGAGGGAGCTAACAGCTCTAGTCAACCTCATGCTCTCAGGTAATGTGGACAGTGGCATCACAGATATTTTGTATGGGGCCAATTTATGTGCCCTTAACAAGAAGGATTCGTCCCATTGCCGTAGGTAGCACTTTGCGGCGTTTGGCAGCCAAAATTTGTTGTCGTTTTTATAGTACGGAGCTTACTACCAAATTTCAGCCCTTTCAATTAGGTTTTGGTTCAAAATGAGGTTTTGAGGCCGCAATCCATGCGCTTGCAACATACCTTGACAGTAGCGAAGATGGAGAGGTCATCTTGAAAGTAGACCTGAAAAACGCCTTCAACTCTGTAAACAGGGACAACTTGCTGACACAGGCCAAATTAGAAACCCCCAAAATATTTAATTTTCTTTGGCAATGCTATAGTCAGCCAACAAAATTAATTTATAAAGACCACCTTTTGAATTCAGCCGTTGGATGTCAGCAAGGTGATCCGTTGGGACCAGTCATCTTCAGTTTGGCCATTAACCCAATAATTCAAAAAATAAAATCCAAATTTAACATTTGGTATCTAGACGACGGGACTTTAGTGGGAAAAGTAGAGACAGTTTTACAAGATTTAGCCCTAATAAAGAACGGGTTTCAGTCAATTGGCTTAGAACTGAACCCGAATAAATGTGAGATTTTTATATCTGAAAACACAGATAAATTAACAACAATCTCCAAATTCAACTGTCTGGCCCCCAACATAAAAGTTTTGGACAAAACTTCTTTACGCCTCCTAGGGTCCCCGATTTTAGAAGATGGCTTTTCCACTTTTATCGAGGAAAAAATTCAAAATTTTGATCAGGTTATTGATAGTCTATGCAATATCAGTATTCATTCAGCTTTCACTATTCTTCGTTTTTGTCTTTTCGTACCCAAATTTACACATGCCCTCCCCGTTCAGGACAATTTTGGAAAAATATAGAAATTTTGGGCAGACTAGACAACTTAATACAAAATTCTTTGTGTAAAATTTTAAATGTAAATATTATAGACCGGGCCTGGGTCCAAGCGTCTCTTCCAGTTCGCTTGGGCGGGCTAGGTATTCGTAGAGTCACAGACAGGCTGGCGAAACTCCTTTACAAAAAAAATCATTACCAACCTCCTAACATCGAAAATTACAAATGGCAGCCGTCAATGCAGCCAACACGAGAGGTACAATCTAACTTATGTTACATTTCAAAATAAATGGCGGTCATCACATAAACTCTTGGTAATTTGATGATCATTGTTTATTTTTCTTACTTTATAGCATTTTATAAAAATTTACGTAATTTTAGACATAATTAGATACGTAGTTAATACTTTTATCATCTTTTCAGTGTTTTATAAGAAAATGAAGTGCGAAATATGTGGTATTTCAAGAAGTCAAGCGGAGAAGCACAAAAGACTATTTATGGCCCAATTTCCATTGAATGAAGCCCGTTAAGTAATTAATAACATAATTTTCATCTGTTCTGAGTCCCTTATATCATAATTAACACAAATTTTGTTCAATTTCGGATAAAATTGTTGAACAAATTGTTTAGTCTGTTCTGTATCGATAGTTTTTTTCCTCGCCAATTCTAATTGAAACCCTGTTTTGTAAACTTTGTATAATTTTAATAAGTACTTAATTTATTTATTTTTAGATGTAGACAATGGGTCAAATTAACTGGTAAAGAAGACTTGGCTTATTTGCCAATAGAGAAAACTGCATCAGCAGTTGAAGTACATCTGTGGAAAACATTTTAGACCCAATGATTTTTGCAATAAGAAAACACGGCTTAGGCTAAAAGCCATACCGTGTATTGAAATTACTGCTGAGCCATTGTCCGAAGAAATTATGCAAGAATTCCCACTACACATTAAAAAAGCTACAAACGTGCTAGCTCCACTTTGCGGTGTGAATATTGGTAAGTTTTGTTTGTAGTGTAGAATGACCTCTATGTTGTAAATATTAGAGATTTTGTTGTATATCATCTATTACTTACCTGTTAGAAATTAGGTTCAGATTACGTACTGGTTATCTATAATATGGTATAATTATAGTGATACATTATGAAATGACTCACTTGTACAGATATTCCACAATTTTTTAATTATTAGTAGGACCTGACCGGTTTCGCTCTATGGCATCTTCAAAGGTGCTCCACACTTATTCACATCACATATTTTAAAAAACATTTCAAATACTTTGTGTTAAATAATCGTGAAGCTAACACTGGCCTCCATACTTGATTATAATATAAAACAAAAACTAATGTGGGTACATATAAATAAAGTTAATGTCACAGTATAAGAAATTTACCCAAACAGTAGGGAAAAATTACCCTTCTCAAAATTTATTTTAATGTTTCTCAATTATTACAATAAAATGTCAAATTTCATTACTGAATTGGTATTAAAATGGCTCATGTCAAAATTAAATTTATAAGTTACAACATTACAAACAATAAAAAAATAAAAATCAAATCCCAAATCTGTCAAAGAAGAATGTCACATCCCTTCAAACCACACATGTCAAATAATCTAATATGTCAAATAATGCATGTCAACTAGTAATAATATGTCCAACTAATAATAAATATAAAACTATTAAAAACTTGAAAACCTACTCAATAAAACAGTTAAATTCCAAATTATGTCAAATTGTTATATCATTCAGACACGTGGATGACAATTTACATTTTAAAATATTTTAAAAGCGGTGAATTATTGAGATCCAGTTGTTGGTTCAGTAACGCATCGCGGTTGCCCAACAACAGCTTATTAATTTCTAGAGCTTCCAAGGTGGTCAACTTCTTACCTTTGTCGCATATATGTAACGCTCTGAAATTAGATTCTGGGTCGAAGATATGATTTTCCATAATAAGATGTTCTGCGAAATTCGACTCAGTCTTTTTTAACTTCCAAGCACTAGTGTGTTCGGAAACTCTGGTATGGAAAGACCTACCAGTTTGTCCGATGTATTTTTTGTCACACTGTGCACAACTAAGTTCATACACCCCGCTCTTTTGTCGTATGGGAGTTCTGTCTGAGCTATTGCCTATCAAGCGCCTCAAACAATGGCTAGTATAGAATGCTGGTTTTACCGTGCCTAGAGATCTAGAGCATCTATAAGACACATGGCCTATGTACGGGATTTAGCAGTAGATTTAGCAGTAGACCTTGAAGTGGCTTGCAGGGACCTGTCGGAGAAACATATAATTACCAAGATCATAAAACAGGAAATGAACACGGTTGCTAATAATTCTATGGATAATAACAATAATTCAGAGCTACTAACAATTAATAAAATAAAGACCAAAATTAAAGACCACGATTTGATAGTTACGAAGGCTGACAAAGGTAATACCGTGGTTGTAACAACAAGAACTGATTATGTCTCTAAAATTTCTAACTTATTGGATAACCCCATGTTCATACAACTCAAGAGAGATCCCACAAAGAAGTTTAGTGAAGTAGTTAAAGGAACCTTGCAGTCAGCAAATAGCATTTTTACTAAAGAGGCCTTTAGACTGAAAGAAATGAACCCTCGACCGCCAAAACTGCAGGCACTTTACAAACTTCATAAACCAGGGGGACTAATAAGGCCTGTAGTTGCATATACCGGTGCCCCAGGGTATAGGTTGGCAGTAGAAACTAATCGGATATTCAAACAAAAGACGGGGTTTGTTCCGAGACACACAATAAAGAACAGTATCCAGTTGGTTGAGAAACTCGCGAATGAACACGTACCGGAAAATGCAATTCTGGTATCCTTCGACGTGGTGAACTTGTTTCCTAGTGTCCCGGTTAGAGATTGTAAAAGTGTTATTAAGGACATTTTAATTCAATCGATCGTTGACCCACAAATCATAATTGACTTGGAACACAGCATGACGGTTTGTCTAGAACAAAATTATTTTAAATTTGGTGACACATTTTACAGACAAACCGATGGTCTAGCGATGGGGAGTCCTCTCTCACCGCTTTGTGCAGTTCTTTTCATGGACCATATTGAGCGCCAAATTTTTGAGAATAATTTGTTTGGACCGTTTTTAAAGTATTGGTACAGATACGTGGATGATATTATTTGTTTATGGACTGGAAGTATAGACGAATTAAATAATTTTTTGACATTTATTAATACTATACACACTAATATTCAATTCACAATAGAAATAGGACATAAGAAATTGAATTTTCTGGACATCGAAATAGAATTAGTTGACCACAAACATCACTTTAAAATTTACAGGAAACCCTCGTTTACAGACAATATTATTCCGGCGGATTCTAATCATCCTATGAACCATAAACACGCCGCTTTCCATTCCATGATACATAGACTAATATCGATACCAATGTCCAGAGAATCATTTGATAAAGAGTTAAATGTAGTAAAAGCAATCGCAACCAATAATGGCTACTCAACGAAGTTGATTGATGGTATGGTAGCACGAAAGAGGTCTAGGGCAGCTCTGAGTTTGGCATATCAGGCGGACGCACCAACTTCGGAGAACAAAAGATGGGCGCGCATCCCGTACATAGGCCATGTGTCTTATAGATGCTCTAGATCTCTAGGCACGGTTAAACCAGCATTCTATACTAGCCATTGTTTGAGGCGCTTGATAGGCAATAGCTCAGACAGAACTCCCATACGACAAAAGAGCGGGGTGTATGAACTTAGTTGTGCACAGTGTGACAAAAAATACATCGGACAAACTGGTAGGTCTTTCCATACCAGAGTTTCCGAACACACTAGTGCTTGGAAGTTAAAAAAGACTGAGTCGAATTTCGCAGAACATCTTATTATGGAAAATCATATCTTCGACCCAGAATCTAATTTCAGAGCGTTACATATATGCGACAAAGGTAAGAAGTTGACCACCTTGGAAGCTCTAGAAATTAATAAGCTGTTGTTGGGCAACCGCGATGCGTTACTGAACCAACAACTGGATCTCAATAATTCACCGCTTTTAAAATATTTTAAAATGTAAATTGTCATCCACGTGTCTGAATGATATAACAATTTGACATAATTTGGAATTTAACTGTTTTAATGAGTAGGTTTTCAAGTTTTTAATAGTTTTATATTTATTATTAGTTGGACATATTATTACTAGTTGACATGCATTATTTGACAAATTAGATTATTTGACATGTGTGGTTTGAAGGGATGTGACATTCTTCTTTGACAGATTTGGGATTTGATTTTTATTTTTTTATTGTTTGTAATGTTGTAACTTATAAATTTAATTTTGACATGAGCCATTTTAATACCAATTCAGTAATGAAATTTGACATTTTATTGTAATAATTGAGAAACATTAAAATAAATTTTGAGAAGGGTAATTTTTCCCTACTGTTTGGGTAAATTTCTTATACTGTGACATTAACTTTATTTATATGTACCCACATTAGTTTTTGTTTTATATTATAATCAAGTATGGAGGCCAGTGTTAGCTTCACGATTATTTAACACAAAGTATTTGAAATGTTTTTTAAAATATGTGATGTGAATAAGTGTGGAGCACCTTTGAAGATGCCATAGAGCGAAACCGGTCAGGTCCTACTAATAATTAAAAAATTGTGGAATATCTGTACAAGTGAGTCATTTCATAATGTATTACTATATGTTCCACCAAGTGCTGACAATAGAAAGCATAAAAAAAAAAAAAAAAAATGTATAATTATAGCGCCCAGGATTAATAATAATATTTTTTAACATTTTCAGATTTATGTTCACAAATTGCATGGGAACACAACTACTGCAAGTGTCTGGATCTGGCATCAGTCATATAAGTATTGCAGTACCTTCTTCATCGAGTGAGGCCTCACTTCACAAAAGAATAAGGCCCTTCAGCCCAAGTGTGTATTTTATAAACTTACCATTTGCCGCTTGTGTGTTGTGTCTACTCAAACTTCATAATCAAATTTCCTGGCAATAAATGGATGGAAGCTGGCGCTCGGAGTTACTGGTGAAGATGACGGAGGCCTTTACCCAGGCAGGGGTCCATATCTGGCTGACACCAGGCTAATGTACATTCGCCCACATTAAAAAAGGTTTGTTGTTACCTAGTAAAATAGTGCTGGCGTTTATAGGCGTCATTTAATGACCTATATGACAAAATGTATTATTTTCATTTTAGTTTCAAAATTGCTAGAATTTTTTTTATGGAAGCTGGCGCTTATGGTGTCAAGCCTGAATATGAAGAAGGCGTTCACCTAGACAGGGATCTATACCTCGCAGAAAGACTAACGATAGGAATAGCAACTCGTGGAAATTACTAACAGTTATTACAATAGGTACTGTTGAAGCAACAAATACTGGTCTCATCTTGGGGCGGAGCCAGCAGGCTTCCGAACCGGTCCATACGTCACACGACGGACCGCAGGCCGGACACCTAGCCTACGAGCATCTACCAAGACACACAAGTTCTCACAACCTTTTGTACCTTAAATTATTTTAATATAATATTTTCAACCGTTGGGGAGTCTCAAATCTATTATCAAGAACCCAGGCCCCAACAGGTACTTTAAAAGTTATGTAGGTAGTCTACTTTTAGATATATGGTAATAAAAGAGAAGTGTTATTAATTAAAAATATTTTGTTTAATTTTCTTTTACCTCAAAATAAAATTTTATCGATAATAGTACCTACCTATGAGACGATGGAATGCAGAACATCCCTAGTTATTTTTCTCCTATGTTGGCTGCATTGACGACCTGCCATTTTTAATTTTCGAGGTTAGGTTGGTATTAATTATATCATTACACTTCATATGACCGATTTTTTGTTCAGAGTCCCGTCTCTTAAACGTAGTGATTATATACTCTTTGATCACAGATATCAGTCTGCCAGCATTTCTGTCGTCGGTCCATAGCACCGAAGAATTAGTCAGGAAAATTTTGTCAAATACACTGATTGATTCCGAGGTGCGATGCAAGACCAATGCCATAAATGCTTGGAGGATGTCTTGCTCCGACACTGACCTGCCCTCACGCCTAGGCTCACAGCGACTGGGATTCACCGCTCTGTAAATTGAGAATTAATACACTAATTGATACTTCTATCAATATTTCAGAGCGTGCACGCCTACTAGCTGTTGGAGAATGGGAGTCGGTTATGGATCCAGGCGCTCCCATCGCCCAACATCGGTACAATGTTGGACGACACAACCTTCCGCATTGCCACTTGCCTTCGGCTGGGTACACCTTGTGTATCCCCGCATCATTGCACCTGTGGAGTAGCCGTCGATAATCTGGGACACCACGGCCTTTCTTGTAGCAGAAGCGCAGGTCGTATACCTCGGCACGCTATTCTAAACGACATAATTCGTAGGGCTCTTTCCACCGCAGGTCTTCCGGCCGTACGTGAACCAAATGGTTTAGCACGAAGCGATGGAAAGAGACCGGACGGTATGTCGTTGCTACCGTGGAAGATGGGAAGGCCTTTGGTGTGGGACGCTACATGCGTTGACACCTTAGCACCTTCCAAGCACATCCGGATGTGCCGGCGCTGCTGCTGCATCAGCTGAAGGCTTTAAACGGCGTAAATATGCTAACCTGGCGGGTGATTGAATATTTGAGCCGTTTGGGGTTGAGACACTGGGGTCATGGGGTCCGAGTGCTCGCCGCCTTTATAGAGACATTGCTAAACGCCTAATCGATGCTTCTCAGGACCAGAAGGCTGGCTATTTTCTGGCCCAAAGAATAAGTATCGCCATCCAACGTGGCAACACAGCCAGCATTCTGGGAACCTTCCCAGTCGGCAATGACGCGGAGGATTTTTTAAACGATATTTTGTAATGTAAATATTTTTAGTCTATGATTATGTTTATTTTGTATATTGTAATTCTTATTGTAAATAAATATAGGTAGGTACTTACCCACTATATACTGCTGTACCTATAGGTTTTAGCTGGCTTGTAACATCTTAACATACCCAGTGTGTAGGTACCTATTTTACTTTATGCTACCTATGGCATAGTATAAAATACCGTAAAACAAAGTCGTTTCCCGCTGTCTGTCCCTAGGTATGCTTAGACCTTTAAAATACGCAACCCACTTTAATGCGGTTGTTTAATAGATACCTTGAGTTGATCAAGAGGAAGATTTCAGTATATTATTTGTCCAGCGAGCAAAGTCGTGAGCACCTGTTAATATTCTAATATAGTGATAGGTGGTTTTATCAGTCATTAACAGTCGGGCAGGGTAGGGGATGGGAGAGATGCCTGTGTAGCATGAGTCAAGAAACTGTCTCATTAGCCAGTCTACAATGGCTTTAAATACATCACAAGTAATTAGAAAGTTGATAAATTTCCATAATGAAGTTAATGAACATACATACATTATATTATTATCACCTACAATACCGAGGAGGTACGCAAACGTGAATTACACACCCACACTTTGCCAGTAATTTTGTTGACCACACGTTATAGCAGACAACCCTATTGCCATCACCAGCCACTTTAGAAAATCCAAGCAAGGTAAATGAAACACAAAGGATAATAAATATTATTCACAAGTTAGTATTGATAAAAAGATATACAATCTAAATCCTTAAACATAACAAAACAACATGGACACATGAGCATTTTGTTTCAATATAATATTAATAACAGGTATTGACACTTGACTTTAAACATTACTAAGAATAAAAGATTTTATGTTAAAGGTAAAATCCCAATAGTCACAGATATAATCGTTTACATCTTTATGCTGGAACATTTGGTTCATTATAATAATAATATTATGGACAGTCAGCTAAACATTTTCACATAACATTCATACAAATGATGCCTTTAATTGGAAAAACAGTTTTGTAAGAGACAAAATTACAGATTTAGCAGGAACATAACTTGCTGGCCCTTAATAATCTGAAACAATAGTGAATAAATTGAGTTCATTGTAAATTTTTACAAAATTAATACAAATGAATCAAATACAAAACTTTTTCAAGAGACTCAGGATATCCGTTGGTAGCCTTGGCTACTAACTTCATAATTAAATGCAGAGCCTATCTCACCCCAAAAGCTAACTACACAGCTTAGCATGTAGGTACAGTCCCGAGACTGTATTTAGAGATGCATCCGGGATGGGGTATTACAAGATCGCTTTGGAATACTTTGGATGTTTATTGACATATCAAATCATTAAAAGGATGTCCAACACACCACCTCGGTGGCACAATGGTACTATGTACGGACTGCCATGCTCGAGGTCTTGGGTTCGATTCCCGGGTCTGGTGGATAATGTATAATTCTCTTTAGAATTTTACCCAGATAATTATCCCAGAGTCTGGAACTTGTTGAACCTGGTAAATGGCAATAGGCTCGCCCCCTATTACATGGGACCTAATATAGCTGGCGAGATGTGTGTGTTTGCACACCTCTGCCTACCCCTTCGGGGAAAAAGGCGTGATGCTATGTTATGTTATGTTTTCCAACACAACATCTTGGTCTGGCCTAATACATAACATGTGCCCCGGTTGTAGAGGGGTCCCACCAAGATTTTATGGACCCAAGTCAACCCGATAAGCGGCAATAGGCTCGCCACCTATTATGTGGGACTAACAATTTAAATTAAAATGTAATAAGTAATAGTAACTAAGTTTTGTACTTTTAAATTTTCCATTTAAGTTGAGACTTCTCACACTCACGTTGTTGAATGCTTCAATGTTTTGACTTTGCCTCGAGCAAGATCTTCATGCATGCCCCTTCATGAAGGCCAATAAATAACCACTGGTTTTGTTTACAGGACACACTTTTCTGTAAAATTGCAGTTTATTTATTATACATAGGGATATATGAGGTAAAATCAAGAACAAAGTAACAAACAAAACAAGTAGGTAACTAAAAGAAAATACTTACATATACTCGTACCTACATATTGATTTATATTAGAAGTATTTGTCTTAGTAAAATTACCATAGGTACTTATTGCATAAACGTAGGTACGTTTTGTTATAGATCCCTATATACAAGCATAAAGCTGGGCACTGACGATGAAACCATTTAGATTTCACAACTATCATTTGGGAAAAATTACGGGACAATATCCCTTTTTTAAACATTTTGGATTTCCAAATAGATTGAGATCCATCCCTTTAGGTGCTTGTTAGGTTAGTAAAACTGTCAAAACTTGACGTAAATAATAACATTAGAATTGACGTTTACAAAACTAGTTTATACTAAAAAACGAAAGAGATTATTTTTTTCGCGAATATTATAATAATTAACGTGGAAAATATTTATTATACATTTAATTTAAAGCTCCCAGCCACATACTTTGCAAAATAAACAGTAAATATATTAAAATCGCAGTTTTTAAATTTCTACCATCATCATTTGTTTTCTACCCTTTATTAACATTCTCCGTACATGCATCTACGAATCGAGCAAGAAAAGTGCCTCCCGATAGAGTTTGTGAATTGCATTTTTGGATCCGTTCGGTGTGGTGATCGACCTCGGTGTGTGCTGTCAAATCCGAGATGACAACTTATCGAGTGGTTGTGAATCACCTAGCAGATTACGGTGCATCTGCGGTAATTACCGTGTACCTACATGGAGACACTTAGTTATGGTACTGTTACACATGCAATTTAATAGCATGCTAAAATATGAGCATGCTCATGAACTGTTTACATTATTTTGCTAGCAATAAGCATGCTATTATCAAGTATGCTCTGAATAAGCATGCTCAAAGCAAACACTACAACACACATGCTATCTTGTAGCGTGCTCTCTGTTTAAACAAAACTAGCGAACGCCTGCGGTTTCACCCGTGCGAATAGTTATGTGGTTCCCAATTCCCATGGGAAGTACTAAGTAGCAATTGCTACTTAGTAGCATGCTTTCATGCTAGTAATAAGCATGTGTAACCGTACCATTAGGTTAGTGTATAACTGTCAAAACTTGACGTTAGATAGAATTGACGTTTACAAAACTATATTTTAAAGGTAACTAAAAACTCTAAAAAGCGGACTGGTAAGACGACGCTGTTTTGGTACTCACGTGTGTCTTGTTAGTTATCGGATTTTGAGTGTTTTTTGTGGTATAAGTGATTGATTTGGACCTATTTTGTAAAATAACTAACGTTTTGTGTTGCTTCGTGATCGTTTCGGTGGCTTAAGGTATTGTGTTTGTCCCATATTTTATGTTAAATTGTTTCGAAGATGGATAGGGAAAAGCCCCCTGATCCTCCCGATATCCCTACTGCTTCTACTCCTACTTTCTCTTCTCCTAACCGGTTTCCAGATGTCTCAATGTCCACCCCTCCCTATCCCTTATCCGAACTCGCGGAAGTAGCGTTACCGATACTTCGCGAAAGCGCCATGGTGATGACGGATCAATTAATCCCACCCCGCTCAAACAGCTTAAAAGCTCATTGTCCCGCAATAATTATACAGAGAGGGACTAAAAGCCATTCATAGTACATGTAGCTCGTACAGAAACCCAACCCATTGCATGCACTATGCTCCATCCTGTCACTTTTGGTCTCTTCTTAAAGAAATATAATGAAGGATGGTCTCAAGAAGGTAGGTAGAAACCGAGTGTATGTGGAGTTTGCCTCTCCGCAAGATGCCAACTCAATCCTACTTAATCAAAGAAGAATCAGATAATAAATTTCGTTTATTCAGTTTAGGCACTTAAAGAGCACATAGGAATGTCAAAATTTTACAATTTATTGTCAAGTAATATTATAAAAATACTAAATTACATACATAAATAACCATTTGAAAATGATTCTTTCGCTGGTTCGATAAGATAAGGGTGTGTGTGTGTGTTGTGTGTGTGTGTGTTGTGTGTGTGTGTGTGGGTGTGTGTGTGTGTGTTGTGTGTGTGTGTGTGTGTGTTGTGTGTGTGGTTTAATTATATAATGGATGTGACTAAGTCTTCTGTATCGTCTTATCGGTAGATACCATAACTGAGTGGTTGCTTGGTCTAACCAAGCAACCACTCAGTTACGAGTTACTCACTGATTTGCATTCTAGTAACGTGTTAGACCAGCAGTGCTACTCTGAAATGCCAAATACGATTCAATCGGTTGCGTCGGATGTCCGACCGAACCGAACGAATTAACAGTAGTAACCTTACTCTGAAATTACTTTGGATTGGTGCGTTAATTCAAATTCATAGACAAATATCACAAGAGTGTCGGATTATAATCTATAGTATCGGATCGAATGATATGAAGAGGTAGTATAGTTCTTACTAAACTTTTTGAAAATATTATCATCGAAGTTTTGAAATTCCTTTTTTTTTTTGTAAGAAAACTACAGATTAGTATTGAATAACAGACTCAATTTACTAGTTTTAATAATTAAATAATGTAAAACAATGTTTTGAAGATTTACACAAAGTCCAGGCTGAATTGACAAATAATAAAAAAGCCAATAAATCAAAAGTCAAAACATATGTCCCGTTGACAACTTGGTATTTTTTAAAAATTCTTTTTATCTTAGATTTGTATTTATTCTAAATTATTATAAAATCTAAGAGATAAATGTGTAATGTTTCTCGTAGAAATTCATAGAAATTGGTGATTAATATCGTATTTTAGTGTTGAAGTTTCAAGTGAAGGTTACAAAACACTATTTGACTCGTTGTTTTTGTCCATGTTATGCAAACGATTCCTAAGAGATAGGAGTATGACTAAAGCCCATGCTATGGACTACTATGGAGTATCAAAAGCGATAACATCGACACCAAGATTCGACACTACTTTCTTCAGTGACACCAAGATTTACCATGATGAATTATTCTTGGATGATTGCAATACGTAGATCGTAAATGCATTGGTTTACATCTAATATTACACTGAGAACAAAATAGGGATGCTCGATCTGAATCGATCTTAAAGAAGATCGATTCACGGCAATACGATCTGGCGATTTTTTGAATCGATTCAACAGGATGCGATCTTTGTTCAGATCGAATCGTATGCTTGGAAGATCGTATGAAAAAATCGCATCATTAAAAAACGAAAATAATGCACATTACATTGTATTTATCTTTGATAACACTCTCATTTTTTTGCACATACTCTTAATTTAGTTGTGCAAAAAGCTGTGGAAGAGACTAGAGGCTTAGATGCATTAGTAAATAAGGTCAAAACCATTGTCACATTTTTTAAACACAGTGTTTTAGCACAGGATGAATTAATAAAACTTCAAAAATCTAATAACGTATTACCAAAAAAGTTAGTACAACACGATGGAATTCTAAGCTGTTTATGTTATAACAATTTATTGATCTTTATGAGTTCGTCAGCACTATTCTACTCCAAAACCCAAAGGCCCCTGCTATGCTTGGTGGCAATGAAATAGCCATCATAAAGGAAATTATTAACGTTTTGACTCCTATAGAAAATGTTACTAAAGAAATCTCGGGTCAAGATTATGTAACGAGTAGTATAATCATACCAATTATTTTCTGCATTACTATATCGATCGAATCCACGAATACGGAAAGCACTTCTGAAGTTTCTGACTTAGCAGCAGAACTCAAAGCGAAAATACTGAGCGAATTTAATAAACTCTTTAAGAATATTGAAATAGTGCATCTTTTGGCAATTTCAACAATTTTATTCCTCGATTTAAAAAAAAATATTTTTCGGATTTGCTAAAAACATCGGACTTGGGCGCCAATAAGGATACATTAGAGAATGAGCAAAATGTGGTTTTATCCGATGATGACAATAAGATTTGGAAATTTCATAGCAAGTTGGTGTTAGAATTGAATCTAAATATTCCAAAGGAAGCACTAGATGACATTTTGAAACAGTACCTTAGAGAACCATTACTTGGTCGACAAGCAGACCCAATACTATACTGGACCACCAGATATAGTGTGTGGCCGGACTTAAGCTGTTTGGCTTTGAAGTATTTGACTATTGTTGCAACATCTGTCCCTTCAGAACGTCTGTTTTCTCTAGCTGGCAACACCTTGACTGTTAGCCGTAATAGGTTAGATCCAGTTCGTTTGTCTAAATTGTTGTTTTTAAAAAGCTTAAATGCGGAGTGTTGGCATTTATAGAAAACTTTGTAATCTTTCTGAAACTTACCTATTAAATATACAACTTTACATGCAATGGTACTGTCTTTTTATTGTTTTTTTTTTAAATTATGATACGATCTTCCAAGATCGAACAAAATCGATTCAATGTAATACGATTCAGATCGTGGATCGATTCACGGGGTTACGATTCATTATGATTCAAAAGATCGATTCAAAGTGAAAGATCGGGCATCCCTAGAACAAAATGAAGCAGTGCGTTGTGGTAATAATGTGGTAAAGACTTACCTAGTAGGAGTGCAGTGGATGCAAAAGTCAATAGGAACTTAGGAAGGAGGAATATTGTTATATGACTTTATTTTTTAAATATTAAATGACTTCGTACCTATAAAATTCCTTTTAATTAGTACTTTTAATTAAATATATTTTCTATTTATATTATATTTGTAGATACCTATTTAGAAATCCTGAAAATCTGCTTATGTATGTTTATCAGTAAGAATTAAAATATACGAGTACAAAATACACATAATTATAGACTAAAAATATTTACATTACAAAATATCTTTTAAAAAATCCGCGTCATTGCCGATTGTTTATCAGTTGTCTAGATCCCAGATATGTGATTTTGTATATGTGGGTTGATTTGTTAAAAGTAATACAAGCTTAGGCTAGATGACGTTGTGTGCGAATGTCAAAGATAAATATTTATATCTAAGACAATACAGAGGCATTTGTACATCCACTTCTCACCAGGGGCGTCTATTGCTGCGTACGGGCCCTTTATTTGCCAGTACCTTGTCCGTACAAGTGAGTATTCCCAATGCTGTGGCCGCCCCATTGTCCATTACCGGACGCCCCGGGTACCCACTTAGAGAATTGCCCCTTTGCTTTGACGGACTTTGGCCACCTATGCAGCTTCTGTCGAGAAGTTGGGTCAGATTTTATCCCGCATCTTTGGGGTGGGTTATCCCACGTCGGTGAGCGAAGACTGCGTGCTACGGAACTGCTAGCTAGCTTACCAAACTCGGGCTGAGATCATGGAGGTAGATGGTCTTGTGCGTTAAATGGGTCTGCGGTGCCCTGGGCGCAGACTTCGAAACTCAGCGGAGAGGGTACGCTCTTTCTCGCTCCAGGCCGCCTCCTTCGCCATTATAACCAGCTCGCAGAAGGATACGGCCCCATTCCACTTGCTCCCGCTGGATACCATAGCCCGTAACATGATCTCCAGTGAAGATGTATCCACACAGACCCACGACATGGTCCCGGCGCTATTGACACTGGGGTTTGACCTCACGATGGATGAGGTATAGACACGAGTACTTACCAAAGCATGCGTGCACGTGAGGTCACCGTGTCGCCTCTGCAACCACTTCTCCATGATCAGTCTGGGCATGGGACCCTAAGATCTTGGCGGGCGGGACAATGATAAATTGATAATCATCACTACATCATAACATAGTATAAAACAAAGTCGCCCTTTCCGTATGTATACTTAGATTTCAATCACCAATGGATAGAGTGGTTCTCGGGGAAGATTTTTGTGTTTATAATTTATCAAGCGGGCATCCGCTACATAGTCTAAGTATAAACTTATATTCTTCACTCGAATTACGAGGGTCAATTGGTAATATAGATCTCGAAAGAACACCGGGACCGGGGACCGGGATCTACATTAATGACATACTTTCTTCATTGAAAAGAGTAATTAATTTTCAAAACATCTCAAGATTATACGCTTACGATCGACCCACGATACTGCAAGATACCCATTTTGATATCAAAAATTTTGACATAAATCACCGATGAAACTCCTGTCAATTTCGATTTATCGGACAGATGAAATGCCTTCAGAGTAAGCATTCCGATACAAAAGCTGTCAAATAAAGTTGGATCGGATAGAGCGTTGACAACACCGACCGACCCGACCGAATGTATTTCAGAGTAAGAAAGGCCCGAAGTATCGGCCGATTCAATCGTAAATTTGTTTTCAGAGTAGACCCCCAGGTCTAAAGCCTTTGAAAATGGTAAAAAGTGACAAAAAAATAATAGCAGGATGAAACCCGTTACAAAAGAACGAGAATATAACAAAAATGAAAGGAAAAATAATTTACGGGTGATCTGAGGTCGGGAAGTGGAAGGGGGTGAGTTTTTAAGGATAAAAAACGGTTTATCTCGATTTCCGGCAAAACTAATAATAAGAAAAAAATTTAATGACAAAGTTGTAGGTAATAAAAAGACCTACAACTTTTGTATTTACACTTTTTTCACATAACCTCAAAAATTATGTGAAAAATTCAAATAATCAAGTTTTGGTTTTTTATTTTTATCTTATGCAAAACAATTTTTGTTTTCACGAAATTTGGTGAAAACTTACCTTTTTATATCCCAAAGACTGTAATTTTTTTGATCTGAAATATTTATTTTTTCACCTTATATTGACTTACAATCGAAAAAACACCCTAATTTTCAATCGAAAATTCTCGCGTCAAAATATCAGCTTTTTAAAAAAAGTCGGGGAGTTTTTTTGTTCGTTGAAATCTCTTATTTCTGATAATGTAAAAAAATATTACTATGGTATGGGAAAAGAAAAAAACTCGAATCCGAAATTTTTTTTTAATCACTGTACAATTTTAAGATTAAACCTTTGTAAAATTTACACTTTAATTACTTGAAAAACGTAAGATTCCATGTTACATTGATAAACAAAAAATACAAATCGAAATATACTTCTGTAATTAACAACCAAATAAGTTAATATTTAATAAGACATCTACAATATTTTGAGAAAGTTGTAGAATATTCTTTAAATTATATGCATAGATGCCTGTTTATTGCTATTTGAAGATAATTTATATAACTGAACTTATATAACTTATATACCTAGGGATAATTTTAGCCCATCCAAAGGTATTTCATAGAGAAGTGGGGAAGGGGCTAGGCGGGTCTAGGTCTTTCTACCTGTTATTTCGTATCAGCTGTAAAAACCGTTAGCCAGTATTCGAGACATAGAGCAGTAAACAACATCGTTCATAAAAATGCACGTGCAGTCTGTTGACCGAGATTAAAATATAGTTAGTATTTACCTTGCTGTGTGCGTTCGCGCAACGGAATGTTGTTGAATTTAAAGATTTTAATTATGCAGATATTTAGTGTATGACGTCGTGTAATTGTGTATGGTAAAAAAAAAAATTGTGCATGCAGCTATTGTGGAGAAATTCGCCAAAAACTGATTCCGCTGGGCGAACGTTGTCCTGGCGGAACTTTTTTTATACATGGACTTAGAAGAAAAAAAATGTGTCCAAAAATTAGTGTGTATTTGTGTGTAATTGTGTATGTATGAATAAAATTAGTGCATGCATAAACTTCGGAGAAATTTAAGTTTCCGCTACGCGAACGTTTGGCCATTTGCTAGTTTTCATATAAAGCGCTATATGTTGTTTTGAATTTGTTTATATTTGTTTAAAAAACAGATTTAGAAAAAATCGTAGGGTTTAAAAGATAAAAGTAAAATACGCTTATTAGGTCTTAGTTCGTAAAGTATGCACTTTGGGGTCTAGTTTTTCACGTTTATACAAACCTTGTAAGTGTCTGCAACATCTTGCCAAGTATCAATGATGTTCCGTTAGTAATTAATGAGTTATAGGACAATTTACCATGAATAGACCACTGTTTACAAAGCAGTCATCATGACGTTTTAAAGGAATTGCATAGTAAAATGTATTCCAATAATTAGTGTATTAATTCAACTACTCACGTGCAAAATTTCATCTCATTAAATTCAGTAATTAAAGAGAAACAATTAAAATACTGACAAAGCACCGAAAACCTACATAACCCGACTAAGTTCGGATGGCTACAAAAAAGCGGCCATACATGGGGCACACTAAAAGTTTTGCATTTCTAGCTAATCGGAACTATTTGAATTTCGAATGTTATATTTTTTTAAACGTTGCAACCTTCTTAGTAATAAAAGTAAAAAACAATTAGCGGGAAATCATTTGTCAATTGTTTTTTATCACACTTCAAAGTTCTACGTATGCAACGAAAATGGAATTAAGTCGAAAAGATTTTAGAGCGATGATTTTTTATGATTTTAAAAGTTTTCTCTCTCAGCAAGACAGTACCGCTCGTCTTCAAAATGCTTTTGGGAGAGAAGCACCGTGAGGCGATGGTTTGCTGAATTTGAGAAAGGTCGAGTTTCTTTACATGATGTATTTCGTGAAGGGCCGCCTTCAACTGCCGTCAACGAAAATAATGTGGCTACTGTTAAGCGGTTAATTGAAGAAAACCCGCGGATTACCTATGAGACCATTCGAAGACTATTGGGGATTGGTATGAGTCAAATCCAGAAAATTTTACACGAAGAATTGAAAGTTCGGAAACTTTGTTGTCGTTGGATCCCTCATGAACTGACAGCGGAGCAGAAGCGGGCTCGCGTGGAATGGTGCTCACAGATGCTACTGAAGTACGACCACGGACATTCTAATGCTGTTTATGACATAGTCACAGGAGACGAAACGTGGATTTATGGTTTTGAACCCGAAAAAAACCAGCAATCTTGTGAATGGGTGTTTGAAAATGAGAACAAGCCAACAAAAGTGAGGCAGGCGAGAAACGTTGGTAAAAAAATGATCGCGTTTTATTTTTCAGCTACGGGTCCCATCTGTACAATTCCACTTGAAGATCAAAAGAGTGTTAATGCTGAGTGGTATTCTACCAGTTGTTTAACCAGGGTGTTAGAAAAAGTTCGCGAAAGACGACCCAAAAGCCGCGTTCTCCTACATCATGACAACGCTTCTTCACACACGGCCAACAAGACAAAGTCATTTTTAGCTTCCGAAAAAGTACAACTCGTCACCCATCCTGCGCATTGCCCAGACCTAGCACCCTGTGATTTCTGTATTTTCCCCAAAATCAAAGATTTGATGAGAGGTTTCACTTTTACCAACTCCGAAGAGGCAGTGATAGCGTTCAATCAGCACGTAGAAAACATGCCTTCAGATCTGTGGTCCTCTTGTTTTAAAAAATGGTTCGATCGCATGAAAAAATGTTTAAAATGTAAAGAAGAGTAATTTGAAAAGCAATAAACATAATATTTTGGTCTTAACATGTTGTTTTATTAAGTTAGGTACGCAAAACTTATAGTGTGACCTACGTATACATAAAAATAAATCAACATTTAAAAAGTGTTAGAAACTAAAACATTGGTATAAAAAAGGTATTTTCAAGAAAATATTTTTAAATGAATAGCAAATACAGAAAATAACCTCAACATGACACAATGAACAATGACCTATAAATTATATCGAAACAACAATTGTGTTTTCACCTGTACCAATTCAATACCGGGTATTATACTGTAAATTTTAGAATTTTACCTAAATATATTGCACGGCCGCTTTTTTGTAGCCATCCGAACTTGGTCGAGTTATGTAGGTTTTCGGTGCTTTGTCAGTATTTTAATTGTTTCTCTTTAATTACTGAATTTAATGAGATGAAATTTTGCACGTGAGTAGTTGAATTAATACACTAATTATTAGAATACATTTTACTATGCAATTCCTTTAGAACGTCATGATAGTTGACTGCTTTGTAAACAGTGGTCTATTCATGGTAAATATTACTAACGGAACATCATTGATACTTGGCAAGATGTTGCAGACAAGGTTAAACAAGGTTTGTATAAACGTGAAAAACTAGACCCCAAAGTGCATACTTTACGAACTAAGACCTAATAAGCGTATTTTACGTTTATATTTTTATCTTTTAAACCCTACGATTTTTTCTAAATCTGTTTTTAAACAAATATAAACAAATTTAAAACAACGTATGTAAAAATCTACAGCTCTCTATTTATATAGAGAGAGCTGTAGATTTTTACATACGCGCTTTATATGAAAACTAGCAAATGGCCAAACGTTCGCGTAGCGGAAACTTAAATTTCTCCGAAGTTTATGCATGCACTAATTTTATTCATACATACACAATTACACACAAATTTTTGGACACATTTTTTTTTTCTTTTAAGTCCATGGATTAAAAAAAGTTCCGCCAGGACAACGTTCGCCCAGCGGAATCAGTTTTTGGCGAATTTCTCCACAATGGCTGCATGCACAATTTTTTTTTTACCATACACAATTACACAACGGATCTTTAAATTCAACAACATTCCGCTGCGCGAACGCACACTACCTTGCTATGTAGATTCCAAAAGTTTGTTTTAAAATAAATTTATCACAGTTTTCTTGAAATAACTCAGCCTGCACGCGTATTTTTATAAGTTTTTGTTATAAGTTATCTTAAAATAGAAATAAATAGGCATCTATATGCATATAATTTATAGAATATTCTACAACTTTCTCAAAATATAGTAGATGTCTTATTAAATATTAACTTATTTGGTTGTTAATTACAGAAGTATATTTCGATTTGTATTTTTTGTTTATCAATGTAACATGGAATCTTACGTTTTTCAAGTAATTAAAGTGTAAATTTTACTAAATAGCTCAAAATTGTACATAATTATTAAAGAAAAAATTTCGGATTCGAGTTTTTTTTTCTTTTCTTTGCATTTTCTGAGAACATTTACCAAAGTAATGTATATATTTTTTTACATTATCAGAAAGAAGAGAAAAATATATGAAAAACTCCCCGACTTTTTTTAAAAGGCTGATATTTTGACCCGAGAATTTTCGATTGAAAATTAGGCTGTTTTTTCGATATTAAGTCAAAATAAGGTGAAAAAATAAATATTTCAAATCAACTATATTACAGTGTCTTTGGGACATAAAAAGGTAAGTTTTCACCAAACTTTGTGAAAAAAAAATAGTTTTGCATAAGATAAAAATAAAAAACCAAAAACTGTATTATTTGAATTTTTCACATAAATTTTGAGGTTATTTGAAAAAAGTGTAAATGCAAAAGTTGTAGGTCTCTTTATTACCTACAACTTTGTTATATAATTTTTTTCCATAGGAATTGTAGTTTTGCCGGAAATCGAGATAAACCGTTTTTACCCTTAAAAACTCACCCCCTTCCACTTCCCGACCTCAGATCGCCCGTAAATTATTTTTCCCTTCATTTTTGTTATATTCTCGTCCTTTTGTAACGGGTTTCATCCTACTATATTTTTTTTAGGTTTCAGAAATTATCAACCCTGGTCTATTTTATTTACTTTGTTGTACATTGAGGGTGCGAAAAAGTGGTAGTGTCGCTTGGCAAGTTGTGTGTCCTGAATGATGGTACTCGTACCAGAAGAACACTCCCAGGCCAACGCAAAAGCTGTGTGGATCTAGCTTTCTACTCTGTCGATCTAGCATCATCTGCTCATTGGCAATGTACAGGCCTGACACATGGCAGTAATCACTTTCCTGATGTAAGGGAGATAAGGATTATCTCCCTTACATCCAAATCCTTTATAGAGAAAAGTCCCCCTCCTCTCTAACTCCAACCTATGCAACCCTAATTGGGCAGAATATTCGTCCCTTCTTGAAAACAAAATCATCTCCCTTCCCAAGTTCGAACCACAAGGGGATCCCTTCTTCCTGCTCATATGCATGCTAGAACTGCCTTGATGGATTGATTGGTGCTGTCAATGCAAGTGCAGAAGCAATCTTCCCTATTAAAAACAGTGCCTGCGGATAGATTGCATCTCCCCCATGTTGGGACCATGAATGCACCACTGCAGTAAGAGAAAGGAAGGAGGCAGAAAAATTATACAACTGCAACATGAGTATTCAAAACCTAATTCATTATAAACGTATGTGTGCAAAAACTAGCCTTCTGCGACGAAAAAAACGTTCTGGCTAGGTCAACTTCTGTAACTCCTTATCTCCTACTCCATCAGCTGTCGTATGGTGCAGAATCAACAGGTTTAAATCTAGTTGTTCGCCTTCCAACTCCTCTTCTATGACTCGGGAAACAGCAGACCTATGCCTTTCTAGAATAGCTCCAGACTATGTTCCCTCTGTCTCAGAGGCCATACAGGCCCCGGTGAACTATCTGAGGGACCCATTTGACTTCCCATTCTCTGACGTGGAACTAGAAATGGTCCTCAGCCATGTTCGAGACCCCCCCTGGTAAGGATTCAGGAAGGTTCAGACCGATTGCATTATCGTCGGCCTTAGTCAAGCTACTAAAACACCTCATCAAAAATAGTCTTGAACATATTGTGGAATCGAGAAATGTGTCGTCTGCGTACGATAGTGTCCTCGTACGCAGACGACACATCAAGGAGTAGAGTGTAGAGTATTTGGTTCAAAGATGCGAGCAGACAGTTCCTATCTTGAAAGGTCTATCAGGAGTCTGGTAGGGCGCTCACCCATACACAATGAAACTGGTATACAATGCTCTTGAACGCAGTAAAATGGATTATGGTTCATTCCTACTGATTCCATGCAATAAAGGTACCCTGGCTCGATTGGACAGGATACAGTCAGCTTGCCTTAGATGCATTACCGGGTGCATGAAATCTTCGCCTATGATGATATGAGATACAAACTACCATAACATATCATCACGCCTTTTTCCCCGAAGGGGTAAGCAGAGGTGTGCAAACACACCCACATTTCGCCAGCTATGTTAGGTCTCATATAATAAGGGGCGAGCCTATTGCCATGTACCGGGCACAAGTTCCAGACTCTGGGATAATTATCTGGGTAAAATTCTAAAGAGAATTATACATTATCCACCAGACCCGGGAATCGAACCCGAGACCTCGAGCGTGGCAGTCCGTACATAGTACCACTGTGCCACCGAGGTAGTCTCATCATTGTGAGAAATTTCAACTTTCTGACTATCAAGGTTCATGTGATGGTGACAGACGGACGGACAGCGGAGTTTTAGTAATAGGGTTCCCGTTTTACCCTTGGGGTGCGGAACCGTAAAATGAATCCTGGCGGAAAGAGGCTGGACTCTGGACTGATTTCGCTAATTCTGGTTTTACTATTTTTTTTTTGTTTTTTTTATATTGTCAAAGAAGAATCAAAGAATCAATTTCATTTATTCAGTTTAGGCACATAAAGAGCACATGTGAATGTCAAAATTTTTCAATTTTATGTCAAGCACTATTATAAAAATACTAAATTAATTACATAAATAACCATTTGAAAATGATTCTTTCACTGGTTCGGTAAGTTGGTTCTCCTGAGAAGATACCAGCAAGAAACTCAGGTAGATTATCTATTTTCTTTTTTAATAATGTGTTGTTTACATTGTGTTACAATTTGTATTGTACGAGTGGCTAGCAACAGCAGATTAGGGTGACCATGCATTTTTATCATTAAGATATTCGTCTACATTATAATAGCCTTTCTTCATCAAACGTTTTTTCACTACTATTTTAAACTTATTAATAGGCATGTCAACCAAATCCTGCGGAATTTTATCAAATATTTTTATACATTTGCCTACAAACGAATTACCAACTTTATGAAGTCTAATTTTTGTCATTGCCAGTTTATTATTATTACTTGTATTATAATTATGGTTGTCGGATCTTTTTTTGAAGAGTTCTATGTTCTTCCGTACATATGTGTTCGTAATTATCAGGATTTTCCATTCGCAATGAGATGCTTCTACTATTCTTAAATATAGTCATTGTAGCTTAGTGGTAGAGCATTCCCTTTTGTTAGGAAAAGGTCGCAAGTTTGATTCCGGCCGATGATATTAGTTTTTGTAATTTGTTATTTCTCATTTTTTTCCCAAAATCTCAACTATTTGATGAGGAGATCCACGCACACTATGTTCAAATACAACACGCCGATATTTCGATAACATCACTATGTTCTAGCATGATACCACTCCAATTGCCATATTATATTTAAATTCCTTGAGATATCCGTCTTTTCTTCTTCTAGTTGGGCATTTTGTTATCTGGTCATTTTGCAATCAGAACGTTTTACAAGTGGGTAGGCATTATGATACTAACCATTTTATTTAATTAATTGACAGTTGATGTAATGATGGAGGGTGTTGACAATGTACTGGATCCCTCCGCACAAGGGCTAACCTCAGAGTGTGACCTGCCTCTGGATATCGTGAAGGAGGAGCTGGACACAGAGGATGTTGGTAAGTTGACTTTCCTTTATATGTAACTACATCAATATATTTCTGTACTTACAGACTTACAGCGCCTTCTCCAACAATACATATGTAATTCATATTACTCTCTTGTCATAAATTATTATTGTTTATGGGATCTAGACATCTCCACGAAATTCGTTACAGCGCTGTCTATCTGTCAATCTATCTAATGTTGTCTCTTACTCACTTACAGAAGACGATGATTGTAACAGTGACATACCTGTAGACAACATGAAGGAAGAAATAGAGGAGCTTGTGGATACTGGTGAGTTTCGTAAAAATATATCTTTCCTATCCGCGGCCTAAGTCCGCGGCCATCCCAACGTCCATTGCCGGGCGCCTCAGTTGCGCAATTGGAAGGATTCCCAGTGGCGCCGACGGATTCCCTACATTTTTGAGATTCATATTGTAAAATATTTGAAGAAATTGACCTAACTTCATTTGCTTTCATACATTCACCTTCAATTCGGCTGAACTCCGATATTTTCCGTGAAGCCACTGCCATCTGACCTCCACAACCCATGGGCGATATCGAAGTTCTGTAGTTAGACCGGTCGGATTTTTGATTTAGGGCTCCTACTACCCCTGACGACTGCCATAGATGTCCGTATGACAACCGGGACCGACGGCTTAACGTGCTCTCCGAGGCACGGAGGGGTCTCAGTGTCTTAATGATCACCCATCCTAAGACCGGCCTGAGTCGATGTTGCTTAACCTTTGTAATGTGTTAACATTATCGGTTACCACTAGACCACGAGCCCACGAATATATTATATTCATTGATTTATTAGACTGTTTATTATTCAGGTCCGCATAATCCAGACAGAGAGAATGAAGTACATGATGTAATCGTAGAACCGAAACTCTGTACGACTCACACCGTTAAAGAAGAATCCGCTCACCAAACCTTAACTGACGCAGAAACAAATAGCGCTTCTGATTATTATAACATTGTTAATAAAGAAACATCTGCAAATGAAAAAAGCTCAATCCGAAGTTCTAATAATTCAATGGGCACTGAACAATTCTCATGCGATACTTGCCAGAAACAATTTACTACCAAATCTAAGTTCACAAGACATATCCGTACACACTCTGAAAAGAAACCTTATCAATGTAGTGTATGTATGAAATGTTTTAATTGTAAGAGTAATTTATTAAGACATATGCGTACACACTCTGGCGAGAAACCTTATCAATGTAGTGTATGTATGAAATGTTTTAATTGTAGGAGTCATTTATTAAGACATATCCGTACACACTCTGGCGAGAAACCTTATCAATGTAGTGTATGTATGAAATGTTTTAATTGTAAGAGTCATTTATTAAGACATATCCGTACACACTCTGGCAAGAAACCTTATCAATGTAGTGTATGTATGAAAGGTTTTACTCACAAGGATTATTTAGCGACGCATATCCGTACACATACTGGTGAGAAACCTTATCAATGTAGCGTTTGTACGAAATGTTTTACTCAGAAGTCTTATTTAGCTACGCATATCCGTACACACACAGGTGACAAACCTTATCAATGTAACGATTGTATGAAATGTTTTATTCAAAGGGGCAATTTAATAACTCATATCCGTACACACACTAATGAGAAACTTTATGAATGTAGTGAATGTATTAAATGTTTTATTACTAAGTCTCAATTAATGATACATATTAGTACACACACTGGTCAGAAGCCTTATGAATGTAGTGAATGTATGAAATGTTTTAGATATAAGTCTCAGTTAACTACGCATACACGTAAACACACGGGCATTAAACGTTATCAATGTAGTTATTGTATGATTTTTTTTGGTAAAAAGAGTAATTTAATGTCTCATATCCGTACACATACTGGTGAGAAACGTTATCAATGTAGTGTTTGTAAGAAATGTTTTAATCTTAAGTGTAATTTAATGACACATGTCCGTACACACACTTGTGAGAAACCTTATCAATGTAGTGTATGTATGAAATGTTTTAATTGTAAGAGTCATTTATTAAGACATATCCGTACACACTTTGACAAGAAACCTTATCAATGTAGTGTATGTACGAAATGTTTTAAGCTAAAAACTTATTTAGTGTCTCATATCCGTACACACACTGGTGAGAAACCTTTTCATTGCAGTGCTTGTAAGAAATCTTATAGGTTTGAGAGTTCTTTGTATAAACATCAACGCACACACACTAGTAAGAATCCTTAACAATACGGTTATGGGCAGAGGTGCATTACAGCCACTCTTTGTCAGTAATTTTCTGGTCCTATGTAATATGGGGCAATCCTATTGCCGTTACCGGACACTTTCGAAAAATAATTACTACTCTGTAATTCAAACTAATTTTCCAACAGTCAGGACAAATGTTACATAGATATTAATAAATAGCTAAACAAAAATGGGTTTGGTAAACTACTGTGATAATTTTAAGGGTAGGTTCAGCAATGACATACATGACACGATACCTAATCTTATCTTTTCTTTGAATGAATTATGTACGGAATACCTAATATACAGTTTTAATTATCGCAGTATTACTATTTATTTATTTGTTTTAGGAAGGCTTACGGACTAATAAAAAGTAATGGATTAAAATATGTTTAACAATATTGCTAATTACAAGCCTACACATAATATATAAATATTAAACTTCTATTTCTATCGCGCTCCCATCATACAATATTATTACTAGCATAACAGTGCAATAGTACAATAAAACGAGCGCATCGCTAACTGAGTTCCGCGGACAGCGGCCATTGTCTCGCCAAAGAACTTGTCACCCATGCGTCGTTTAATTATGCTGGGCCTTGTATTAAACTCTCTCACACTACGAGTCCAAAATTCATTTTTAATTACGAGTGTGGATTGAAAAGTAGTCGGCCTCACACTGATCCATTTAGTTCTAAAAATCAAATCTACCCACATTATTTAGTTCAGTTTCAAACTTCACACAGGTCTGACCTGTGTGAAGTTTGAAACGTGTGCGATAATTAGTTTTAATTTTATAAATTTATTAACCAAGCAATCTGACATCATTTCCGCAAATGGAGCAAATCGAGCAGCGTGCCGTCATTAAGTACCTCCATAAGAAGGGGCTGTCATCAAAAGCCATCCATTATGATATGGTCAGTACATTAGGGGATTGCGCTCTTTCATATTCATCCGTCAAAAAATGGATGTCAGAATTCAAGCGTGGTAGAGAGAGTGTGAAAGACGAACCCCGCTCTGGAAGGCCTTCGACGTTCACTACTGACGAAAATGTTAAAAAAATACTCGACTTAATTATGGGAGACCGCAGATTGAAAATTAGAGAGATAGCCGAGATTATAGGCACCTCTTATGAACGTACTCAACACATAATAGTCAACGTGTTGGGTTTCCACAAGGTGTCTGCGAGGTGGATTCCGCGACTGCCTTCAGTTGAGCAAAAACGGATGCGATTGACTATTGCACGCGACTGTTTGGAGTTATTTGAAGCTGATGAATGTGATTTTTTGAATCGTTTTGTTACTATGGACGAAACATGGGTTCATTACTGTTCACCGGAAACAAAACAACAATCAAAACAGTGGAAAAGATCTGGTTCACCACCCCCCAAAAAGGCTAAGTCGATTTTGTCGGCAAGTAAGGTGATGGCTTCAGTATTCTGGGACTCGAAGGGTGTGATTATGGTTGATTATCTTGAAAGGGGTCAGACTATAAACTCTGATTATTACAGCACCTTACTACGTCGTTTACGAGAGGAAATAAAAGAAAAACGTCCAGGAATGATCAGAAGAAAAGTCCTGTTTCATCAAGATAACGCTCGTGTTCACACGTCTGTCCAATCAATGGCAGAAATTCACAACTGTGGCTTTGAACTGTTACCGCATCCACCTTATTCACCTGATCTGGCACCGTCGAACTTTTTCTGTTCCCTAACCTAAAAAAGCACTTGGGAGGTCAAAGATTTTTGACAAATGACGAGGAGGATATTTTGATTCTAAGGAAGAATCATTTTTTTTCAACGGGCTAAATGCTTGGAAGGGAAGATGGCAAAGGTGCATTGAACTTGATGGTGATTACGTTGAAAAATAAAAATACATTTCATTTATTATGTATTTATTTTCTTGGGATTACTTTTCAATCCACCCTCGTAGTAGCAGCTGCAGGGACACTTAACAATGGCCGCTGCCTCAAGCCCAGCTTGTGCGTGGAGAGGCCTTTATTAGAGAAGAGTTCCGGGCAGTCTATAGAGCCGTTTGCTATACCAGCCAAGTAACAGACGTCGCTCACATTACGCCTGTATTCAAGAGGAAGAAAATGATACCGTTTACAGCTATCTGTATAGTCCGTCGAAAACTGTCCAGCCTTAAAATCCAAGTAGCGCAAGAATCTAGCTTGTACCTTTTCTTTACGAGAGATATAAGTGTCATACTGCGGTTCCACACCTGTGATGCATACTCGAGGTGGCTCCGGACATATGAACAGTAAAGAATTTTAACGGGTTTCAGAGATCGAAAGCATGCTAAGGCTCTCATGATGAAGCCCATGGATTTCAGTGCCCTATTCACAATGTAGTCGATGTGCCCGTCATACATAAGCTTACTATCTTTGATCACTCCCAGGTAACGAATATGATCCACTCTTTTTTGGTTGTTTAATGTGTATTTGCTATCTACACTGTGAAGCTGTCGCGTAAAGGTAATGTAGCAACATTTTGGTAGCCCAAAGCCCAAAGCCAAAGCCTTCGCACAATATAAATTGTAACACAATGTAAACTAAACTATATTAAAAAAGAAAATGGATAATCTACCTGATTTTCTTGCTGGTATCTTCTCAGGGGAACCAATTTACCGAACCAGCGAAAGACTCATTTTCAAATAGTCTATTAATGTACATACTTAATTTAGTATTTTTATAATATTGCTTGACCTGAAATTGTAAAATTTTGATATTTTTATATTCATATTACGTGCTCTTTGTGTACCTAAACTGAATAAACGAAATTGATTATTTGATTGACTCCTTGCTCCATTTTAACCGGAATTATTGACGGAGCCGTTCAATACGCTGGAATTATAAAGCATAGAAAGAATATTTTGGAAGTTTTTGTTAGACGGTATGCGTACCTAAATAAATTTCCTATTAATTACTCAATTTTGTTTTTTTTAATATCAAAGTTTCCTAATTACAGGTGCAAGTCCTTAGGGGCTCGTTATTATCCAACTCTCCCCTAAATGTAAGAAAACATAATTAACACTCCATGTTTAACTACCAATAATGATGAATTTATTGTTACATAAATTACACATGAAATAAATAAAATTGTGAATTCCGCGGCCAAGGACGCGGCCGCTCTTACGTCCGTTGCCGGGTGTCTCTGGTTCACACGCAGAAGGTATTTATTTCCAGTGGCGCCCGGCGGTATTATAGTTAGTAGAACTCCTTTAACCACCTTCAATCTTCATAGTCAGACCATTGTGTATACCTAATAATATGCGTAATATCACTTAATAAACCCTAATGAACTGAACTCTGATAATAAGTCAAAATACTGCCATCTAATAGGAAAAATCGGGACCATAGACTCTTCGCTATAATAGTAATTTAATAAATTTAGTATCAATTTCATTTTCTATTTACACACCTAGTTTCTAATTTAGTTTTAAGATTTTTATGAATAAATAATCCAATGGGAATGTAAATATTAATTGTAAATAAATGACTGTTCGCTCGTGCGGGATTAGAACGTAAAATTCCCAATAAATGGCAGGTTCGGAATTTTTCGCACACATAAATACTGTCATCTATTAGGAATTTCCGATCTCGAACAACACGTGCCGGGCAAGATGCCACTCCCACACAGTGGATAGCATGTTCGCGAGAACCGAACGTTTTAAATGTTCGTTTCTCTGCCGAACGATAGTGGCCTGGGACGTCCTGCCTGTGCACGTGTTTCCTCTCACATATAATCCTGGGTTCTTTAAGCGGAGCGTGAAGAGGCACATCACTAGGTCGTCAAGTTGAAGGCCACTCTCTATAGTATTGTGTGCTGTGAGAGTGGCCCACAATTGCTAGACGTCGTCACGACTTACCACCAGGCCGGCGTCGCACAGTGGGCTGAAATTCGCGTTTCATAGACATTCAAATTTTTTTTTAAGTGCTGATTTTTTTTGCTTGAAAACGATTAACAATACCTATTTTATGTTTTATATAATTAACTTTCAGGTTTAAAATCGTAAACAGCTCACTCTGCATTTTTTTTCAAAAATTTTGTATGGAGTTAACATAATAAATGATGATAACTCCGTTATCGCACAATTGCGCCTAATATCCTCTTATAATTATTTAGTCAAAAAATAATTGATATATTAATAACCTAAGAGGATATTAGGCGCAATTGTGCTATAACGGAGTTATCATCATTTATTATGTTCACTCCATACAAAATTTTGGAAAAAAAATGCATAGTGAGCTGTTTACGATTTTAAACCTGAAAGTTAATTATATAAAGCATAAAATAGGTATTGTTAATAGTTTCCAAGCAAAAAAAAGCGGCACTTAAAAAAAATATTTGAATGTCTATGAAACGTGAATTTCAGCCCACTGTGCGTCGTCACTTTAGCGAAACCAATATAAAAAAAAAAATTATCGCACACTATTTAGCCTTTCCTATAAACACAATTAAAACGTCCTTGGTATCGGAAGGGGTATCTGTACCAATATAGTATTATTATATCCGTGGGTAGGTAGATATCTTATATTTTTGTATTTCAAAACAATGAGTTTGCTGTCTTACTGTTTAAATATCGTTGTAACATGTAACACGTGTCTTCCGTTAGATGGAGCCAACACTAACCGTAACAGCGCGATCTAGAAATTATGATGGGCAGCAAAAATTGAATGTCGTTGGTATTGGTCATCGTAGCTCAGTGGTCAGAACATTCCCCCTGTAAGGGAAAGGCCGTGGGTTCGAAGTCGAAGTTCGATTTCTATCTTAATATTTTAAGGTATCTTATAAACTGTTACAGTAATTTACTTTGGTAGTAGAATAGTATACCTAAATAAAATCGAATAAACAATTATTGTATCCATTTGCAACATTTTTCTATCCCAACAAAAACATAAAACAATCACAATCTTGATTCTGGATTAATACACAAAAGTTATGATAATAAATTCACAATACTAATGGAAAGAACTTACATAAGACAAGGCGGAATGGTTGAAATTCTTTAGTTAGCTTATCGATTGGGCGAAGAGAAAAAAAACAACATGTCATTGTCGTAATCGGAAGGATGTTGTAAATATGGTTGAAGAAGTGTTTCTGTGAATGAATTACATATTGGGATGGTGTACCAATATATTAAATATTGGTACCTACTGACGTGACGGGCGGGTAGTACTTGTTAATACATAGGACCATAGGATACTTGTCTGCCCTACCTCTAGTGTATTTTACTTTGACATTGTAACAAAATTATTTTAAATGACTATAAAATTGTATTGGTAATTCAATGAGGGCTTTGATAATGAATTGTATGGAACCAAATGAAATTGACACTAGTAAAGGTAATTGTTTAGTTGGTAGGTAGGATCTATGCAATAATTAGCATAACATGCAAGCGATTTGGTACCCACTGTTTCCTTTCGTAAATAAATAAACTTAACCAACACGACTTTGTTTTATTATTGAATAAATGTTAGTTTTTGAGTACCTCTAGTTTCTTAACTTGTATTTTAAGTTAACCATTTTAGAAATGTCAGACCTAAGTATCTTTGATCAGTGGTGGCGCAAGTAGAACAGTGGACTTAATGTGGGCACACGCTTTTTTAGACTGATGTCTTGACATAATTAACCCGTCGGCTGTCTGAGAATAAATCTTGCAAGTTGATTTTTATTTTCAACAATATATTGTGATTACGAAAATTCCTGCTGCTGGAGCTGGTCGGTCATAGGAAGTGACTGCGGGGCAATAAGTACCTCCCTCAGAGCAACCATTTCTTCTAAGTGTGTATATACGTAGTGCCTATAGCGAGTTGCCTGGTACTAGTACTAGGGACTTCGGAGTTATGAGAGCTAAGGAGGTTTAAGTAAGGAGGTGCACAAGACAGAAGCCTGTTGTCGCAGTATTAGGTAAAGTCAGGTTGTAGATTAACTAATTTTGAAACTTACTACGAGTATAAATAATATAGTAGAATATAATATAGTAGATACCTACCTAATTAAGCCTGAGTACTGTACAATCATCATTCACCGAGCCCTTCTCCCAACTCAGTTGGGATCGGCAGTCAGTCTAACTGCGATTCGGCTGAACTTCGATATTTTCCGTGAAGCGACTGCCATCTGAAGTTCTGTAGTTAGACCGGTCGGATTTTCGGTTTAGGACTCCAACTACCCCTAATGACAACGATAGATGTTCGTATGACAACCGGGACCAACGGCTTAACGTACTCTCGAGGTTCTTTAAGAAATGGTCACCCAACCTAAGACCGGCCTGACTAGATGTTGCTTAACCTTTGCAATGTGTTAACATTGTCGGTTAACACTAGACCACGAGCCCCTCTAGACTAGACAATACATCATTAATATCAATAGTACAATACGTGCAACATATTTTTGATGGCATTTCATCGCTTTACACACTATAAGTTTTGCGTAACTTAAAAAAACAACAAGTTAAAACCAAAATATTATATTTATTGCTTTTCAAAATACTCTCCTTTACATTTTAAACATTTTTTCATGTGATCGAACCATTTTTTAAAACAGGAGGACCACAGATCTGAAGGCATGTTTTCTACGTGCTGATTGAACGCTATCAAATCTTTGATTTTGGGGAAAATACAGAAATCACAGGGTGCTAGGTCGGGGCTATGCGCAGGATGGGTGACGAGTTGTACTTTTTCGGAAGCTAAAAATGACTTTGTTTTGTTGGCTGTGTGTGAAAAAGCGTTGTCATGATGTCGGAGAACGCGGCTTTTGGGTCGTCTTTCGTGAACTTTTTCTAACACCCTGGGCAAACAAATGGTAGAATACCACTCGGCATTAATACTAAGGTTTTATTTATTAACACTACTACTTATTTTATTAATACTAAGGTTAGGGATGATATAATAGAATTGGTCGATGACACTGTCTTTCTGGGCATAACGTTAGACTCCAAATTGCAATGGGGGCCTCATATCGGGAAAATTTCGGCCAGGCTTAGTTCAGCAGCCTATGCTGTCAAAAAGATCCGACAACTTACAGACATTAAAACGGCGCGTCTTGTCTACTTCAGCTACTTCCACAGTATCATGACATATGGCATACTACTGTGGGGTAACGCTGCCGATATTGAATGCATCTTTGTGTTGCAGAAGAGGGCTATCCGGACTATCTATGGAATGGGGTCTCGGGAGTCATTAAGAGATAAGTTTAAGCATATTAACATCCTTACAGTGTATTCACAGTATATTTATGAAATTTTATTGTATACCCACAAGAACAAAAGTAAATTTGTGAAAAATAGTGATAATCATAATCTAAACTTAAGAAATAAGGATAAACTGGCTGTTCCTAAATTTAGGCTTCATAAAGTGAGTAATTCTTTTGCGGGGAACTTTATTCGAATGTACAATACATTGCCAACCGAAATAGCAAATTTATCTGTCAATAAATTTAAAAAACTAATAAAAAGTAAATTGTGCCATAAAGCTTATTATAGTATTAATGATTTCTTAGATGACAAGGCGGCCTGGTTGTAACAACGTAACGAATTGCTCCTTTCTAAATAACTCTGTATTAGATTTAAGATGAAATATTTTGAAAAAAGCCGAGCTGAGTTTCTTGAGGGCTCTTCTCAGTCTCGTTGCATTTTGGAACCCTCGGTAGAGTCACACCAACTTCTGACGAATCTAAATAATTTTCTGAAAATTTCAAAGATAATAAACGTTATTTTATTTTATTTTATTTATTTTATTTTACTCTTTTGATCTTCAAGTGGAATTGTACAGATGGGACCCGTAGCTGAGAAAAAAAGCGCGATCATTTTTTTACCAACGTTTCTCGCCTGCCTCACTTTTGTTGGCTTGTTCTCATTTTCAAACACACATCACAAGATTGCTGTTTTTTTCGGGTTCAAAACAATAAATCCACGTTTCGTCTCCTGTGACAATGTCATAAACAGCATTAGAATGTCAGTGGTCGTACTTCAGTAGCATCTGTGAGCACCATTCCACGCAAGCCCGCTTCTGCTCCGCTGTCAGTTCATGAGGGATCCAACGACAACAAAGTTTCCGAACTTTCAATTCTTCGTGTAAAATTTTCTGGATTTGACTCATACCAATCCCCAATTGTCTCATAGGTAATCCGCGGGTTTTCTTCAATTAACCGCTTAACAGTAGCCACATTATTTTCGTTGACGGCAGTTGGCCGCCCTTCACGAAATTCGTTATGTAAAGAAACTCGATCTCTCTCAAATTCAGCAAACCATCGCCTCGTGGTGCTCAAACAAGGTGCTTCTCTCCCAAAAGCATTTTGAAGACGACCTGCACAGTCTTGCGGAGAGACTTTTAAAATCATAAAAAATCATAGCTCTAAAATCTTTTCGACTTAATTCCATTTTCGTTGTATACGTAGAACTTTGATGTGTGATAAAAAACAATTGACAGATGATTTCCCGCCAATTGTTTTTTTTTATTACTAAGAAGGTTGCAACATTTAAAAAATATAACATTCGAAATTCAAATAGTTCCGATTAGCTAGAAGTGCAAAACTTTTAGTGTGCCCCATGTATCAAGTGATTGTTTATTTACGAATATAACTAAATGGATGAATCCGATCCAAATTAATCGGATCCATGTTATACTGAGCAGTATAACTATTTGGACTAAAACAACCCAAATTAATCGAATCCATATAGTTATACTGAGCGGCCCTGCTACTAGACAAGCTGTAAAAATTGGACCTTAGTCTGTCTTCACTATAGTCCAAATTATCACCGTTGCAATTATGGCCATATATACCATTCGCTCGCATTGCACGTTTCCCGCGCTTACGCTTCGAAATGCAGAAACCACGTAATTATTGTGCGGATTATAGTAGGTATGCAAATGGTGGGTATGGTATGCACTATTTTAATAATAACAAAATGCATTTTTAACTTGGGTTTCATTTGTAACCGAAGTCGTATACTAGAGTAATACCGATTATTTTAGAGCGGTCCTTATAATGACTTGGCAGCAACACACGCTTTTTTGAAAGTTTTGGAATAGTCTTTAACATACTGAATAAAATCAGGATTAAAATTATATTGCTTCATACCATATAATTCATACAACTTAGCTCTACTTTTGTAGATGCCAGGGATGCTTTCATTAAATCGTTCTAGGCGATATGTACTCATTGGCCTACATGATTTTTTTTTTCCTTTAGCCGTGATATTGATGGGAAATACGACCTTCTGCCCCAGATGGTCAGATTTGAAGTTACTTAATACCTCCTTTGTCAGGAGTTCACAGTTGCAAAATATATTATCTAGACATGTTGCAGAATGTGATGTGATTCTAGTTGGCTCTGAAAATAAGTGTTGTAAGCCGAAGGAACTGAATAAATTGATAAATTTAATGCATTTAGGTGACTGCACAAGTACATCAACATTAAAATCACCACACACCACAACATGCTTTTTACTAAGACACAATTGTTTCAATACATTTTCCATTACTATCTCAAATGAATCGTAATCACAATCCGGTGGGCACAGAGGACAATGAGTCGCTCAAGCTCAACACAATTCCACAGTGCGCTCTATAGAAAAAGCAACAATATCTTTACGTTCTTTACATTTTATATTATTAGACACGAATATTAGGGAGCCACCACGAGTAGCCTTCTTTCTTGCGAACGCACTAATAAGTGAGTAAAATTCACTGTTGAACAATAATTCGTGGTCTTTTAACCAATGCTCTGTTATACAAAAAATATGAACATTGTGGTCCCTAATGTAAAGGTCAATTTCTAAAAGTTTATCAGATAAGCCTTGAATATTTTGGTGTACTATGCTTAAACTACTAGACATAATGTTATGCTCAACAGAATTACGTTCACCCCCATACATACTACTACTAGGGGTCGGCTCAATTTCCTCAAAGGCCACAGGTCTCTTACCTTCAGGCATATATTTAAAATAAAGATTGCTAGATTTATTATCTGTTGTCTTACAAACTAGTTTTGTTGGATTGTCTCCAAACTGTCTATGTCAATATTATTCTGCTCAATAAAAGCAGGTTGATAAGCCAATAATTTGGCTTGACTCAATACGAAATTAGCTAGCAAAGTAGCTACCTGTCGTCGCAAAAAATTAGATAGTAAATAACTATCACATGTCAAGATATAATTATTATTCAATACACTGCCTGATATTGTTATCAGGCAATGTGATGTACGGGCAGTGCTGCGGTCGCTCGACACGCGGAAAGCCAGTGGCCCTGACGGCATTCCGGCGGTGGTGTTACGAAAATGTGCCGCTGAATTCTCTCCAGTACTAACGCGTCTGTACCGCCTGTCATACTCTACAGGGCTCGTGCCGGAGGTCTGGAAAGAGGCGAACGTACAACCGATCCCCAAGAAAGAGGATCGCTCCGATCCAGGCAACTATCGACCCATAGCTGTCACCTCAGTCATTTGCAAGGTGCTTGAGCTCCTTATCAATAAGCAGCTCATGCGATACCTGGAGGATCACTCGCTAATCAATGATCGGCAATATGGCTTCAGGCCAAAACGATCAACGGGTGACCTCTTGGCATTCGTCACGCATGTATGGGGTGGGGCTATGGAAAAGTACGGCGAGTCCTTGGCTATTAGCCTGGACATCGCCAAAGCTTTCGATAGGGTCTGGCATGCTTCGCTCCTTTCCAAGCTTCCGGCATATGGTCTACCTCCTCAACTGTGCAGCTGGATTGCCAGCTTTTTAAACGAGCGCCGAGTGCGGGTCCTCTGCGATGGCCAGGCTTCTCGCTTCTTGCAAGTGAATGCCGGGGTACCGCAGGGGTCCGTACTATCACCAACTCTCTTTCTTCTGCATATCAATGATATGCTATCCCTCGGGAACTTTCATTGCTATGCAGATGACAGCACACTGCACGGGAGTTACTCGGTTCGTCCGACGGCGGGGCGATCTGAGATTGAGGAGGAGAGACGACGACTCGTAGCTGATCTCGACCGTAACCTCGACAGTATCTCCCAATGGGGTGCCGAGAACTTGGTCGAGTTCAATGCCCGCAAAACACAGGCGTGTGCATTTACAGCGAAAAAATCCCCTTTCCTTCCCCTACCCACTCTTCAGAATGCAACATTACCAATGAAGGATAATCTAGACATCCTTGGCATAGACGTACGTCGAGAGCTCAATAACACTAAATACATTGAGATATGTATTGGGCTAGCTTCGCGGAAACTAGGAATACTGAACAAGGTAAAGCGATTCTTTACACCGCACCAGAGGTGTCTGCTGTACAAAACGCAGATTAGACCCTGCGTCGAATACTGCTCTCACCTCTGGGACGGCTCCGCGAAGTATTTGCTGGACGCACTCGACGCTATGCAGCGACGCGCTGTTCGCATTATAGACTGCAGGCACTTTCCTTGCTCGATTCTTAGATGCATTTACGGAGAATGTTAATAAAGGGTAGAAAACAAATGATGATGGTAGAAATTGAAAAACTGCGATTTTTTATATATTTACTGTTTATTTTGCAAAGTATGTGGCTGGGAGCTTTAAATTAAATGTATAATATATATTTTCCACGTTAATTATTATAATATTCGCGAAAAAAATAATCTCTTTCGTTTTTTAGTATAAACTAGTTTTGTAAACGTCAATTCTAATGTTATTATTTACGTCAAGTTTTGACAGTTTTACTAACCTAACAAGCACCTAAAGGGATGGATCTCAATCTATTTGGAAATCCAAAATGTTTAAAAAAGGGATATTGTCCCGTAATTTTTCCCAAATGATAGTTGTGAAATCTAAATGGTTTCATCGTCAGTGCCCAGCTTTATGCCTGTATTTGGGGTTTCTATAACAAAACGTATTACGTTTATGCAATAAGTACCTATGGTAATTTTATTAAGACAAATACTTCTAATTTTTTTTTAGTTACCTACTTGTTTTGTTTGTTACTTTGTTCTTGATTTTACCTCACGTATCCCTATTTATAATAAATAGACTGCAATTTTACAGAAACGAGTGCCCCGTAAACAAAACCAGTGGTTATTTATTTGCCTTCATGAAGTGGCATGCATGAAAATCTTGGCAGAGGCAAAGTCAAAACATTGAAGCATTAAACAACGTGAGTGTGAGATGACACAACTTTTATGGAAAATTTAAAAGTACAAAACTTAGTTACTATTACTTATTACATTATAATTTAAATTCTTAGTCCCACATAATAGGTGGCGAGCCTATTGCCGCTTATCAGGTTGACTGACTATATACATCCTGAGTCTCTTGAAAAAGTTTTGTATTTGTTTCATTTGTATTAATTTATAATCTAATTTACAATCAACTCAATTATTCACTATTGTTTCAGATTATTAAGGGCCAGCAAGTTATGTTCCACTCTGCTAAATGTGTAATTTTTCTCTTACAAAACTGTTTTTCCAATTAAAGGCATCATTTGTATGAATGTTATGTGAAAATGTTTAACTGACGGTCACAAGTCCATAATATTATTATTATAATGAACCAAATGTTCCAGCATAAAGATTTAAACGATTATATCTGTGACTATTGGGATTTTACCTTTAAAATAAAATCTTTTATTCTTAGTAATGTTTAAAGTCAAGTGTCAATACCTGTTATTAATATATATATTGAAACAAAATGCTCGCATGTGTCCATGTTGTTTTGTTATGTTTAAGGATTTAGATTGTATATCTTTTTATCAATACTAACTTTTTTTTTTTTTTTTTTTTTTTTAATATTTAGGTCGACAAATTGACGCCACTCGCCTGATGGTAAGCTGAGGCGACGTCTGGCAATTGAGGGCGACTCTCACAGTACACAGGAATACTATAGAGAGTGGCCCTCAACTTGACGACCCTGTAATGTGCCTCTTCACGCTTCGCTTAAAGAGCCCAGGGTTATATGTTGGAGGAAACACGTGCGCAGGCAGGGCGTTCCAAGCCACCATCGTTCGGCAGAGAAACGATCGTTTAAAACGTTCGGTTCTCGCGAAGACAGTTTCCACGGTATGAGGGTGACATCTCTGCCCGGCACGCGTTGTTCGGGATCGGAAGGGAGAGGGTGGGATCAGGTTGAAGAGCTCTTCAGAACACTCACCGTGGTAATTACGGTAGAACGCGGCCAAGGAAGCAATTGTTCGGCGCTGGGCTAGCGGCTCAAGGCTTCCCGTTACCTCCGGACAGTCTATAATGCGAACAGCGCGTCGCTGCATAGCGTCGAGTGCGTCCAGCAAATACTTCGCGGAGCTGTCCCAGAGGTGAGAGCAGTATTCGACGCAGGGTCTAATCTGCGTTTTGTACAGCAGACACCTCTGGTGCGGTGTAAAGAATCGCTTTACCTTGTTCAGTATTCCTAGTTTCCGCGAAGCTAGCCCAATACATCTCTCAATGTATTTTGTGTTATTGAGCTCTCGACGAACGTCTATGCCAAGGATGTCTAGATTGTCCTTCATTGGTAATATTGCATTCTGAAGAGTGGGTAGAGGAAGGAAAGGGGATTTTTTCGCTGTAAATGCACACGCCTGTGTTTTGTGGGCATTGAACTCGACCAAGTTCTCGGCACCCCATTGGGAGATACTGTCGAGGTTTCGGTCGAGATCGCCCACGAGATGTCGTCTCTCCTCCTCTATCACAGATCGCCCCGCCGTCGGACGAACCGAGTAACTCCCGTGCAATGTACTGTCATCTGCATAGCAATGAATGTTCCCGAGGGAAAGCATATCATTGATATGCAGAAGAAAGAGAGTTGGTGACAGTACAGACCCCTGCGGTACCCCGGCATTCACTTGCAAAAAGCGAGAAGCCTGGCCATCGAAGAGGACCCGCACTCGGCGCTCGTTTAAAAAACTGGCAATCCAGCTGCACAGTTGAGGAGGTAGACCATATGCCGGAAGCTTGGAAAGGAGCGAAGCATGCCAGACCCTATCGAAAGCTTTGGCGATGTCCAGGCTAATAGCCAAGGACTCGCCGAACTTTTCCATAGCCTCACCCCATACATGCGTGACGAATGCCAGGAGGTCACCCGTTGATCGTTTTGGCCTGAAGCCATATTGCCGATCATTGATTAGCGAGTGATTCTCCAGGTATCGCATGAGCTGCTTATTAATAAGAAGCTCGAGCACCTTGCAAATGACTGAGGTGACAGCTATGGGTCGATAGTTGCCTGGATCGGATCGATCCCCTTTCTTGGGGATCGGTTGTACGTTCGCCTCCTTTCAGGCCTCCGGCACGAGGCCTGTAGTGTATGACAGGCGGTACAGACGCGTAAATACTGGAGACAACTCAGCAGCACATTTTCTAGCACCACCGCCGGAATGCCGTCAGGGCCACTGGCTTTCCGCGTGTCGAGTGACCGCAGCACTGCCCGTACATCACATTGCCTGATAACAATATCAGGCATAGTGTGGCCACAGTTGGCGATGGCGGGGGGCTGCAGGCCACGGTCATCGACTCGGGAATTAGCCGCAAAGAGGTCTGCGAGCATGTCCGCCTTCTCTTGGGCTTTGTGAGCCAGTGATCCATCAGGAAAACGCAGTGGTGGCAGCGAGGGTTGACAAAAATTTGCCAAAATTTGCACGTGCCGCCCGAGCCCTGACCCAGGCGCGATATGCCGACTGTTTTTTCTGGAAAGCCTCGGCACATTCACGCCCGAACCAGGGGCGAGCTTTGCGGATGCTGGCGACATCAGTGAAAGGGATATAATATTCTATCCCTAGACTGATCTCGCCAGCAATGGCAGCAGCGCTATCCGAAGGCGCCTTCCCTACAAAGCAGCGCTGGCTCCACGGGACGGACGCAAAGTAATCGCAGAGACCGTCCCAGTCTGCCGACGAGTAGTGCCATAGTCGTCGAGTCATTTGTTCAGCACGAGCTGGCGGTGGCACTTGGAAGCTGGCGTGCACCACACAGTGGTCGGATGTGCCCAGTGGGGCGCGTACCGACACACTGTACTCGGCTGGGCGACTCGTCAGCAGTAGATCCAGCAAGGCGGGCGTGTGGTCTGACCTGTCAGGTATCCGGGTGATCCCCCGTACCATCTGGGTCAGCCCGTGGGAGAGAGCGAATGCATGGGCGGTTCGTCCCGCATGATCGGTGCTAAGGGACCCCAGCCAATCAACGTGATGACCGTTAAAGTCCCCCAGGAAAACCAGGTCAGCGTTCGGGAACCGCACCTGCGCATCGTCAGCCATCTCGCTGAGGTATTCGAAAAGCCTTGTTGTCCCAGTGTCCCCTGTGTGGGAGCGGTAGACGCACACGTAGATCTGGCTCATGGAGCCATGATCCACGTGCAGCCAAAGGACGGAGTAGGAGGGGTTCTCCAGACAGCGCAACCGGCGGCAGCAAACATCCGCCCTAACGAACACGCACACCCCGGCTTTATCGCGGAATTGTTCCTCAATGATATAGCCCGGGTAACAGAGGTACGACGTGTCGTCAGGGCGGCGTATCTGTGTCTCCGTTAGGAACATCACAGAAGGCCGTGCCGACTCCAGGTGATGGTGGACGGTATCGAGGTTTGCATGGAGTCCGCGGATATTCGCGAACTCCACCTCAAACGAAGTCAACTTTGTGGGGTTTCTAGGGGCCGCTGTGTACCGTCTATTCTCTTGTTGCACTGTCATTGTGAAATATGGGGAAGCGTGAAGACAGGGCGATATTTGGTGCGGCAGTAAGTGACAAAGTGCAGAGGCTAGCTTCGTCTAGAACCGTGTGGTTAGGTCGGAGCCGACCCGCCGGACGGAAGGGCTCCCAAACCCCCCTGATGCAAGGCCGCCGCTACCCCACACCGGTTACCACCCGGAGCGGCGACCCCACAACAGGATTATGCACAACATGTGGGGCAGCCTACTGGGGTGGTTGGTCCCAGGCGGGCCCCATGACTATGTTGCGGGCGGCCGCGGCAACGCCGTTGCTAAGGGTCTCCCTGGCCGGCGAATCGACCCACACCACCCACACTAGACTCTGCTTCGCCCCCACTGGACCCCTGCCTGCCGCAACATACACCACCCCGGGCCCGGCAGTGCAGCTGCTGAACCCCTAACGCAACCCAGCCTGGGCTGGGTTACTTGGGGGGTTTTAGCACAGCTGCACCTTGTGAATTATATTTATTATCCTGTGTTTCATTTACCTTGCTTGGATTTTCTAAAGTGGCTGGTGATGGCAATAGGGTTGTCTGCTATAACGTGTGGCCAACAAAGTTACTGGCAAAGTGTGGGTGTGTAATTCACGTTTGCGTACCTCCTCGGTATTATAGGTGAAAATAATATAATGTGTGTATGTTCATTAACTTCATTATGGAAATTATCAACTTTCTAATTACTTGTGATGTATTTAAAGCCATTGTAGACTGGCTTATGAGACAGTTTCTTGACTCATGCTACACAGGCATCTCTCCCATCCCCTACCCTGCCTGACTGTTAATGACTGATAAAACCACCTATCACTATATTAGAATATTAGCAGGACTTTGCTCGCTGGACAAATAATATACTGAAACCTTCCTCTTGATCAACTCTAGGTATCTATTAAACAACCGCATTAAAGTAGGTTGCGTATTTTTAAAGGTCTAAGCATACCTAGAGACAGACAGCGGGAAACGACTTTGTTTTACGGTATTTTATACTATGACATAGCATAAAGTAAAATAGGAACACACTGGGTACCTATGTTAAGATGTTACAAGCCAGCTAAAACCTATAGGTACAGCAGTATATAGTCGCTAAGTACCTACCTATAACACTAGAATTAGTTTCTTTTTACATAGGTATTTACTTTTTTGGCCGGACGACCAAACAAGTATGTAACAAGAAACTAGGTTAGTACTATTGTCTTAAAAATGCTTAAATTATGTGATTTATAATGCCCAGCGGTTTAGAATTGTAATTAACAATCATAATTATTACCCAGTGGAAACTTTTCCGTCACCTTTTAGCTGTCGGAAAAGATATCGAAATCAGTCTTCCCTGCCGAGTAAATCTGTCAAAAATTACCGAGTACGGACCTAATGGGTGTCTTCGTCCCACCAGTTGAAAGAGCATTTTTAAAACACTGGCATACTTAAGTCGTTTTCACAAATTTTGACAATTTGTCATTGTCTTACCGCAGGTGCGGACAGTTATATTTAAAAAAAGTTTTTTGACAATTCTCCACAAAGAGAATAGGTAGGTACAATCATAGATATAATATGTAGAAAGATACACAAAGTCATTTCAGAGGCGATCCCAAAAACAAAATGCAAATGTGTGGGTGTAATAGTGTTGTGTACATTATGGAATACGCAAAATATCGATAAAAAAGTGAGTGTTATTTCTAAGTAATACAATAGAATCTCACTAATCCGTTATACTTTTCGCTTACCTCGCACTAGCATTAGTTAAAAAAAAAACCGACCAAGGGCATGGGTCACGCAAAGAATAGGGTTCCGTAGTCATGTTATTAACCTATAACTCCTGAACTAACAAAGTTATCTGATCTATTATAGATATTTTTGAAAGTTTAATTACATAGAATCATGTTTTTTAAGAGTTTTTGAGCCAGCCGTTTAGCTTTTATATAAAACTTTGCTTAAGTAAGCTTTGTTTAAACGAAAATATGGGCTTTAAAGTTGAATGTCTCGAAACAGGATTCTTAAACCAAAACTTTGTCTTTGCAACTTCTAAATATTTTTAAAAGACCTATTTATACACGATGGGGTTGACGGTAGAAAAAAAAACATTTTCATTTTCAAAAATTTTCATTATTTTTATTTATTTATTTATTTTTATATTATTTTTTTATTTATAATTTTTGTACATACACACAGAAAAATAAACAAGAAACAGAAGTACAAAAGAATAAAGTGAGCATAGTACAAGGGCACTACTTATTCCTAAAGGAATCTCTTCCAGCAGGCCTGAGAGGAGAAGTAAGAGTGAAAAGGCTAAGTGTGTGCAGTGCAAGTAAATAAATAAACCTACATAAACTATGGGTGCTATAATATATACATAGATAAATATATACTGAGCTATATATACAATACTTACATATACTACCATATATAGCTAGGGTAAAGAGGACAGATAATGTGTTTTGACTTTACTTTTAAAGAGAGGAAGAGTTTTACAGCTTTGTATATCAGGGGGTAGTGAGTTCCACAGCCTGACCGCATGAACGGTAAAGGAATAGGAGTAGAAATCGGTTTTGTGGCAGGGAAAGTTTAGGCGGTACATGAGGTGAGATCTACAAGGAGTACCGGGAGTGTTCATGTAGGAGAACCGCTCCCGCAGGTAGGAAGGATAAGCCGGATTATGTAGGATATTATAAAGGAGACATAATATCCGAATGTCTCTCCGAAGATGGATTGGGAGCCACTTGAGTTCCTTGCGAAATTGCGAAACATGATCATACTTACGTAGATTAAAAACAAAACGGATACATAAATTTTGCAAGCGCTCAAGCTTATTTAAAAGCTCCTCAGTAGCATCCAAATAGCAAACATCCACGTAGTCCAAAATAGGCTGAATTAGAGTCTGAGCAAGTGAGACCTTGATATCTAGGGGCAAAAAGCTCTGGAGGCATTTGAGCGTGTGGAAAGTGTAGTGCACCTTTTTGCTGACCTCGCCACCATGTGTCTCCCAGGATAAAGTGCTGTCCATTACCACGCCCAGATTTTTGCAGTATCAGCGTACACGATTGGAGCACCATCCAGCAAGATAGCGGGAAGACCATTTCCATCCAGACCACCCCTCATCTGCCTGCTTCCAATGATCAGGGCCTGAGATTTAGTGGGATTTATTAAAAGACCGAAAGATTTTGCCCAGTTGCTAATGGCATTCAAGTCGTGATTAACGGCAGCAATAGCCGTTCTGTATTCATTCAGTGCAAAATGACGATACAGCTGCAAGTCGTCCGCATATAGATGGAAGTTAGAAGAGATTACTCGAACGACAGAGTTGATGAAAATGGAGAAAAGCAAAGGAGAAAGAACGCCACCTTGAGGTACACCGGCAATGAGGTCTCGCCAGTCTGAACGTAAGTCATCAAGGCGGACACACTGCGAGCGCCCGCGAAGGTATGAATCGAACCAGGCCACAGATTCCGCGGAAAAGTTAAGTGACTTAAGAATACCGATCAGGATATCGAAGTCCACGGAGTTGAACGCACTACTGAAATCCAGTAGCACTAATACAGTAAGAGATTTGTTCTCCATGGCCCAACGAATATCATCGGTAACCTTTAGAAGTGCTGTCACAGTGCTGTGACCTGGCCGAAACCCAGATTGAAGGGGACAGAGAAGATCATGTTGCGTTAGATGTCTAGATAATTGGCGATGCACTAGATGCTCAAGGACTTTGGATAAGAAAGGAAGGATGGAAATAGGGCGAAATTGAGACAAGAGTGTTGGATTTTGGGACTTGGGTAGTGGAATAATATGCGCTTGTTTCCAGGCGCGGGGGAAACAACCTGAGCACAGTGAGGAATTAAATATATGGGTGAGGATGGGGAGTATGGCAGGAAGTATGGGAGAGAACATTTTTGTACATAACTCATCGTTACCTACAGCAGTAGAGGTGATCGACAGGAGCGACTTTTTTACATCGCTCTCGTCGACCGCAGCCAGCTTAAACGAAGGGGACACTGGTACCGGCAGAAGCGAGAGATCGTGCAAAGTACTAGACTTCACACCGGGGTCGACAATGAAAGGAGGAAGTGAGAAATGTGCATTAAGAGCGGAGAAGTCAATGTCATGGCTGTTTAAGTTAGGTGACTTGCCGATACCATTGGACTTGAGAAATTTCCAGACTTTGGAGGAATTACGGGTGTCAAGAGACTTGTGAAAGTGGCGACGTTTGGCATCACGACACAGACGACCGCAGCGATTTCGCAATACCTTGAACTGAATGAAATTTACCTCTGTCGGGTGACGCTTGTACCTGTACTTGTACGTTTGGCCTTGTCTCGACAAGCCATGTCTGCCTTGATCTCATCGGCGATCCACGGGGCCGGTGAGTGTTTCACTTTTATTCTACGTTTCGGCGCGTGCCGGTCGAAGAGAGCAGTAACTGTAGTGTTCAGGATGGTAACTTTCTGATCAACACTATCACTCTCATACACAGACGTCCAATCGATGTCCTTCGCGTCACGCTGTAATGCCCCCAGGTCCATACCCCCGTAATTCCGTGTCACCGAGAATACGGGCCTACGCTTAGGAGGACGGATAGAAAAAGATAAATAGAGAAGGTCGTGATAGGAGTAGCTAGCCGTTAGTTGCCCATGTGTGACAAGATCGGGCGAGGAGGTAACGATCAAGTCTAAAAGAGAGGGGATGCAGTTACGAAAATGATGTGTAGCAGAGAGAGGTAGAATGTGAAGGTTTACAGAAGACAAAAGAGACTGAAGAGAATGGGTGCGGTGATCATCCTTAATCAGGCAGGTATTAAAATCGCCCATTAGAACCACGCGGCTGTAATCGGGACAAAGGTCGTTCAGCAGAGCCTCAAGTGAGTCAAAGTAATTAATTCTGAGATCCGGACACACCGCAAATTCAAAAGTACAGCGGAACGCAAACGCCAGCATCATGTGAGTGACAAGCTAGGATGGCATATTGAAAACTTGGCAGTATGTCACAAAAACCTTAGCGTGGCCAAAGAAACTAATTTTGAAACAATAACATTGGAATATGTTATTTTTCTGTAAAGTAATGCCAAGACTGTCAAGATTGTCACAATAAACGTCAGGCGTCAGTCAGTAACAATAACAAACAAACTAAGTTCCATCGTGATTGAAATGAATAACAATTCATCGATTGACCTACCGACAATAAAGTAATACATTTAATACTGGGTTACACATACCGTAAGTTGAATCGTATCAGAAACTAATATTGCAATGCAAGTGCGGCTGCAACGACAGCGAACAACGATCACCGAACAATAACAATTGAAAATTAAATATAAATAGGCATAAAACAGCGACTATCGACGACAGGCTCTGTGCTTTTTGCTGTCGGTGTGTGAGGGTGCAGCTTGAGTTTCATTATTTTATTGTAGCCCTTGGTCACCGTTATAAATACACATATTTTTGCAGTTTCATTTTTCTAGCTTTGACCGCTTAGGAGGAAAGCTGAGAATGAAACAGACGGACGAACGGTCCTGACAAAACTATGTTTCTTTAAGTTAGTATTTTCATGAAACAGTTCAGTTTATATAGCAGATTTCTACGGCACCAACCGTTTCTTCTTCCCAAATCCCAATAAAAGTGTTCCAGTTCCATTTTTGATTGACTCATGACCTTTTACAGAATGACAACATTATTTAATGCTAAAATAATAAGTCGTTAAACATTAAGACTAGTTTATTTAAAATAAAATAATATATTCTCTACATAATTCAACAGAAAAAAATAAGTTGTTTTACATTAAAAATTAACCAAAAATTAATGTAGTGGGTCAAAAAGTCTGAAGACTAATCACTGGGGCATATCAGTTAGTACCTATACATTATTAGCCATGCAATTATGTAAAATGATACTAATGAATGAAAAGCTCGCTGCCTGTCGGGAAAGAGATGGGGTTTACGTACTTGATGTTTATAGTTCTCTGATTGCCCGGTAGTCAGGTTATTCAAACATCTGCCATTCATCACAGATCGAGGTACACGACACGTAGATAACCGAAGACATACAGCATAAATTCACCATCTGAAATGAAAGTATCCGTTGATTCCAATTGAATGGAATCAGCTGTGTCTTCCTTGCATTTGCATGGAAATCGTATGCAGAGAAGTAATTTAGATGAGGTACAATCCGTGGCGTAGGTTATTATTCGGTCATACACCAGCTATTCTGGTCATACGCCGATCCTACAATAGGCATCTCATTGCTTGTTGCAACCCAAGGGAATTACGACCAACATATATTCTATGGTGACGCAGGACCATAGAACGACAGAATGTACCAAGTTCTGAACAATAGGAGAGCAGTGATGCACGCCTCACACAGAAGCAACCCAATCGCTTTTCTGGACTCTTTCGCCAGCGGTCCCTTTTGGCATGGGGCTATAAATACACCTTCACACAGACTCCGGCCAGCAGAGAATCGTGAAAGTCACTTACATACAAATTACGATAGGTTCAGATTTAAACTAGTATTAATACAAGTGAGACTCAGCTTTTTCTAGATCAGCCGTTAACAACGGCACGTAACAGCAGCAACTCAGGACCGTAGCCGCTCATACGGCATCAACTATCAATGGAATCAAGCTTCTTAACACACGTGCAACTATTGTACTTATTAGCTTGTGCTAATACTAAACGGTTATATACATAGCACTAGATACGAACTTTTCGTATTAGAGAATTCCTGAATTGTAAGATATTTAGTAATATTTCCATGTGACACTGACCATTTCCCATGTGACATTAGGAAACGGGACAAGATTTAAATTTACATTAAGAATAAAGAATTTATTAGTGGTCAAAGATCTTACCAAAGAGTCTTCAACATTGAGTTTATATCTCGCGTTGGGAAAATCCCGCGTCAAAGGAATTGAGCGATGTCGAGTGAAAAAATTAATTACAGCATACAAAGTTGTGTATTTACATATATACATTTCATAGAAATGGACATAATTTATCACAGCATAAAAAATTGTGTATTTACATATATATACATTTCATAGAAATGGACACACCGGCCACAAAAAAAAATTCAAAGTAATATCATTAGGTTTTGTGTAGTATTATCTGAAGTAATGAAATTGGGTATATTCATAGTTCTTCCTTCTTCAGCAGACAAATCTTCAACGACTTCCTAATGTACTGCACGAATGGTTAAGCATGTGAATAGGCAAATTCATCTCTTACTTGTTATTAAAGAGACGATCTTACCAACTTTCCAACTTACACGTTGTTTATCACCCTTGATCTGAACTATTTGACCCACACATGGAATTATTTTTGAAGTTATCCGTGGTTGTTTAAGTGAATGATTATATCTTTCACGTAGGTTTGGTAAATAACGGTTCTGAAACATATCAATAAATTCGTCTAATATTACACGAGCTCTGCTCCAACTCATAATCAGGTTATTTTTCATTGAAGTACCAGTTGGTGATGACAGATGATGGATAGACTCTAATTTTAAATATCTTCCTAATGTAAGAAAATCCGATGGAGTCAAAATATGCTCCAATTCAGTATCAATATATATATCCGATGTTATTTGTCTAATGTCAGCATTCTTGTTCCGAAGTAAATGATGTTTAATTGTAGCATTCAATAAAAACGGACTTGAGATTACTCCAAATGGAACTCGGGTACATCTGTAATGTTCAACGTTGTTTTCTTGTATTGGTCTGTTTACATCTTTTAACCATAAGCATCTAGTAACATCTCCGTTTGGTTCCTTAAGTTCAACTTGTAGGAAAGCCTTATCTACATCGGCTGTTAGACTAACTTTGTGACCTCTGAATCTTATAATCAGTCCAGTTAAATCTTTCAGTAGCATTGATCCACTATATAAACTTTCGTTCAGACTCTTGCTGTCTTTGGTCTTCGCAGATGCATCATATACAATTCTTAAGGCTTTACATGGTGCCAGAACTCCATGATGAGGTATATAGTGTATGGGATGATTACTTTCCTTTTGTTTTGATGTCACTAGTTCTATTACTCCTTTTTCCAATTGTTGTTTCAAAGTTTGATCATGTTAAAATTGTTTTTTAGTCCAATCTTTTAAATAGACCCACTAGACGTCCATAAGCCAATCCAAAGTTTGATAAAAGGTTCGGGGTATAATTGATCCCGGGCCAACTTACATAATATCTGTTGTTTCTAAATTCTGTTGTTTCATTAAAAATTTTAATTGCGGCTTCATCTCTATTTAATTTCAGTGAATCTATAATTCCAATAGATTCTAAGTCCCATAATAATTTTAAGTTTCCGTTATCCAATGGTAGATCAGATTGGTTCAATCCTATCTTACAAGAGCATGTCATCATAGACATTTATTCTATAGGTTTGTTTGATATAACTCCAGAAATGATCCAGCCAAATTCAGATTCGACTAAGTATAAATTCTTTGCTATGCATATTTTCTTCATTAAAACAATAGAATGATAGTAATAATTTCCTAGAAGTATGTCCACTCTGTCAGACAGGGAACCATCATCGGCCAGAGTATAATTTTCCTTGATCTTCCAGTTGATTAATTCTTGTTTGTCTTAAAACACATTGCAGATTTATGACTGTTTGATTTACAAATGAAGCATTGTATATCTTTCTTGCAATTCTTAATGTTATGGCCTAATTGGAAACATCTATAACACTTATTGTGTAATTGAGCTTTTCTTTCTTCATAGGTTGGATATTTACGACAATCACTCGCTGTATGGTTTGTATGACCACAAAATTCACATGGACTATATTTTATTCTCTTTACTCCATTATTATAATTTGTTATCTGATTTTCATCAGATCACCTCTTGTATGTTCCTCTATTCTTATTTATGATGTTTCCATTGTTAAAAGGTCTATTTTCATGAAATACTCTGTTACGATTAGAATTTCCTTTAATGTGTAATGTTTCAATTGTGTATTGAGGTGTTTCCAATTTACTCTCTTGTGAGCATTCTGTAGTAAGTCTATGTGCCTCTTCTTTGGTATCTATTATGATAGACAATTGTTTTACTGTATCCAGAACAGATTCTTCAGTTCTTAAACATCTTAGTTTAGCTTCATATACGATATCTGTAGGGAATTTCTTCATGATAAGGAAATAAATCTGACTGCAGTTGATGTTATCTCCCATGGACTCGAGTACTCTTAAGTGTCTCTCAATCTCGTCCAATACTTCACGACAATTTTCTGTCTTCTCTGCCTTTTTTCAATTTATTTAATGCCATGTGATGGGCATGTATGATTTCAGTTTCTTTACCATATCTGGATTTCAAAGTTTCTACAACAATCTTGTAATTTGCACTTGATGTGGGATACCCATCAATTAGTCTTGCAGCATCACCAGTTAAAGAACTTTTTAAGTATAGTAACTTATCAACATCACTAAGTCTTCTTCTGTTAATGTTAGATGTAAACTGGTCCCAAAATTGAAACCAATTTAAGACATTGCCATCAAATTCCGATAATTTTAAATCTGGTAATTTGCTATACCCAGTCCTTTCTTCTACCACTCCTTGGCGGTTAGGTTTCTATGGACGAAATTATACTGTAGACGTTATGATACTATGGACATTTTGATACTCTTGACGTAATGATACTATGGACCTTATATACCGGAGCGTTTAAATCCTTTATGTTTATTTTCGTTTCTAGTTCAGCCACAGCTAATTCACCTTCCAATTGATATGTGGTAAAATCATCACTCACTTTAAAATAATTGTTTAATTGCGACGTAAAAAGCAATAATAATGATTTAAGTTTAGCCAACGTTATTTTAGCTAGATCAATATTTTGATTTAAATCATCTGATAATCTGTCATGACATTCAGAGGTTAATTTCTTTATTTCCTCAATGAATTTTGATAATCTTTGTAGAATGATATTATCCATCCTCTTTATATTTATTTTCTTGGGTGGCATAAGTCTGTAAAAGGGTGAATATAACATTGATTAAAAGGAAAATTTCAAGAAATCTTAAATTAATGAATCAAATAAGTCTTATATGTAAACTTATAAAAAACCAGAAGAACAGTGAAACTGCCTCTCCCGAAGGCAAAAATTTGCTTAATATTACTTAAACATACCTTTTTTGAAATTTTCCTTACATTTATTTTGTTGAATCATAATTTATTTCCAAATTTAATCCAATTTTCATTTGAAAAAATTTTACGTTTTTATTGACAAGCAAATTGACAAGTATCAAAATTTTTTTTTTTTTGTTCGAAACATAGACAATTTGTACATTAAAAGATTTTATTCGATACTTTCGTGTTAGAAACAAACTATTTTAAGAAAAATCGTTATTAATATTAAAATTTTATCGTTGAAAGATTTCGTTTTATTTTTGATATTTGTACGCGTAAGATGACGTCATAATATTAAAATAATTTTTAAATGTCAAATAAAAATGACGGTGGCGTATGTTTGAATGGCTGTTTATATCGAATTTTAGTAGGCCTTGAACCAGTGTACAAGGTACAGCATCTCCACCATGTCGGGAAAGAGATGGGGTTTACGTACTTGATGTTTATAGTTCTCAGATTGCCCGGTAGTCAGCTTATTCAAACATCTGCCATTCATCACAGATCGAGGTACACGACACGTAGATAACCGAAGACATACAGCATAAATTCACCATCTGAAATGAAAGTATCCGTTGATTCCAATTGAATGGAATCAGCTGTGTCTTCCTTGCATTTGCATGGAAATCGTATGCAGAGAAGTAATTTAGATGAGGTACAATCCGTGGCGTAGGTTATTATTCGGTCATACACCAGCTATTCTGGTCATACGCCGATCCTACTATACAATAGGCATCTCATTGCTTGTTGAAACCCAAGGGAATTACGACCAACATATATTCTATGGTGACGCAGGACCATAGAACGACAGAATGTACCAAGCTCTGAACAATAGGAGAGCAGTGATGCACGCCTCACACAGAAGCAACGAAAAATAAAAAAAAATAAAAAATAACGGAAAATACGCGACACTGCCGAGGCTATCTGGTGAACACCCCAGGAATTTCCAGTGGCCCCCGGCGGAATGAATGAGCCTGATTTAGTTCTTATATATTAAGCTAGTGGACGCCCACAGCTTCGCCCGCGACAAATTATATCCAAAGCATCGTGGAAATTGGTGCAGCAATTTTTGAGTTTAGCGCGATTAGACAAAAGCTGCGGAGAACTTTGTTTTATAATATGTAGTGATGAATAATCTGAAATTAAATTATACACAAATTATATACCTTCCTCAGAACCACTCTATGCATTGGTGAAAACCGCATCAAAATCCGTTGCGTAGTTTTAAAAATCTATGCTTACATAGGGATGGACAGACTTTGTTTTATATAATACTATGTTATAATTTTATGAAATCCAAATAAAAATTTGTCTAATCTAATCTAAAATAATCATTCCGAAAAACTGGTGGAAACTTATAACATTATACTTCATTTTGCCATGGTTTATCGATACATCGATAATCGTGACGTCATCAGGTGGTCAAGCCCTATCGTAAAAAGACTCTTCTATTTTACGTTATTTAAGATTAATTCTTCATTGTGAATAGGATATATTACTGCACAAAGCAAGGGTAGTCAATGTACTATGATTAGAACTTTTTACTTATTTCATAAACACAAGATATAAACAAATATCTGTTATTTAAGAATTGCTGGAAAATTTTGCATTTACCTGTGAAACGTGTAATTATTTGGATTGTCGGCTTTAGTCACATTACAATTACTTAAACAACAAGACACCATGGCTCTTAAATACACTTTTATTGAAAACAACAAAAGGATTCGCTTATATTTTATAAATCAAATTTGCGCCAGTTTACAAGATAAATGATCTTCTTGATATTTTGAAAACTACGGAAAATTGTTGGCACTGACACTGACACACATAGATAAAAGTACGTCATCGCCTATCTTTATTACTCATAGGCAGCGTACGAATAATGATGACTTCTCCGGAATTCTCTTTCCCACGCTCTGTAGGTCTATGGAGTCTATGGAGAAGGAGAAGCATACCATAGACGAGACCTTTTATTTTTATATATTATATTAAGCGCTGTTCACAACGTTCGGACATACCATAGACTATAGTGTCAAAGACTATAGAAATCTGGATCCAGTGTATAGAATTCCATTGTTCCGTTCACACCTATCGCCTATCGGACAACTTTAGACCGAATGACTTGTAGTCTATGGAAGTCCGACGGCGATCACGGCAAAACATTTTAAATGATTGAAACAAGTCTTTTAAGCCCAGAAATCATTCATTGTCTGATTTATAAGTTAGGTACAAGTCTTTATGTCCATTTTATTTCTATATAGGTTGGTTGGTATTGGCTAGGCTCCACACAATCAAAAACAATAATCTGTCAGTCAGTATCCAGAGACGTACGTAGAATTGTAGACAGATAAAAGTATTGAAAAATTAAAATCATTATGCTAGATGCCGAAGTCGAAGAACTATTAGTAGAATGTGTGATACTGCGCACTGTACTCTACAACCAAACATGCACAGATTATAAAATAATGCATTGAAAGAGCAGCTTTGGCGTGAAATAGGCGCTCATACAAATTTATTTATTTATAAATTTGTACATAGTAGTCTGTTGTGAAAGTATAGAATACATACATTATTTTCCAGCATCAGAAATTAGAGAGATTAATGTGACAATGCGCCAGCATTCAGAGCATTCGTTGAACGTGGTGCCTTTGCATGCATAGTGCCACTACTTGTATTGTGTTTTCTTTCTCACTGTTGTAAATTAATCGATAATAATGGAATAATGTATTTTTTAATCCACTGCCCTGGGCTGCGGCCGCACCTACGTCCATTGCCAAGTGCCTCCGGTAGACACTGAGAGAACCTTGCGGTGGACCTTGGCCACCTGTGTGGCCACTGCGTTGTGGTGGGGTGTAACCACGCATCTTTTGGGTCGGGTTTTCGGGTCGTCGGTGAGTGAAGGCATGCGTGGGATGAAGTCTCACATCACGCAGCCCTTCTAGCCTGCTTCTGTAAGAACGGTGGGTTGCTAATCCATCGTCCTCAGGCCCGGATCATTGAGGTCGATGGTCCTGGGCGTAGTCACGTCTGCGGTGCCCTCGCTGCACACTTCGGAACTCTGCGGGGAGGATACGCTCCCTCACCCTACCGGCCGCCTCCTTCACGAGCATAACCTGCTCGCAGAAGGAAACGGCCGCGTTCCACTGGCTCTCGCTAGAGACCATGCCTCGTAGCATGGTCTCCAGCGAGAGAGTATCTACGCCCAGGCCCACAACGAGGTCCCAGAGCTGACTCGCCCACGCTGAGCATTCCACCAACGCGTGGAATGCCGTATCTTCGCCGGAAGCCTCGCAGTGTTGACACGCGGGTGTGACCTCACGATGCATGCGATGGAATAATGTATGGACGGTCATACACTACTGTCTTCTAAAACCACATTCTGGGAACTTTTAAACGGTTTTTAATAACATTAATATGTATTATATATATATTAACGTTATTAAAGTATAGCCTCATTATCCCTGACGTCATATTATTTGCCCACATTTCACTAACTGATTGATTAGTCCCACATAATAGGACTATTGCAGCTAACTACAGCGGTTACACTTTCCTCTTCTCTCTTCAGTATTATCTATCTCCTCTACATCTCTAAGGTCTGATGGAAGAAAAGCCATTACTGGCTTAAGCACGTCTTTGTACATATTGTTATTGTTTGTTGTGTATTGTAAATTTGCACAATTAAGAATAAAAAAACTAGTACTTACCTAGTTTTTATGTTAGTCGTAGCCTTATCCGTTCATCTGTAGGTGTTTTGGGATTAACATTAACATTAACGTATCACTTAAATTTCAAATATTCCTTCTCTGTTTCATCTCTTTAATATATAGATAGAATATCTGCAAATAGAATCTATGCAAGCGAAGATAGAATAGTGAAGGAATTTCCGAAATTTCAAATTTTAATTAGAACCTATAAAATCAGCACTCGTTCGTTTGGTCTAAAAGTCTAAACCCACCTTTAAATACAAGAAGTTGGAGTTTGGGTGTTTTTATTCAGTAAATTGATTATTTACACCTGTATGGAGGACAAATAAGGATTTTGGTCCATGCGACAACTCCATATTCAGTGTATAACAATTTAAAAAAGCTTTTTTTGGGATCCCCAGCCAATTTTTATCCAACCTCGATTTATTTAGGTTGGTCACACTCTTGAAGAACTTGGTCACACTGTTAGTTCGCCCATTCATTCAATCGGTCCTGATCGGACAGTCCGATAGCCCGATCACATCTGTCGGACAGAGTTTTCTTGTCTATGCGCGGACATCCGAACGATGTGTACAGCAGTGTTGCCACTTTGGCGACTTTGTCGCTATATCTAGCGAGTTTTTCGGTGATATAGCGAGATAAATTTATTATATAGCGACCAACAATATTTTAGCAACTTTTAGAGACTTTTACACAGTCTATACTTTATTTAAACTTTTGACCATCTGACAACTTTAGGCATAGCAATCTGGCAATTCTAGTTTTGATCGGGACAACACGTGAACACTGAAAGTGAATTCCTTTGATGATGCCATATATTGGGCAAAACCGGTCAGGATTTTAAATAATAATGAAAATTGTGGAATTTATTCAGAATGTATTATTATGTCCACCAAGTGCCGACAATCGAAAGCATAAATAATACAGCATGAATGTAATGCTAGGTGTGAGTGGTTAAAAATTTTCTCACCTTTTTGCTTATAACTTCTTTAATTTTTAATTTAGGGCAAATAGTTTTATGAACATATTTGTAGGCAAAACTATTTGCCACAAATTATGACTTCGCAATTTTTTTGTAAGACGCATAGTTTCCGAGATATCGCGAAAAAAAGTGTTTTTCCAAGATGGCGGCCGGGGGACAAGGGTGGCGACCACACAAACTTGAGGTTAAGCTTCAATTGACCCCCACACATGTCTCAAAAAAAAATTCCGTCCTCTAAAAAATGCAAAGCTCAACATGTCAATGGACTAATAGCACAAATACGAAAAGATGGGAAATAAATCAGCCTTCTGCTTCTACTTCGTCTACTAATAGGTACTGTCCCTAGCACTGAAGAAAGTGAAGATGAAGAAGCAGAAGTGTCGTTATTTGACGTAGATTTGGAGTTTTAGTTTTTTTTTTGAAGTTATACTTCTTGATTTTTACAATGCGTGCGCACAATGACACACAAAACCGACACAGCACGATTTAACATTATAACAAAGTAGGTATTATTTCTAGCTTTCTTACGTGCGTACATAAGTACACACTCACTTTTTTTTTGTAAATAAATATAATTCTTTTGCCTCTGACTTTTTTTTCCTTTAATAATATAGGTGGTTTCAGACTTTGTAGTAAATCAAAAGATGGGTCCGACGCATGTGGTGTGCCCAAGCGCCCGACTATTGCAAATTTTTTTTTTTTTACCGATATGTAGCGACTTTTTGTATCAGTAAATTGACTTTAACTAGTGACTTTCTGAGGGCAATCTAGAGACTTACAAGAATCCAGTGTGGCAACACTGGTGTACAGCGCTTTAATTATATACTAGTCGTGCGCAAATCATGTCCTGGAGCGGATCGAACATGGAACGTTTCTTTTTTCTTGCGGAACTATGTCCAGGAAACATGTTCGCGGACCTATCTAGTTCCGGAAATTAGTAGTTTTCTGAGAGATGATTTTTATATGCAATCCACGACCCACGTCGTTAAAAATGTGCCATTCCAGCCGTTCTAGTCCCCCTTTACTCATAACAGTATCCTCGCCCCGTAATTAATCGTTACCATAACTAAAGCAATATTAATGTGTAAATATTTTCAATAATTTATTTTGTCGTTCTACTGGTGTCAAAGAAATGATGGGGTGTTTTACTTTAAATGCCCAGTCAAATTGCCTAAGCTGCCAGAGGTAAACGAAATCATTTCGGAACAGTATTGGCATTTTCCTTTTTTTAAATCTTTTTCTTCTATAAACAATTTAAGCAAGCAAGAGCTTAGATAAGTAATAAGTACCTTCTCAATTTGTAAAAATTCGTTTGACGTCGGTCGCGCTCGGTAAGATCGCGGTCGGATTGATTCGGTTATTATCGGCCGTGAGCCGCGAGTGCGACACGTCCGACACGACGATACAATTTTAATATAGGTAATTTTAAGGACACGCCATATCGGTCGGTTCGCGGACCGTAGACAATATAATTCGGAATGAGGAAAACATGAGGAACTATTACAGCTGGTTGGTTGGATTGGAACTATACCTTTCCGGTTATGGACATAGTTCTCGGAACTATTACGGTCCGGAACGACCCACCTCTATTATATACCGCTCGCTCTTCTCTATGACCACCTACCTTACCTTCTATGTAATATTCTTATTCTTGTTAGGTATTATAATTATCAAAGAAAGAGTACCTATATAAATAATTACCACGCCACAGGAGGTTAATTTCTAATAATTTCCATTTCCATATATTGGTGTTTTGTGTGTTTCATCGAATTATAATATTCAGTTGTTCTGTGAGACAAATGTTTGGGTTCTATTTTGTCAAGAACGACAAGGACCTAGGACTGAAAAAAGTACTTATCCAATATAATGCATCACCTTTCGATTTGTAGACTTTGTTTATCATTGGATTCAAGAATGCGTTCAATCCTTGATACGCATCTACAAGAAATGTTCGAGTCGTTGACTCTGGTGCCGGTAAGTCTCTACATACTGACACACTACAAGTTGACAAAATCGTTTACGTATAAACGACCGCCGGGAATGTGAACGATTATTTATTGAAGACATTGGTTTGTTTGACCAGGATTCTTGGGCGTCGTCACGACGAAGCAGAGCTTTGTAAAGGATTTCTATTGGGTTTGGTTGATTAAGATCATTGAGTACATTGAGTTGTAGATTTAACCATTCAGTATTATTAAAGACTTCCACTTGATATGATTCATAGTTTATCTATGGCATTCCAGTGTTCCTGGAGCTTTCAGATGTGGCGACGTCTTGAGATAAAGAGCCTCCATACATTAAACATTATTTAATAGTTCGGATATAAATACTCATAAAGCAGATATTTGTAAATGTTCTGCAGTTGGTGAAAAAGGACCACAGACCAGTGCATGCGTGTGCAGAGTGTTGCAGTCGTCTGGAGAACTGCTACCAGCTGAGGAGGAGTTGTCTCCGGAGTGAGGAGCTGTTCACACAGCTGCTGAGTTCACAAGTGGTGAGTGCTACTGTGGAATAAGATCTTGAATGAGGCTAACAGGGCTATTGTCAGTTAATGCGTATATGTAATTGTATAGCCGCTCCGTGGTGTAGTTGGTTGAACTGCTATTTATTTTCATATAATTTATCAATATGAAGTGCTAAACCTGTATTCGTAGGCTACTGTGCTTGAACCAGCAACTGTTCCCTGTTCTTGGAGGAACACTGTTGTAGCAATTTTTTTGATTACATAGATAACTATCCAGCATCAAACTAATCTTATACTTGTTGTTTGTACATAAATACAGCAAGTCAGACTGACTAGAGTAAAGTCAGAGCCAGACATGGGTGCCGAGCTCCAGGACACTTCCCAGCTGTCTGATAGTGGGGAAGCGAAACTAGAAGTGACAGAAGAAGATACTGCAGGTGCGTGTGAGAATTTGATGATCTAGATATATTAGCAGACTCTGGCTCTGCTCCCATGGAAGATTCTTTGCAATATTTCTTTTGAATGTACGCACACACATATCACGCCTATATCCCTGAAAGGGTAGGCAGAGGTGCATTACACACTCACAATTTGCCAGTATTTTAGTCCTACGTAATAGGGGGCAAGCCTATTGCCGTCACCATGCTCACATATATAATGGGTTGATGAAGGCAACAAAATCTTACGTGCCAGCCAATATGGCATGGCCAATTAAAGTCCTGGGTGTCTCGGGCTATAAGTGACATTAAAAGTAACGCTATGTATTGATCCTCAGCTCCCCCAACAAATGGCGACCCACTAAATAAAAATGAAAAATAGTTTTTTTTTCAGTTGACATATTGCCTTTATTAGTTATTAAATGGTATTCACATATATAATATACTGTATCTATTTGTTACCACAGCACTTGAAATATCAAAAATGTATGTGATTATACCTTTATTATGAGATATTTAGATTTGAGCTACCACTTTCTCGTTAGCTCTTCTCATACACGTATGTATGCGAATTTAAATATTAATGGCATTTCTTTTTTTTTATATTCTATGTATTATCAATATCTAAAGGACATAATGTTAAGAGGCATAATATTTTGGATATTTCATTATATTATATTACTAGTGGACTTCGCCCGCTTGACAAATTATACACTCCAAACCTTCCTCGAGAACCACTCTGTCTGTTAGTGAAAACCGCATCAAAATCTTTTGCTTAGTTTCAAAGATCTACGCATACATACAGAACGGGCTACGTTTTATAATATAAATATTTATAAATAAATATTTTTGGACATTCTCACAATACGCCATCTAGCCCAAACTAAGCTTGTGCTACGGGATCTAGACAACTGATAAACGTAGGTACTTATATACTTCTAAGTACATACATAATATACATAGACATATCATATATGATAGATACTATCCGTGTAAGAGACGTAAAGTACCTCAAACTTAAGCTTAGTCCTGTAATAGCTTTATTGATAAATTTGTGTGTAGAATCGGGAGTATATCCTGATCAATTAAAAACAGCGTTAATAAGCCATTTTCAAACAGGGCAGTCACTTGATTATACGAATTATAGAACAATTGCAATACTCTCGGTTATTAATAAAATTATAGATAAATTTATAGTTGAACAGATAAGCACTTTTTTAGAACACTACAATATAATATCTGACGCTCAGCATGGTTTCCGACGGGGACGGGGTACGGCATCTGCGCTGGCGCAGTTCACAGACGATATAAATAATTGCCTAGACCAGCGGAAGCAGGTGGTGTTGGTCTACATTGACTTCAAAAAAGCTTTTGATACCCTGGAACATCACCAGCTGCTTCAAGCTATGGAGGAGTGCGGTATTGCCGGACCAATCAACAGGTGGCTCCGAGCCTACCTGACGCATAGAAAACTAAGAACCAAGGTCAACGGAGTCATTGGTGAATCTAAACAGATCACATGCGGAGTGCCGAGTTGTGCCGGTTCCGTATTTGGACCCGTCGGATTCATCTTGCACGTCAACAGTATGTGTAATGTGGTACATAATTGCCGTGTATACCGGGTGTTACGTAAGGGTTATATCAACCCGAAGCCAGCCCAACCAGCTGGTCGGCCAGAACCCGTTTCGATATGTGGCGACTGCTAGAGAAGAAAAAAAAAGTTCATAAAAAAAAACATTATTACCGAATAAAATACACACTTGTTTAACAACACTAGAACTAAAATCAGCTGCTTCGGTCATCGACATCAAAATAGGTACAAATAATGCGCGCTTGTGAAAAGCCTTCCGTCTCACTCCTGGTAGGAACATTTTGTCTCTGTTTCGCATCAAGCGATGCCGCACGAAGCCATGCGTTCGGTCGGCTTCGGTCGCCGTTTACATTTTCCTAGAATTTTATTTAACAGGGCTACTTTGTTTACCGTTTACTATGCCCTAGTGGAGTCAGTGATTTCCCATGGACTGGCTTGTTATGGGCGCACTTTCACGACATACTTAGAACAGATAAAGTTGTTACAAATAAGATTTTTAAAATTATTGGTAGACAAACCTACGAAAGTGCGTTCCAAAAATAGCAGCTACGAGCAGTTATTCTGTGAGTGTAAAGTATAAATAAATAATATTAGTAGAAAATGTGTTATAAAAGTGAATTATGTGTGTGGATTAAGTAGGAGTGAACACCTCTGATGATGCCATAAGGCGAAACCGGTCAGAAAATAAAATATTTGTGGAATGGTGTACAAGTGAGTTTTTTTCAAAAATGTATTTGTAGGTAGTTTTTGAGTGCATTATTCAGGATCCTTTCCAGAATTGTCGACATTGCAGAGAGTATTGAAATGGGCTTAAAGTTGTCGACACAGTCCCTGTTACCGTTGGAACGTGCGTCCTCCATTAGGTTCTTATTATATCTTAATTTCAGTTCAGGAACAAGACTGAGAAACGTGACACCATAGTATCCCATACCCATAACTTGTTTGAGGAGTTAGTTGGTAGTGTGCCCAGCCTTGTTTGTACTGAACCTAGCTTAGAAGCCACAATTACTATAGATTTAGCACAGGGGCGAAGCTTCATAAGCTGAGGACTGCATGCCCGATATATGAGGTAACAAACATAAAAAAATAAAGCAGTCGAATTGAGAACCTCCTCCATTTTTGAGGTTGGTTAAAAATCAAAGTTAAAAGCAGTCGAGATGAGAACCTCCTCCATTTTTGAGGTCGGTTAAAAATCAAAGTTAAATTACAACAGATTTTTTCTATTTTATTTCATGCGCTATTATCACTACAGACATAATTGTTCGCGGTGGCTAACGTAGTTTTTTATTATATCGGCTACAGAGTGAATAATATCGTTTTGAATTGTAGATGATAAATAACTCGGCCCGGGTTTGTCGCTTTGTTGATGTTGCATATGCTTTTCCAAAACGCTATCATATTTCGATAATAATGAAACTAATTCTAAAAAGTTACCTCTATTTAATGAATCTTTGGACTCGTCATGTCCTCTAAAAGGCAATACAAGTCTTTGAAAAATACTACGGTTTTGGTCAAATTTGCTGATTGTGTTTTGAAATTTCTTCAGCAAATTGGCGTGACAAGTGAGTTTTACTTACTTTACAGCATCTCAAATCATCACAAGGCACAATTTCTTCCATATTTAACACTAAAATAAACTAATTCACAACTTTTAAACAATAAAAAACAATTTTGAAATAATCACCCACTCTAAAAAGCAAATTACTACGCGAAACTGAAGTAAACAAACGCGAACATAGCATAGGTCGCCACGCAACCGATGTGCGACGAACTTCAGAGCAAAACCAGGCTTTTTGGCAGGCAGATTTTGCTATAACAACCTACTAAGTGTTGTGGTATGCTAGCGAAAATATCCATAGGTGTGAAAGAGAAAATGCAAGCCCGATTATAACGGGCATGCATTGCGTCTACTTACAACATGTGCGAGCGAGATGGCATCCGCGCGCTCAACACCGTACAGAGTACCAAAACATTTTCTTTTTTAATATTGTTTTGTTTACATTGTTACAATTAGTTTATATTGTATTATACGAGTGGCCCAACAACAGAAGATTAGGGTGACCATGCATTTTTATCATAAAGTATTCGTCTACATTATAGTACCCGTTCATCATCAAACATTTTTTAACTACTATTTTAAACTTATTAAGAGGCATGTCAACCAAATCCTGAGGAATTTTATTATAAATTTTTATACATTTGCCTACAAACGAATTACCAACTTTATGAAGTCAAATTTTTGTCATTGCCAGTTTATTTTTATTTCTTGTATTAAAATTATGGTTATCGGATTTTTTTTTTAAGAGATCTATGTTCTTCCGTACATATAAGATGTTGTCGTAAACATATTGATAAATAACTGTTAAAATATTAATTAATAATTTCTTTAAATAGATCTTTCAGCGAGTCACTGGGTCCGATTCTATAGATTGCTCGTATAGCTCGTTTCTGTAATATGAATATTGTCTCAATATCGGCAGCTGAGCCCTACAGCAGCAGACCATATGACATAACGCTATGAAAGTAGCTAAAATAAACTAATCGTGCCGTTTTTTCGTCAGTCAGTGACCTTATCTTTCTAACCGCATAGGCAGCTGAGCAAGCAATAAATAATGGCAATAAATACAAAAAAGCATGTACAAAAATGAGATAAGGCACCTAGGCGATGAACTTGTCATGTATTCATTATTAATTGAAAATAATATCTCTTATAATAATAACAATATCTTAGAGTTAGAAACAGAAATTAATAATTTAAAAAAATCACTAGACATAATGACTGATAGGTATTGTAATGTTAAAAGTGAGTATCAGGAATAGATTCTGGCCAAGGATCTTATGAGTCCAAATTCCACATTGACATCAAACAACCATTTACTTAGTCCTACGCCGGTCTGTAAGTCCTCGCTGACTTCAAACATAAGCCCTTCACTTGAGTCCAACAAGAAACCCAGTGGTTCCCTCACCAAACAAACTATGGTTAAATCTGAAATATTGATGTTTTGTGATGAATTAGGGAAATCAATGGGCCAGTTACTTAGTTCATATTGAGAACAAAATGTTACTAATTATTGTATGCCGGGATATGTAATTTAAACAGCAACTGTACACTTTTAATTTTGGTGGGAGATAGGGGAAATGCAGACAGAAATGCAATTGTAAATTGTTTAGAATTACTAAGTTTATTAGATGTTAAAAATATTATTTTATTCACACTTCCTTATGGCCGTGGCTTGTCACAGACCGAAAACAATCTTAGATATAAGCTAAATCAAACAATACATACATTGACATTTCATAATCCGAATAAATTCCATCTGATTGGCATAAACATGTATCTAGAAAATAAATTGTTATTGACGGAAGATAAATTCTTTTTGAATAGATATTTTAGGAGACAGATAGCATCTTCGCTATCATATTTTATCAGTTATTCAGCCAAAAACTTGGCTAAACAATCTGCTTTTATTGAGCAGAAAAGTGACAATGTTTGTCTTGTGACCTTGGAATCTGTTCCAAAAAAGGGTGACAATAATTTAAACTTAGTTGTAGGACAATAGAGGAAATCCCTAGCAAATTAAATTTAAGGACAAAGGAAAAGTCTATGTTCATGAATATTATTCATCAAAATATTGAAGGCTTTTCTGGCAAAGAGTTAGAACTAGAATTATTTTTAAATGAAAAACGTATCCATGTACTTTGTTTAACTGAACACTGGTTAAAAACATGAACTCTTAATTAATATTGATAATTATAAAATCATTAGTGCGTTTACTAGCGATTCCGCTATAAGAGGTGGGTCTCTCATTTTAATTAATGACAAATTAAAATCAAAAGACAGAAAAGACGTAGTAGCACTCACAAGTGAGCGAAATATTGAAGTATCATGTGCAGAGCTAGAAAAATATATTATTATTAGCGTCTATAGACCTCCCTCTGGAGATTACTACCTGTTTGAGTCCATTATGGAAGAAGCCTTAAAAAAGGTATGTAAATGTAAGAAGACTATAGTTGTATGTAGCGATTTTAATATTAATAATTTAGAAAACTCTCAGAACGCGGTAAGGTTCCTCAACCTTTTTAAATCTTTTAACTTACAAAATCTTTTTTGTGAACCAACTCGCACCACAGCCACATCAGATACCTGCTTGGATAATATTTTTTCCAACAGTGATGTAGATTAGAAATCTATAATACATTTTATAAATTCAGATCATGCAGGTCAGTTAGCTAGATTTAAGTACCAACATGTTCCATTATCAAAAAATATTGTTTGTAAATCACAACATATAGATTAGAAAAATTTAAAGAAAACATTAAGAATAAAGTACCTCTTTTAGAGTTGAATAATGATAAAATCCAAATGATCCTTACGGAGATTTGTTCGGAGTAATCAAATACGAATGTGATAACATTTTCACTAAAAGAACAATAAATGTAAATCAATTAAAATTTTAATTTAGTGATTGGGCTACGCCTGGAATTTATAAAAGTAGAAGAAAATTATATGAATTATACGAAATAAAGGCCTCTACCAATGAGCCACAAGTAATTGAACAGATTAAAAAGTACTCCAAACTATTCAAAAAAGTATGTTCAATAGCTAAATCTAATTATATACGGGCTAAAATAGAAATATCTGATAATAAAACGAAGGCAATATGGAATGTTATTAACAAATAAACTTGTAAAGCAAAGTCACGTGATCTATCCTTCTAGTTAAAAATAGATGATAAACACATTAAAACTGATTCTGCAGTAGCCAGTGCATTTGAATCTTTTTTCACAAATGTTCCAATCACCACTACAAATAAGTTAAATTCGTCAAAAAACGTAGCCAATTCTCTTCTTAAGTCTAGTGTTGATAAATGTAGAAGTAACTTTGATTTTCAGTATATTGACTCTGTCACAATACTTAAAACTTTTAAACAACTAAATATAAAAAATACAGAGGATCTTTGGGGCATTTCAACCAGTATAATAAAATCAATAGTGCCCGCTATAGCGCCTCACCTTGCATTCATATTCAATAAATGTACAGATGAAAATCAGTTTCCTAATCTTATGAAGTACAGTAAAATCATTCCTTTAGTTAAAGCAGGAGACAAAAGTGATCCTTCAAACTTTCGACCTATTTCCATACTCCCCTCTAAAACCCTCAGTAAAATTTTTGAAAAAATATTGTTTAATCAATTGCTTTCACATTTTACAGACAATAAGTTACTTCATAACAAACAGTTTGTTTTCACTAAAGGCAGGAACACAACGGATGCAGGAGTTGCACTTGTGAAACACATATTTGATGCTTGGGAGAAAAAGCAGGATGCCATTGGTATATTTTGTGATCTATCAATAGCTTGATTGTGTTGATCATGAGACTTTGTAATTGAAATTAGGTTATTATGGTGTTACGAACAGCTCACTTGGCCGACTCGAGTCTTACCTCACTGGTAGAGTACAGAAAGTAAACATTAACGGCACCGACTCTTTTGGCGCATCATTAGTCATGGGAGTACCCCAGGGCTCGATATTAGGACCCCTTTAGGACAAAAAGTATTACTGGACGATGTAAATAATACCCTTTCGGAAATATTGCATTGGTTAACAAGTAACAACTTGCTGCTCAATGCGAAGAAAACAAAATGTGTAAAATTTACAAGCCCAATGTTGGACAGGTGGATACTCATATTACTATGAATAATGAATTAGTTCAAATGTCAATACCACAGTTTTTCTTGGGATAACTCTAGATAGAAAGCTAAGGTTACTGACTGTCGAAAAAACGGCACGATTAGTTTATTTTAGCTACTTTCATAGCGTTATGTCATATGGTCTGCTGCTGTGGGGCTCAGCTGCCGATATTGAGACAATATTCATATCACAGAAACGAGCTATACGAGCAATCTATAGACTCAGAACCCGTGACTCGCTGAAAGAGCTATTTAAAGATTAATATTTTAACAGTTGCTTCTCAATATGTTTACGACAACATCTTATATGTACGGAAGAACATGTTCTCTTCAAAAAAAATCCGATAACCATAATTTTAATACAAGAAATGAAAATAAACTGGCAATGCCAAAATTTGACTACACAAAGTTGGTAATTCGTTTGTAGGCAAATGTATAAAAATATTTAATAAAATTCCTCAGGATTTGGTTGACTTGCCTCTTAATAAGTTTAAAATAGTAGTTAAAAAATGTTTGATGAAGAAAGGCTACTATAATGTAGACGAATATGTTAATGATAAAAATGCATGGTCACCCTAATCTTCTGTTGTTGGCCACTCGTATAATATAATACAATATAAATTAATTGTTTAGTATATTTATAATTTATTTAGCTATTCTGTCATCGGTCCATAGCACCGAAGAATTAGTCAGGAAAATTTTGTCAAATACACTGATTGATTCCGAGGTGCGATGCAAGACCAATGCCTTAAATGCTTGGAGGATGTCTTGCCCCGACACTGACCTGCCCTCACGCCTAGGCTCACAGCGACTGTGGGATTCGCCGCTCTGTAAATTGAGAATTAATACACTAATTGACACTTTTGTCAATATTTCGGAGCGTGCACGCCTACTAGCTGTTGGAGAATGGGATTCAGGGTTATGGATCCAGGCACTCCCATCGTTCAACATCGGTACAAAGTTGGACGACACAACCTTCCGCATTGCCACTTGCCTTCGGCTGGGTACACCTTGTGTATCCCCGCATCATTTCACCTGTGGAGTAGCGCAGATCGTACACCTGGGCACGCTATTCTAAACGACATAATTCGTAGGGCTCTTTCCACTGCAAGTCTTCCGGCCGTACGTGAACCAAATGGTTTAGCACAAAGCGATGGAAAGAGACCAGACGGTATGTCGTTGCTACCGTGGAAGATGGGAAGGCCTTTGGTGTGGGACGCTACATGCGTTGACACCTTAGCACCTTCACACCTTCCAAGCACATCCGGATGTGCTGGCGCTGCTGCTGCATCGGCAGAAGGCCTTAAACGGCGTAAATATGCTAACCTAGCAGGTGATTACATATTTGAGCCGTTTGGGGTTGAGACTCTGGGGTCATGGGGTCCTAGTGCTCGCCGCCTTTATAGAGACATTGCTAAACGCCTAATCGATGCTTCTCAGGACCAGAAGGCTGGCTATTTTCTGGCCCAAAGAATAAGTATCGCCATCCAACGTGGCAACACAGCCAGCATTCTGGGAACCTTCCCAGTCGGCAATGACGCGGAGGATTTTTTAAACGATATTTTGTAATGTAAATATTTTTAGTCTATAATTCTGTATATTTTGTATATGGTATAATAGAATATGAAAAAAATATATTGTAACAATGTAAACAAAACAATATTAAAAAAGAAAATGGATAATCTACCTGAGTTTCTTGCTGGTATCTTCACAGGAGAACCAACTTACCGAACCAGCGAAAGAATCATTTTCAAATGGTTAATTGTGTATTGAATTTAGTATTTTTATAATATTACTTGACAATAAATTGTAAAATGTTTGACATTCATATGTGGTCTTTATGTGCCTAAACTGAATAAATGAAATTGATTCTTTGATTGATTGAGACGATTGCAGTAGTTACGATACCCCGGTTAGGTTAATTTGAGAATCATGTTGTCAGGTGATTTCCTATGTTTAATGTGCAGTCTATCCCGTTTGTGACACACCGAACAAGTCCCATCCAAGGCTTCAGGATTCTATGTTTTCTAGATATGTTATGTATACTTGGAGATAATTGATGACAACCTAGAAACGAGAAAAGGTGGTCTATACATCTTTGACTATTTCTAGTAGGGAAGGTATGAGTGGGGTACAAACCTTGGGATGCGTTAAGAGTTAAATATTCCTCTTATCAGAACTATCGGGACGAATATTAATGTTAGTATCACCAACCAAAACCAAGTGATTCGTCGTAAGAGAATCATACACATTGTTCAGGCTATTTATAAAATTTCTGTGATCTTCTACCGTTTTTAGAGATGTGGAGCGATACACTGCCACAATAGCAATCCTATTATCAAAAAGTACACCTGTGGTAGACAACATAAGAGTAAAGTGGTCAAGATTTTTATTTAAACTGCAGCATTATGTGGACATAATGTCGGCCAGCAGCGTAAGAGAGACAGTCCACAGGATGGCAGTTATATCATTGCATATCATTGCAACATGCGAATCATGTTGTACCACTTACCAAAAAAATGTACCTAAAATGTATTAAATAGTACCTCGGTCTAAAAAATAAGTACCCGATTCAGAACGAAATTATTTCTGAATTAAAATACACCCGCCATTTTGACATCAATACGGCGGGTGTACTATAATATTTTATTACTTAACCATTATTCATAAAATATAATTACACCAAAAAAATGTACCTAAAAAGTACCTCGAGTAAAAAAAACACACCTTTGATCCGTTGGATAGTTTCTGAGAAATAAAACAACCGTGTCTAGTTTAAGCTTATTATTATAATGAAATAATTATCTAGGTACATACATACTTCTATATCTTATAAATAAAAAAGAATTGGCGTTCGTTTGTCTCACTAAAACTCGGGAATGCCTGGACCGATTTTGCTAATTTTCATTTTCAAATATTTGAGGAAGCTCACGGAAGGTTTAAAAGGTTTAAGACGATACGATCTTAACATTTACTGAGCTTTTAGTAAACCTGCGAGCCAACATATTTCCCCTTACACACAACGCCCTACGCTCTTTCACAATATCGCAATCATCCTTTAGATCTTCTGTCACAATGTGTCCCAAGTATGTATTCATATAACTAGTCATGACTAAACAAAACATGTTTAGTCATTACTAGTTGAAACCGATTTTCAGCTAAAAAAAACAGCCATAACATTATAACACGTTTTGTTTAGTAATAACTAGTTTTAACTGTTTTTTAGGGTTACGTACCCAAAGGGTAAAACGGAAACCCTATTACTGAGACTTATGTCCGTCTGTCTTGGGCTGTAGGTGTCTCATGAACCGTGATAGTTAGAAAGTTGAAATTTCCACAGATGATGCATTTATGTTGCCTCTATAACAACGATTACTAAAAACAGTACTTACAACGCGTTTTCACTATAAACCAGATGTTACTAAATGACTTTGTTAAACTAGAACTTACTTATTAATGCTCAAAATTGAATTAGTTAAAACTAGTTATGACTAAAAATAATTTATTTTTTAATCGCGTTATGACTGAATACGGTTTTTAACAATACACTTGTTCATAATTTGGTCCCACAGAAGAGCCAATTGCCGTTAGCTTGGAACTTTTGTAAGAACCTTGCAGATGAGGTTGGATTAGGCCTGTCCATCCTTATTTATGTAACAATATGTAAAAATAATATAATAATTAATAAATTATGTATAATTTGTATAATTAATAAAGCAATGCCTATGTAATAATGTCAAATTATTATTATTAAATAATGTGTGATCGATATTCGTGTTATTAGTTTTATTTTCTTTACATACATTTTTGACAAATAAACTCACTTGTAAACTATTCCACAAATATTTTATTTTCGGTAAAGCCTGACCGGTTTTGACTTATGGCATCATCAGCGGTATTTACTCATACTGTAGGTGTTACACATTACCGAATTCCCAGCCCCTAAATCCCGGGAACCAAGCATCCTAGCTAAATTCTAATCAAATTGTTGTTGGTATATGAATATAATATGAACGCAATAAAACCCAAAACAATGGCTTTTAGAACTTTTGTTTGTCTGAATGTTTGAACACGCTATTCTCAGAAACGGCAAATTCAAATCAAAAATTCAAATCGGTTAATTTGAATTTTTGATTTGAATTGTTGATTTGAATTTGCGGTTTGGTTTTCAATCGGTTCATAAATAAAAAAAAGTTATTTAGATTTAAAGTAACACGCAGGTGGAGCTGCGGGCAACAGCTAGTTATGAATATTATTATAATATATATAAAAGCCAATGGTTGTGATCTTTATTTACAATAAGAATTACAATATACAAAATAAACATAATTATAGACTAAAAATATTTACATTACAAAATATCGTTTAAAAAATCCTCCGCGTCATTGCCGACTGGGAAGGTTCCCAGAATGCTGGCTATGATTAACTAGAATTTTCATTTGAGCCCTGCTTCTATTTATACATTTACTATCTGTCCCGGCGAACATCGTATCGTCTTAAACCTTTTAAACCTTCCGTAAGCTTCCTCAAATATTTGAAAATAAAAATTAGCAAAATCGGTCCAGGCATTCCCGAGTTTTAGTTAGACGTACGCCAATTCTTTTTTATTTATAAGATATAGAAGTATGTATGTACCTAGATAATTATTTCATTATAATAATAAGCTTAAGTAAACTAGACACGGTTGTTTTATTTCTCAGAAACTATCCAACAGATCAAAGTTGTGTTTTTTTTATTCGAGGTACTTTTTAGGTATGTACATTTTTTTGGTGTAATTATATTTTATGAATAATGGTTAAGTAATAAAATATTATAGTACACCCGCCGTATTGATGTCAAAATGGCGGGTGTATTTTAATTCAGAAATAATTTCGTTCTGAATCGGGTACTTATTTTTTAGACCGAGGTACTATTTAATACATTTTAGGTACATTTTTTTGGTAAGTGGTACAACATGATTCGCAATGGTACACCCGCCACTTTGACTCTCATGTTTGTATCCAGTTCTTTGTTTATGTCGTCAATGTTAGCTATTAATTATATAAAGTAATATAACACCATACGTGGTTCGATTAATACAGAAAGAGAAGGGTGGTCCAGATTAGGCTTTATCAAAGGTAATAAGCAATACGAGTGTAAGTACACGGCTCGCCCAGAAGTGATATCAAGTGTGACTGTACGTATCTAGCTCTAAGTGGCAATAAGAGATATATATTGTGTGAATGTATATGGAATGATACAGACACAGGCGTATCTGTAGTAAACAACATGTAACAATAATTAAAAATTGGTTAACATTTGAAACTTAGACTAAAATGATATGCATGGTGTGTTAATTTTCAACTCTCTAAACATTCAAGCATTTAAGTTCCCTACTTACTTCATCCTTCCAGCCTTTGATTTTTCTTATCTTCCAGCTTTGTGGCTGCATAATTTCTTTTCTTATCATAGAGCTCTTCAAATAATCAATACATATAATAACGTTGTAACTGTTCGCTGTCTGTACAAGGAAGATATATATGAGAAATTGATGCAGGGGGGCTTTATGAACGCAATAGAACCCCAAAATAAGGTTTTTAGAATTTTTGTGTTTGTCTGTGTGTCTGTTTGTCTGAATGTTTGAACGCGCTAATCTCAGAAACGGCTTAACTGATTTGAATGCGGTTTTCACTAATGCGTTGCGGTACATTCAACTTAATATTTAGAGTTTGTTTCATTTCAAAAGGTTGATAAATAAAAAAGTTATGTCGATCTAAAGAATCATGCATAAGCCCAAGTTAAGCAACCCCAGTCGCGGTTCTCACTAGGATGCGTGACCAATTGGCACAAAATATATCAAGCGACAGACATGACAGGTAGACATACATTACGCCTAAATTCCCGAAGGGGTAGGCAGAGGTGCGTTACACATCAACACTGTGCCAGTACTTTTGTTGGTCCCACGTAATAGAAGACAAGCGGATTGCTGATAGGGCACTTTAGAAGATCCATAACTGCTATATAATTTAAATCAAAATTACCGCAGTCAGGACAGGTGTTACATACCACTAATATATCTTCAGTCTGAGTAGCTCAGTAATAAATAACTCTGTTTGCAGATTTAATTTCCACTATTTGCTGTTTTATAACACGTGTGTATACATAATACATATACATACTTATAAAAATATATAAAAAAAGGGGAAATGCGTGTCAGAAAGAACAAAAGGTCCCGTGCCAAAACGGCAAAATAATCTGTTTTTTAGTATTTGTCACCTTTTAAGTCAGTCTCCGTAATATTATTTACTATACTAAATTAAATAAAGAGAGAGTTGAAATAATAGTGGTATGTAAGGTTGATGCCTGTAACTGTATAAGTATTATAGGCATTCTCACTTACTATCGTATACAATAATTTGTATACGATAGTAAGTGAGAATGCCTCGAAGAAAATCGAACCTCAGCCAATGCAGCAGAAATGATAAAAGGTTAAGATTATTTCGATCTCAGGAATCTGAAGAGGATCATGAAGCAAGACTTACTGCATCTCAGGAACGACAGGAGGTTACGTGCTTCAGAAACATCACTTCAGCGAGAATCACGACTGAGTTCACAGCGTTCTCAATTGATGGCCTATCGAAATCGAGAGAGCAGTGAACAGCGTGAGGAACGTTTATCAGCCGACCGTGAGGCTCACACCCTGTCACGTGAATCTGAGACCTTCACCAACAGGGAATCTCGCTTGAGTTCTCAAAGAGTGCTGTCGGCACGAAGTCGGTCTCAGGAAACCAATGAACAACGCAAAGCACGTTTGACTGCTGATCGCGAGGCGCATGCTATGTCGCGTGAATCTGAGACCTTCACCGACAGGGAGTCTCGCTTGAGTTCAAAAAGAGTACTGTCGGCAATAACTCGGTCTCAAGAAACCAGTGAACAACGCATTCAAATCAGTTAAGTCGTTGCTTAGATTAGCGAGTTCAAACATTCAGACAAAATAAAAATCCTTTGGAAAAAAATCTAAATGGGACAGCAAATTGCAATGATTGTTAAATATAATTACTATTAGTACACACTATTAGGTACCCCAATGTATGTACTGATACAGACGCTGGCTGTGTCCAAACACCGTTAATCAATACATACCTATAATAAAATTGTAAGTGGTCGATGTATGTACATCGAAGATATAATAGAGAAACTGTTGTAAGGGGGCTTTATAAACGCAATAGAACCCAAAACAATGGTTTTTAGAATGTTTGTCTGTTTGTCTGTTTATCTGTTTGTCTGTTTGTCTGAATGTTTGAACACGCTAATCTCAGAAACGGCTTAACCGATTTGAATGCGGTTTTCAGTAATTCGTTGTGGTTTACTCAATTTAACAATTTGTTTTATTTCAATCGGTTCATAAATAAAAAAGGTTATGTCGATCTAAAGTAACACGCAGGCGGGCTGCGGGCAAAAGCTATACATAAATCAGTAACTGGTGATCAAGAAAACTATAACACGCAGGCGGAGCTGCAGGCAACAGCTAGTTTGTAAATATAAATATATAAAAGAAGATTTAGATTGGATTAATTTAGGAAAACGTGCGGCAGGCGGCGGATAGTCGCGCCGCGTGTCAATTACGTGTCAGTCTCGTCTGACGGGTGACAGCTGCTGTCGGCTGTCAGCTGACGGTTTGCCTATAGTGATGCGGTGCGTTGCGTTCTAAACTGCGCTTTCATGTTTCTATGTATTGCTTTTTATTTTTTGGTTTTAATTTGTTTATTTTATTTGTTTGTTTTTATAGTTACAAAAAAATATTTTATCTGTTTGGTTTGTATGTATGCTATTTTTAATTTGGTTTATTTATATATTTATTTATATATAATACCCACATTTCATTGTTATCTGTTATTGTTTCACTTGCGAGTTATGATGGGATGGGCAGTAATGGGCACGCCATTTTCAGTGTATACACTGGCGTCCTCTGAAAATCAGCGCTGGTCAATGTGGCACCGCCCACGTCAGCATATGCTAAGAGGAGACCAATTTCCACGCAGATGCGGCGTGCACCAGCATGCACCGACGACCTTTCTTATACATGGTTTTTATTTTTTACTTTGTTGTAAGTAATGTGAATCTTGTTTACGTCGCCTCTGTGTTTGTGAAATAAACGTCTTTTCTTTCTTTCTTCTTTCTAGTAAAAGTGATTGGCAGTGGTAGTCACATATCTTTCCCTATGTCTTGAAGGGACTTCTCGCAGGAAATCCGCAATTGTTTTACGTAGGAAAATATTTCCGTTTGTGGTCCTGCAATATTTAAAGGTTGTTTAGCAAATTCACGGGTTTGGTGGAATAAGTTTTAGGAGCTTGCGGGAAGGTAGTCTGATGCAAAGACAGCAAGGTTTTTGCCGGGAATTTTCAGAATCTCGGTATTCAGTTTTTCTTCAACTTTTCTCACTTTATTGTAATCTCGCACCGAGGCGATCAGGTCCAGTTATATATCTACATTCTTAAATTCTGCACATAGTGCCTGGTTTTCCAGAAAGACGATAAATGTCACGTAGATCGGAAGGAGAGAACTATCTCTCCTTCCGATCTACGTGACATTTATCGTCTAAATATTGCAGGACCACAAACGGAAATATTTTCCTCCGTAAAACAATTGCGGATTTCCTGCGAGAAGTCCCAGAGTCCCAGATGGTACTATGCTTTGCGCACATTTAAAGCTCCTCACCATGACAAGATATTACTAAAAGAACGATTGGAGCTTCGACGGAATATAAGTTAAGAACTCGATCTGCAAATGTGGAAATTAGGAATATACCGCAGTCTGAAAATGAAACTTCTAAGCACCTAAAAACCACACTCAGTAAAATTGGTGACACCCTTAGTAGGGTGTCACCAATTTTACCGAGTGTGGTTTTTCTATTCACGTGCGCAAAGCATAGTACCATCTGGGGTTCCACAGGGCTCACACATTGGTCCTCTTTTCTTTCTTGTTTTTATGACCGTTCTGTGTAAAATTATTACATCTAACTATCAAATGTATGCCGATGATCTTAAACTTACCGAGTCATCGTGGTCATGACGATGTAGTCGCTGTACAAAATGATATTAATAGCATTGGTCGGTGGTGCACAGATAATGGAATGATATTGAATTCATCTAAGTGCTGTCACATCAGGTTCACGAGAAGGCGGAGTTCTGCCAGTGACTTGGGCGTAATGGTAGATACAATATTAGATTTTCACAAACGCGTGGACGCCATTAGCAACAGGAACCGGCTTTGTAATTGGCAAACAAAGTTTTTCAGGGACCCTGAAATTCCAATCCTGCTTTTCAATTGCTATGTCCGGTCGCTATTGGAGTACTGTTGTCAGGTCTGGAGCCCTTCATATGCAGTTCACATCAACCTATTGGAAGCAATTCAAAACAAATTCCTTTATCACCTCTCTTATGCCCACAATCTTTGTGGTAATCTAACGTTGTATGACGCTAGACTCACCTTTTGCAATATTCACGGAGTGGGAGGCGGTGTGCGTCTGACCGACATCGTTGTATTGTTGTAGGTAAGTAGGTACTCAGCAGATACTATCCACAGTCTCGAACGCAGAACTAAGTAACTTGATGCAAGCAACGAGCCGGCTACCCATGTATATTATTTTGCAAGTAGGTAGCTATAATAAGCAATCGAACCAGTCCTCTCTCGCAATAGGAGAATAGGAGAATGCGATAATATGCTTCAATATGTTAATATTTATGTCGATAAACAATACGTAGGCACTCCGTCAACGATGCAAGTCATCTAGTAGGTACTCCTACTCATAGTCGCTAGCGCACCGGGTGAAAGATAAACAAGCAAGCAATGTGGATCAAGAGCATCAAATAGCGGAGTCAGTACTTGTTGCGTTTATAGGTACGGCTATTTACCTGCGTAATATTGATATACCTCTAATACCCTTAGTGATTCAAGGTAGATCTGTGATAGGTAAATCTTTCTTAAGTGTTTTTCTATATTAGACGAGTTTTTTTTGTAATGGTTAAGCTCAGACACCCCAACAAGAACTTCACGTCGAAATATAAATTGATTTAAAATTATGAAAATTGACAAAGTATGGTCACCCTACACACTCACGCTGCACTCGCTCAAGTTTATGGGGGGTTGTTGCCGAAAATGAGGGCAAAATTTACCCGGGATGCTTAGTTTTCGAGAAATGGGGTACTGGGAATCTTTGGTATTTTTGCGGGATGAGAATTTCCGGGAATGTTTTGCAGGCGAATGGAACTCGTGATGGGTTGGGGTGCAGATGGAACTAAAATTGCTTAAAATTTAGCTGGGAAGCTCGGTTCCCGGGATATAGAGGCTGGGAAATTGGTAATGTCGAGAGTATAGAGTGTCATGTATACACTAGCGAGTAACCTTATCAATGTAATGATTTGTAGGCAATGTTTGTGCGTGAGTCCGACACGCATTTGGCTGCGTTTAGTATTTTGTTGTTACACGGCAACAGAAATACATGAATTGTGAAAATATCAACTATCTAGCTCTTACGGTTAATGAGATACAGACGGACAACGGAGATACGGACTCCGTAATAGGGTCTCGTATTACACTTTGGGCACAGAACCCCAAAAATGTATAATTTTGTATCTAGTAGGTTAATGCTTTACGATTGTATAAAGACGGCAATAGACTTGTCCTCCATATCGTAGGACTAACTAAACTACAAAATGTAGGTGTTTAACACACCTCAACCTACTCCTAGTCGATATAGACGTGGTGGTATAATTATATGTTATTTATTATTTTTGAGGTGTGTAAAGGGCTCCCACCGACATGTAAGGCTACGCTCACTTTGCACACGAATTCGTGTCGTACGTTAACGCACGAATGTGTTCGTACGAGTTGAGCACTCACACTGCATAAGTTTTTATCCGCCTGTATGTTATTATTTCGGTGATATTGCATTCGGTAAGTCGTCTGTTGTAGAAGTGCGAAGAGTAATCTTTGCGACGTCGACGTTAGTATCGAAATATATTTGAAAAAATAATGAATTGTCGAATTTCATCATTTTATGGAATACTTATCTATACTAATATTATAAATATTTGAATGTTTGTTAGTACTGAATATGCTCGAAAACAACTGAACTGATTTTGAAAATTATTTCTCTAATATGTAGCTACAAAATCCATGAGTCCTATATGCTACTTGTTATCCCGGTAATATGTTACTAATTAAAAAGAAAAAACCAGCGGAGCTGCGGTAATAATCAGCTATAGAATTTGAACTATTCTATGCGCTTCAACCAAAGAGGACCTACCGAATGCAATAACACTAATAATAACATGCAGACGGATAAAAACGTACGACCATTTTCATTATTTTCATTAACTTTATATCCTGTCCTACTAATATTATAAACGCGAAAGTTTGTATGTAAGTATGTATGTATGTATGTATGGATGGATGGATGTTTGTTACTCTTTCACGTAAAAACTACTAAATGGATTTTAATGAAACTTTACAATAATTAGCTTATACATCAGAATAACACATAGGCTACAATTTATAAAGATATTGTGTGAATTGTTCAAAATATCACGCGTCGCGATGGGAACGGGAAAAAATCCAAATTACCACGCGGACGAAGTCGCGGGAGTCAAGGAACCCCAAACCCCTCACATCAGCTTCGTCAACAAGGCTAAAGAAGCAACATAGCCACAAACAGACGTCATAGCACATATTGCAAATTAGACATTTCCTTTGTATAAAAACGCAGTAGCTAATTAAGTTAATGAATAATTGTTTTTGTTTAGTAATAAGCTGTAACTCTGTCCATTTTCAAATAAATATATTTTTTATTAAAATCCGTGTTTGAGATCTTAAATGGCGCAGCCGGTAGGATCTCTGTAGTCAAGTCGTTGTGTTACGTTAAAATTACGAGAAGCAGCCGACTACGACGTCCGTCTCTACGGTTAGACAGAGATTGCCGAAACAAACAAATTTTTTGGGATCCTCACTCCGGGAAGAAGCCGAGTTACAGTATAACAGAGCATTATTCAAGGATATGGGAAACGCTGCGGAATTGTGAGTAAATCTTTTCACCTCCCTTTCAGCTATCCAACTTTTATCCTTTACCTTATAATAAGTCTGTGTTTTGGTGTGTTAATTAGGGATTAGCAAACGCCATAATAATACTCTACATAGACCTTTATACAATTAGCGTAGGCAGGTAAAATAAGTTAGGTATTTAATTTTGCTTCCAATTTTCATTCATATATTCTAACTGTGTATATTTTCACCTTTCGCCACAATGGAAAACATAACAAGAGTCCCTCAGGAAATGGTGAAAATTATTCCCATATTTAGTGGAGAACCCAGGACCTTGCCACTATATATTAAAAAGTGTGAATATCTCATAGCTAGGTTTAGAGGCGAAGACCTGCAAAATGAATATTTGTTCCATGTATTAACCAGTAGACTAGGGGGTGAAGCCGCTAGTCTCGTAGGAGAACGGGACTCCATAGAAACCTGGGCACAACTAAAAACTATTTTATGTGAGCATTTTGGAGATCCGCGTACAGAGTAGTGTCTAGCATTAGAACTAGAAAGTTGTAAGATTAGCAGGAATGAAAGTTACTTAGATTTTTGCCACAGATTACAGCATCTGAGAAGTGTTTTATTCGCTAAAATCGCGGAGACTGACCTTGACGATAGTTCACGTAGGGCAAAGCAAAGTATTTATTCTAATAGATCACTTCATATATTCTTGTACAGTTTACCATCATTTTTAGTTAGAAAGGTTCGTATGCGCGACGTATCCACATTGGAGGATGCCTTAAGGGTAGTCCTGGAGGAACAAAACTTCCAAACCGTGTACGAATCAAAGAACCAAGACTATCGTAACACTAATAGAACATCTAAGCCGACTCAAAGTTATAGTAATAATCGTCAATTTAATCAGCGTACCTTACCCGGTATAAATACACCGAATAACAATAGGAATTGGACGCCGATTATGAATCATAGCGGGAATAGTACACCGTTACAAAGTAATTCGAACCAGTTTAGGAATTTTAAACATAATTTTAACAAATATAATTCGAATCATCCAAATAATAATTTTGTGCAACAACAGCAAGGTAGTTTCCGGACACCGTTTCCGTCAAAACAAAACTACGCAAATAATTCTCAGAACTTGTCGCGATTTACACCGCAAGCATCGACTTCACGTGAAAACACTGACGTCATGATGCGAACGGCTAGCTCACGACGTATTAATTATACAGATCGTAACTCAGAGGAAATCGAACCGAATAACCCTGGTTATGAGTGTCAGGACTACAACCCCATCGAATCGGGTGTTGAAAATTTTCATATAAGAGTCTCGTCCCTAGAGAAAAGATAGATATTAATTTAAATACGCTCTTAAATTTACCTTATATAGTTATTCCAGAGCTTAACGCCGTTTTTATGATAGATACAGGTAGCGAAAGGTCTTTTATAAGTCAGCATATTGCGAATAGGTATTTTAAGAGTTACTTACAGTATGAACCGTTCGAAGTAGTGAGCACTCACGCTTCGAGTATTCATACGGAAACTATAATTATCGTGTTACCTAAAATATTTAGATGTAATGAATATCATAAGTTTTATGTATACGACGTAGACGAGAGGTACGATGGGCTGATAGGTAGCAATTTGTTACAACAATTACAGGCAAAAATTAACATGAAAAATAAGGTCTTACATCTTAAGAACACAAATATACCTATAGTCTATTCACCAACCATGAGGGAGGTTTACAATCTACCCCCCCGGGCCGAAGTTAGAGTGAAACTCCCAGTTAACCTATTAGAGGGAGTAGGGATTTTAGATTTTAAGGAATTTAAGGAAGGGATTCGAATGCCCTCCGCTTTAGTTAACTGTACTAATAATTATGCTTCAACTGTCATTCAGAATTATACGGACGAAGCGGTCGATTTAGTTGTAACAGCTCCTTTTAATGTTGAGCCTTTTTCTAGCCCGTTAAACACCGTTAACTTCACGGAAACTAACCGGGACCTAGATAATTTACTAGTAGATAATTTACGAAAAATTTGTTTAGATCACATGAACACGGAAGAAAGAGAAACGATTGAACGGGTTTGTTGGGAATACAGGGACGTGTTCTATTGCGAGGGTATCCCATTATCATTCACGAATCAAGTAAAACACAAAATTCGTACAAAAAATGAGGACCCTATTAACCGAAAAGCATATAGGTTACCCCCATCGCAAAGTGCCGAAATTAGGGACCAGGTAGATAAAATGCTAGGGGACAATATCATCCAAGAATCCCACTCTCCTTGGAGTGCCCCTGTGCATTTAGTTCCTAAAAAGGCTGATGCCTCGGGAAAACAAAAGTGGAGAATGGTCGTAGACTACAGACGTCTCAACGAGATAACCGTTGACGACAAATATCCGTTACCTAACATCAACGACCTATTCGACATGTTAGGAAAAAGTACATACTTTACTACTCTTGACCTAGCTAGCGGGTACCACCAGATAGAGGTTGAGGAGGCTGAGGAGGATAGGGATAAGACTGCCTTCAGCACACCCTCAGGCCACTATAGTTTCAACCGCCTTCCCTTTGGTCTAAAGACGGCGCCGGCAACGTTCCAGAGGGCCATGGATAACGTCCTTCGGGGTCTACAGGGCTTACATTGCCTTGTATACTTAGATGACGTAATAATCTTTTCGAAAAGTTTACAGGAACACGTAGAAAAACTCAAAATGGTTTTCGATCGTTTCCGTAAAACAAACCTTTAAGTACAACTAGACAAATCACATTTCCTTAGGAAAGAAGTCCTATACCTTGGACACACAATTACAAGCGAAGGTCTTAAACCGAACACCAATAAAATAGATGCTATTTTGAAGTATCCCATACCTGAGACAGTAACTCAAATCAAAAGCTTCTTAGGACTGATAGGGTATTACAGAAAATTTATTAGGGATTTTGCTAAAATAACGCGACCCTTAACACAGTGCCTGAAAAAGGGCCGAAAAATAGTAATTGACGAGGAATACCGAAATTGCTTCGAGACTTGCAAAAAATTATTAACAAATGCTCCTCTATTACAATATCCAGATTTTAGTAAAGGCTTTATCCTTACCACCGATGCATCAAATTATGCGATTGGGGCTGTACTCTCACAAGGATCAGTAGGCGCGGATAAACCCATAGCTTATGCTAGCAGGACTCTTAGTGACACAGAAACCAAATATAGCACCATAGAGAAGGAACTTCTGGCTATTATTTGGGCTGTGAAACATTTTAGACCATATCTCTACGGAAATAAGTTCGTCATATACACGGACCATAGACCAATAGCATGGTTATACTCCCTGAAGGAGCCAAATAGTAAGTTAACGCGGTGGCGGCTTAGGTTAGAAGAATATGATTTTGAGATCCGATATAAAAAGGGTCCCCAAAATACAAACGCAGATGCGTTGTCAAGGATTAAAATCCATGCGATTGACGACGACTTAGATTCCATATTCGTAAACGTAGGAGATAGGAAAGAACGGATTAGGAAAATCGTAGAAGAATTAGAACATGACCTGGCCACTGATGAACCCCCTATAGAGACTATAGAGCTTTCGGACTCTGATGACGGAGTTACCGCAAACTCCGTTTCCAATAGGGAACATGACGGGATACCGATCTTGAACGAAGCGATAGACTCTAAACCAAGGCAAATATTAGTTCATACATGGCATAAGGATAAGTTAACTGTTAAGGATATATCTAATAAAAACAGAAAATTCTAGAAGTCCATTTACCCATAAATAACGAAAGTCTAGTTAAAGATTTCTTAAAAGAATACATTGACCCTAAAAATAAGTATTTTATATATTTCGAAAACGTTTTATTTAGAAATACCTTTTCTAAAGTAGTTATTAGTTTATTCAAAAAGGGATCAATTAAATTAAGCGAATGTACCGAGCGAATAATAAACTTAACAGATTCTGAACATGATCAAAGAGAAATAGTTTTGAAATATCATGAGGGTAAAACATGCCATAGAGGCATTAGGGAAACCCTTACTAAACTCAAAAGGCACTACTGGTGGCCCAATATGAAAGAGACGGTTACAGCAATCATAAATGGCTGTGAACCATGTAAAAAGATGAAGTATGATAGGAAGCCCATCAAACCACAAATACAACTCACTCAAAACCAAAACACTCCATTTCAGGAAGCTTTTATGGACTTACTTTATATAGAAGGTCAATATTATTTAACCGTGGTAGATGCATTCAGCAAGTTAGGTCAAGCAATTTATGTCCCTAATAGAAGTACCCCAGAGATAGTTAGGGCGTTAATTAAATATTTCAGTATGTATGGTTTACCAAAAAGCTCAATTGCGATTCAGGGACAGAATTCAATAATGCACTTATTAAAGAATTACTTAGCTTATATAAAATTGATCTACATATAGGGACACCAAATAATCCCAATTCAATGGCAGTAGTTGAGAGGTTTCACTCCACTATTATAGAAATATATCGATTAGCCAAATATGATAAGAGCGATTTAGACGCAGCATCCGTTATGACATACACCATAATGGCTTACAATAACTCTATACATTCTGCAACAGATTTTACTCCATTTGAGGTAGTTTTTGGACAAACAGAAGCAGGAAATGTATTTGATATTGATAGGGAGAAAAATCTATTACAAAAATTAATGTTAGATCATAGGAAACGTTTAAAGGTACTTTATGAATATATTTCAGACAAATTAGTTAGCGATAAAGTTAAGGTTAGAGATAAGAAAGGTGGAGAAGAAAACACCTGTAGTTAAAAATGGGGATGATATTTATATGAAAAACACTAGGATTAGAAAAGCAAAAGAACTTCCACGCTATGAGAAAGCCCAAGTTATAGGTGAACCGCAAAGAAATATAGTACCAGTAAAATTAAACAATAGACCAACTAGAGTAGCAATATAAAACGTTAAACGTCCCCCACAGGTCGTGCCTAGTACTCCTACTACTAGCACCATCAGTGATCAACCTGGACCTACAAAACCTCAACAAGAACCCGGGGATAGCACCTCTGAAATTGGGAGTAGCAGTGAAGAAGAGTAATACTTGGACGATTTTTAAGTCTGTAGATTTAACTTCAATAGGATTACAGATAGATAGTAATATTCAAGATTTTGAAAACTTAAAGCAAATAATTAGGAAAAATCAATTAGATAAGGAATTATTAGGGATAGAAAAACAGGTAGATAATTTAATTAAAATTATTCGGGATAGATTAAGTCAAATAATACCCATTAGTTTTAGAGTTAAGAGATCCTTATTTAGTCCTTTAGGAACCTTAGTTAAAGCCATATCCGGCAACTTAGATGAAGAAGATGCAATCAGATATAATAAGGAAATAGCCAGCTTAAAAAGCAGGGAACATATTGTCGAACGCAAAGTGTCATCATTTCAAAAAGCATTCGATAAACTAGTTAACGATTCGGAAATAATTAATTTAAATATTAAAGACTTAGGGTTGAAAACCACAGAGATTAAAACACTTGCTCAAAACGAGACAAAATTCAATAATTTGTTAACCATGATGAACTCCATGTACCTAGTACTGAGTAACTTTCGTACTTGTTATGAAAACATACAAGAAATTGAAACATCAATTGCATTTAGTAAATTACATGTTTTACACCAATCCATTATTAACACTACAGAACTATATAATACTTTATTAGTTATAAATACACATGCAAAAACTATATATCCAGTTACTCACGATAATCTGATAAAATTAGAACACAACATTGTTGTAAAATCTTATATAGATGGTAATCAAAAGTTAGTTTTCGTTTTAGAAGTTCCCTTAATAGATACCGAAACATATAATTACTATAAGGTAATCCCTATTCCAATCCACAATATCACACATACCTTCACCATAATTCCTAAATACCCTTACCTATTGGTGAATCGATAGAAGTACATTCCAGTAGCAACTCCCTGCGAAAAGATCGAGAACAACAAATTTCTATGTACAGAAAACAATTTGGTACAATACCCCACGAAGACGTGTATTGAAGACATAATGCTCATGAAAAGTAACTATACCCAATGCCTGCAGAACCACATAAAAATAGAAACTACAAAAATACAGAAGATATCAGACTACGACTGGATGATCTACTCCGAAGATAGTACTATCGTAAGCGAAAACTGCAACAATGAGATGCGAAAATACAGCATCCATGGAACATATATAGTAACACCCACACGTTCCTGTGAAACCTACATTGGAGAAATACTGGTGAACGCTGCCACCAACGTAACCGATATGAAGCCGCAAATATCCACCACACAAATACCAGAGCTGAGCAGCAACTTCGAAGTTCGTACCAAGAAACTAGATTTACGAAACGTAGACTTCAGTGACGTGAAAGAAGTTTTACAAAGTGTTAAAATAAAATAAAATAAAATAAAATAACGTTTATTATCTTTGAAATTTTCAGAAAATTATTTAGATTCGTCAGAAGTTGGTGTGACTCTACCGAGGGTTCCAAAATGCAACGAGACTGAGAAGAGCCCTCAAGAAACTCAGCTCGGCTTTTTTCAAAATATTTCATCTTAAATCTAATACAGAGTTATTTAGAAAGGAGCAATTCGTTACGTTGTTACAACCAGGCCGCCTTGTCATCTAAGAAATCATTAATACTATAATAAGCTTTATGGCACAATTTACTTTTTATTAGTTTTTTAAATTTATTGACATAAATTTGCTATTTCGGTTGGCAATGTATTGTACATTCGAATAAAGTTCCCCGCAAAAGAATTACTCACTTTATGAAGCCTAAATTTAGGAACAGCCAGTTTATCCTTATTTCTTAAGTTTAGATTATGATTATCACTATTTTTCACAAATTTACTTTTGTTCTTGTGGGTATACAATAAAATTTCATAAATATTAAAGCCAGTGATAGTGACTATCCAATGATAGAAGACCAAATAATTTCATACAATACAAGCATTTGGACTGTCTGCCTGTATATAATACTAATCCTTATCATAACCACCGTTGTAATTATGAAATGCCGAAATTCCCTGAAGCCGAAGTTTTCACCTTCAGTGAATTTCTCACTTGGGGAGGGAGGAGTCAAGGAACCCCAAACCCCTCACATCAGCTTCATCAGCAAGGCTAAAGAAGCAACATAGCCACAAACAGACGTCATAGCACATATTGCAAATTAGACATTTCCTTTGTATAAAAACGCAGTAGCTAATTAAGTTAATGAATAATTGTTTTTGTTTAGTAATAAGCTATAACTCTGTCCATTTTCAAATAAATATATTTTTTATTAAAATCCGTGTTTGAGATCTTAAATCGGGCGACCACTAGTATTCTATAAAAATAAGAACTTTTCGCACGAAAAGATTTTAAAATCTAAACTCCTATAGTATATCTAATGTTTGGATTGTTCGTACGTGTACGCACGAGTGAAGTTCGTACGAAAACGCATCAAAAGTGAGCGTTGCCTAAGGGTCCCAAGTCTACCTCACCTGCAAGTGGTACACCTGCCGATCAATAGATGAGGCTCGGACAAAGATAAAAGCTCCTGATAAGCGGCAATAGGCTCGACACCTATTGCGTAGGACCAACAAAGTTACTGGTGAAAAGTGAGCGTATAACATACTTCTGCCTACCCCTTAACGAAACGGGCGGGATTTAATGTTGTAGTTTTTAAATATATATTGTGATTCCAATTTTATTAAATAACAGGATGCGAGATGATTTATTTGACATTCTTTTAATCAGATGTGCCTCATCCTGAAGGAGAGACTGAAGTACAGGACGTCATCGTAGGACCGAGCCCCTGTACGACTCACACTGTTGAAGAAAGTTCCGCTCACCACAAGTCAAGTAGCGCAAATACAAATAGTGCTGCTGACGATAATAATGTTAATATAGAAAAATCTTCAAATGAAATAAGCTCAATCCGAAGTACTAAGAGTACAAAGGACACTAATCGATTCTCATGCAATATTTGTCAAAAACGTTTTACTTGTAAATCTCATCTCATGAGACATGTCCGCACACACACTGGTGAGAAACCTTATAACTGTAGTGATTGTATGAAGTGGTTTAGTTTTAAGAGTAATTTAATAACGCATATGCGTACACACACTGGTTATAAACCTTATAAATGTAGTGATTGTATGAAATGTTTTAATCAAAAGAGTCATTTAAGAACCCATATGCGTACACACACTGGTGAAAAACCTTATAAATGTAATAATTGTATGAAGTGTTTTAGTGTTAAGTGTAGTTTAATAACGCATATCCGTACACACACTGGTGCGAAACCTTACAAATGTACTGATTGTATGAAGTGTTTTAGTGCTCAGGGCAATTTTAAAACGCATATGTGTGCACACACTGGTGCGAAACCTTATAAATGTAGTGATTGTATGAAGTGTTTTAGTGTTAAGAAAAGTTTAATAAGGCATATCAATACACACACTGGTGTGAAACCTTATAAATGTAGTGATTGTATGAAATGTTTTAGCGTTAAGAGTAGTTTAACACTCCATATCCGTACTCACACTAGTCAGAAGCCTTATCAGTGTAGTGATTGTATGAAATGTTTTAGTAACAGGAGTAATTTTGTGCAACATATCCGAACACACATATATACCAAAACACCGAGGAAAACTCAAGTACAATCTACCAACAAGTGACTCAGCGAGAACCAGAAGTCATGCCGTTCCTAAACTCTGAGATCTATTAATCCATCAAAAAATTGTAATCGGCTCGAAAGTCAAGGAGAAGATGGTATTCCCAATGACGTCATCAGAGCAATTATCGACCCACTGACACCCATCTTGACAGATCTGTTCAACAATATTCTGAACTCCAGCCACATACCCAAAGAGTGGGAAAACTCAATAATTAACCTATTATATAAGAAAGGTAACCATTTGGATATCGGCAACTACAGGCCAATAAGTTTATTACAAACTACATACAAAATATTCACAAGTGTTCTGCTGAGAAGAATAAGAAACACGCTGTAACAACACCAACCTAGAGAACAGGCAGGATTTAGGCCAAAATACTCAACTATGGACCATATTTTTACTCTGCGGCAGATTGTTGAGCGTTTCATTTCAAATACTGCGAGGTGTAAAGCAGGTGTAATCCAATCTCCAAACCTTTTCACAGCGCTGCTAGAAAATATATTTGGTACACTTTATCCACACTGGAAAGTAAAGGGTATCAACATCAATAGGGAGCTGCTAAATCATCTTCGTTTCGCCGATGACATCGTAATTCTGAGTGAAAGTCATACTGAACTAACCTACTTGATCCAAACACTGAACTCAGCAAGTATCGAATGTGGATTAGAAATAAACGTTGAAAAAACATGCATCTTAACAAATGGCGCAAAAATACCTTCACAAGTCACTGGACTAGATATAAAGTATGTACAAGCCGTGCGCATTAACATGGCACCTGGCTCCAGAAGAACCCTCCTCCCGCTTCCCCGCGCGGGGCCCCGCTATCGTCCGGCGAGACCGGTAGCGTCAGAGCGTCATTCAGCGTCACACTCGCCGTTGCACATTTCCTTCCGTTTGAGTTGTTTTGAGTAATTTTGGAACTTTATTTGTTATTGGTTTTTATTAAGTTTTCTGCCACACTTTTGACAGCCTCCGCAGTAGTGCACGCGACTGCCACGCAGGAGGCGCGGGTTTGATTCCCGCTCAACGCAAATATTTATATGCATGAAATATGTATATTTGCATTGGGCTGGATATTTCCGTGTCTCGGAGAGCACGTTGTCGCGTCGGTCCCGGTTGCCTTACGAACATCTATGGTAGTCGTTACGGGTAGTTGGAGCCCTCAAAAGTTCAACATACGTACTTTACGAGGGTTAGGCAGAGGTGAATTACTATACTACTTCATTGTAATTAGACCAAAATTGTTCTAATTACAACTCCAACAACTGGTCTAATTGCAAAGCTTCGATATCGCCAATTGATTGTGGAGGTCAGACGGCAGTCAAAGCCTCCCAATATTTGAAGAGGCCTGTGTCCGGCGGTGGACTGCGATAGGCCTAACTAGCCTATCGCGGTCCAACGCTGGGCGTGGGCCTCCCCAAATATATATATATAATATATATAATATATGCCTGTATAATAATCAACTGATTGAATGATTCTTCTTCTTCTTCTTTTAAACACGTGGCTCCATTGATATTGATCGATGATTCGCCAATGTCAAGGTAATGCTTGATTAGTTGATAGTCCCGCACAGAAGAACTAGTTATTCCTAACTAGCTCCAGGTGCAGGACAAGAAACGTTGTTCGGTATGTGAGTATCTGGGAGCCCGATTTTTGCGGAGCGCCAGAGGTAACCTAAAAAGGCACCAGCCATGCGCTCAGCAAAAATCGAACTCCCGATTGAATGATTGATCACTAGCGAGTTTTATTACAATGCATGACGATATTCAATGGCTACGGCTGTCACTGCTAAATGCATACAAATGAAAGACAATTTAGCACGTTTTGATTTTATTACGCCAAAGAACTAGTATAGTAGTTTTTTTTGCACTCATTACTTTAAACGTCATACGTTAGAGCCAGGTGCCAAGTTAATTCGCACGAGTTGTACAGGAGTATATTTACTTGGGTCAGAATATATGTTTCCGCGATCAGACACTAAGTATTAAATAGAATTTATTGAACAGAAATTATTAAATGGAAAATAGAAAATAGTTATTTAATACTAAATAAAGAAATAGATAATTATTTTAATTAGATAAAAATTTATAATTGTTTATAATGATGTGTCAAGAAGCACGTTAAGCCGTCGGTCCCGGTTGTCATACTAACATCTATGGCAGTCGTTAGGGGTAGTTGGAGCCCTAAATCAAAAATCCGACCGGTCTAACTACAGAACTTCGATATCGCCCATGGGTTGTGGAGGTCAGATGGCAGTCGCTTCACGGAAAATATCGAAGTTCAGCCGAATCGCAGTTAGACTGGAAATCCGACCCCAACTGAGTTGGGAAAAGGCTCGGTGAATGATGATGATGATGATGTGTCAAGAAGTATATCATTATGAAATAGGTAACATAATTGTAATTAATTAATGTAAGTACGTATAGATTGTATTTTAATATTAAGTTATTTGGAAATAAAAGGCTAGTATTATTATTCTTCCATTTGTTCCAATTATTTTCTTAACAGTTCGTTAATTCGTCGAACATTCGGAGGGCGACTGGATCCGTGTCGTCGAGCGTGAATGCAATACCATCGAACCCATGGAGTCTATTACCATAAACCCCGAAGACGTTAGTTGTGCAATTCGTAAGGCCCCGAACTGGAAAAGTCCTGGGCCGGATGGATTGCACAACTTTTGGATAAAGTGGGTTCAGAGCTCGCACGAACGCTCGGCAACACAGTATCAAGAAACCCTCGAGTCTGGTTCCTTACCCGCTTTCATGACCACTGGCTGGGTGATCTTCCTGCTCCATTCTTCTGTTCCACACTGGTGTGACAAAATGGTGTGACGGTTAGTCATACCCCCCATAAATCAGATTGTACCACGGAACCTAAAAACTATATTTTTATTTTATTTATTAGGAACAAAAAACGGTTACATGTTAAAGTTTAAACTAAATAACATTAAAAATGAGTAAATAGGTAAACACATAACCCACAACATTGTTCGCAGATTAACAAAATGAATTTATATAACGAAGAAACAGGTCAGAACATTGTTACAAAAACAAGAGGTAGTTACTAAAATTTAAAATGTTAGGTGCTGAAATCTACGTATTAGTACATAGTACATATAACATATTAATATAATTATCAAAGTAGGTATACAAAAAGCAAACAGGTAGGTACAACATGTATCTGATAACAGATAGGTAGTTACACGGGTGTTTTCACAAAAAAATACCCTAGTATAATTAGACTGTCCCACAACTTCAAACATTTTTAGTTTTAATTTTTTATGTGATACTAATGGAAGTTATTTTTTTATGATTTAAGTAAATATTTCAATTTCAAATTAAATTAATAAGTATCATAAAAGGCGGATAGTTAATTTTATATTTAAAAAATAACAAAAGAGGACGTCAAATTTTTCACGTGTCCCACGGGGATTTTGGGGATTATAATACATCTCAATTATAGAATATTAGTCTTTGAGCATGTTTGAGTTTTTAAACATAGGGTCTGTATTTCTAAAATTATATTTATTGCCTTTATTTGATAAATTTATAGTTATTTTATGAGATATTATTATTTTAACTCTGTCCTACGAAAACCATAGTACAGGAAAATCCGGTTTCGTCACGGTGAATTTGATATCGTACACTAAACAAAATCTACTATTATGGAGATTTTCTGCTTTCCTGGCAACATCGTGATCGGAATATTATACCTTGGTGTCATCGGTGCGCAGAATTTATTTTCTGGAGAGTGACGGTATTTAAAAGGTAAATAAACTGTTTTCTTCACTTTAATATTGTATTGTATAGACAATAAATTAACCTATATTACATTAGTATAACTAAAAACATGTTGATTTAACTGAATATCAGTTATTTTTAATTTGAAAAGTTTCGTGGGATGAAACCGGCACTTCCTGTGCGTCACGTTACGTACTACCGGAACAAAATCGTAACGAACTAGAATTGTAAAGCTTAGTGTATTCTTAGTGCTTAATTATTCCTATTTGTCACACAATTTTCGAGATAGTCACTGTCCTATATTCTGAGTGGTACAAAAATGGTTTTAAAATATCCATTTTTAATTTTATAGCATTTATTTTAGCCGCATCAGTATCTTGTTATTGCCAAAAATTCCTCACATTGTTTGATTTTTGAATTTGTAACACGTACCATTAGTAATGACAACTTTTCTAGAGCGATTTGTTGGAGAAGTGACGAACATTATCGAAGTTATGCTAAACTTTTGTTATTTTTTGGAAGATTTTAAGTATATCTTTATGCTTATATAAGTTGATTTTCTTTCAATACTTGTTTGTTTTATTCCTGAATGATTATACTTTGTGACGTACAGGAATATTTTTCATCATATACTAACAGAAAACATTGGATATTTATTAAAATTATGATATAATTTTAATTTAAATATCATATTTAGCTAGTTCACAATGTATTCTTCAATTTAGAGTAAAATATAAAGCATTTCATGAAATACCATATTTTTATTTCCTGTTCGTCACAGGGTCATTTTTTGTGAAAACACCCACACGATGTTATATCTTGAAATTTACTAAAAAAACATAAAATATAAACCAGGATAGCCTAGTTTGGCAAAGCAGATATGTTCACGACTTTTGATAATTAGATAATAGTTCATGACTTTTGAATTGATAATTAGATGAAGCGAATATGTCAATGTCATTGAAATATTTATTGTACGTTTCTACAAGACGACGAAGAGGTACGCGGACCCCAGCATTAGTCCTGCAATGTGGAATATCAAAAAGGTGATATTGGCGTGCCCTTCGCCGATAGACTGTTCTAGGTACAGTGTAGCATAATGTCATTAGTGATGGCCGTGCAGTCAAATTTATTATTACATAGGCCATGTAGCATCATGGAATCAAGAAGTAGACGTCTAGATTCCAGGGTCAGAAGATTAAAGTGGTTTAACAAATCAGAGTACGGTAGTATAGACCGTGTACATTTATAATAAGTGGTGCGTAGGAACTTTTTCTGCACCAACTCCAGTCTTATAGGAGTATTTAGCATAGAGAGGGTTCCATATGGGAACGGCGTATTCTAATTGAGACCTTATCAGTGTTTTGTACAGCAACAAAAATGTGGAAGGTCGCACGAAGTCACGGGAGAACCTTATAACAAATCCGTACATACGATAAGCTTTGTTTACAATATTGTCAATATGTTTGTCGAAATGTAGAGAAGGATCCAATAACACGCCCAGGTCACGAACCAAGTTTACCTTGTTTAGTGAAACATTATTGATGGAATATGAAAAGTTAAGTTTATTAATATTCTTGGTAAATGAGATAGTATGGCATTTAGGAAGACTAAAGAGCTTATTTTGGATACAATAATTTTGCAGTCTACATAAGTCCTGTTGAAGCAACTGACAGTCTTGAATATTTTTGCAGGATTTATAGATTTTAATGTCATTGGCGTACATCAAAAAGTTAGAGTGCTCAAAGCATTGTTTTATGTCATTAATGAAAATTATAAAAAGGAGAGGCCCTAGTATCGATCCCTGTGGTACTCCAGAGCTAGCAATGATTGGGTTTGAGTAGTATCCATTAACAACGACTCTTTGTGTTCTATTTACAATATACGACATAAACCAACGAAGTAAGTTGCCTCGTATTCCGTTGAAAGCAATTTTCTCCAGTAACAGCGTGATACGGCCCCTGCTTGGAAGATACAATTAAAACGACGTAAGACAATTAACGTTACTTTATTGGCAGGGAACCTAGGGTTTATATAATGCTAGTAGCTAATAGTGTGTCGGTAGACTAGGATCACATATACTGTTGACGGAAGTGCCCGGTGCACTTAACTGTGGGTCCACAGGCGACGGCGGTCGGCCGGCCGGGTCCGCTGGTGTCCTCCAATTAATCTTGTTCTAGCTGGCGAGATGCTCCGGGTCGATGGCCACGGAGCGACGGCGCAGCTTCAGGTTGCTCAGCAATAGTAATCTTCACAATTATGGCTTTTCTAAGCCCCAAGATAGTTCTGGAATTGAGACTAGCAACGGATTAGATACCGGCTCGGCACCGCTTGCCGTGGGCCCCACACGTAAATCGCCGTACAGGTTTCCTAGTTGTCGGACGCGCTGCACAATTATTTACATGAGGGTACACGGCAAGGTTACACATAACACAGGATTATACAAACATGGGAACAGGGAAAACACAGACAGGTCATCCCTATATATCGGTCTCCGACCGGCGGCAGAAAATCTCAATGCAAGAATTAACTAATAATAAAATTTAGCTATAAGCCCAACACAAATGTGGGTACATTTCAAAATATTATTTTTCTACCTATTACGTATCGGAGACGAAGTTCCTAAGAGTCTGCGTTATGCGTATTTCCCATCTATCAATTAAAACTTTATGACGGTTCACTATATTAGGGAACCCTAAAATGACGGACCCTAAATGGCAGTCAGGATAATAAAATGTTATAAAATAGTGCATATTCCAGATAGGTGGAATATGTCCTAGATGTTTGAATTTACGTTACACAATAAAAATTTAGAAAATATAACGGTTTCCCGCTTAAGGCCGCGCCCCAATTGGTACGGCTTCACAATAAAATATGTCGGGTAGGTGAATTATCTCCACCCGGATTCTCCTTCTTGATATTCCCAATTTAAAATTATAATACTATATTTCACTGCTTAAGGCCGTAGGTGAATAGCCCTTAAGAGAATTTTAGGTAGAAATGTTGTTAACAATTTATCGTTATATTCGATAGGGCAATGTTAATAGGTCATATCATTTCCTACGAGTTTATAAAATAGGTAATTGCGTAGACAACATATATACATAAGTAGTACATAAATAATCATAGTATTTAGGGGTTGAGTAATTTACCTAGAAACAGTTTAACAATTTATCATTAAATTCGACAGGGCAATGTTACTATATTCTAGCATCCCCTACGAGTTTATAAAATAAGTATTTACGTATACAACACATACACATATACAATACATAACATAATTATCGCATTTAGGCGTGGAGTAATTTAACTTCACCGTCCTAAATTTTTTTTTCGTATATTTTGTGGCAAGAAATTCAGCATCGTCTGATTTGGATATTTACTTCGATAAAAGTTTATATAATAGGTAATTACGTTATACGCGATTGAAACTACAATGACCGTGGCTCGAATCACCTCGGAGTCTAAACAACTATAGGTTTCTTTAGGTTACTAATAATCTATGAAATAGCCATTTGGTAATATTCTAATTATGGATCACGCGATGGACGTTATACGTAAGCGATTCTGTTCACAGCACTTACCCCTGAATCGGGAACGGGAAACTAATTGCACAAGTTCACCACTATAACTATCCGAATCTATTTTGTCGGAATTACTTGGTTATTTAACTATTATTTTAAATGTTATAATTTAATATTTCGTTAATTTTTTTACGTGGTCGGTGATGCTTTTACGCACTTCACCGTCTCGCTGCGGGGGGAAGCGAGACGGCTTCGTGTGGGACTCCCGGCCCTAGGATGGAAAACGGGCCGGACTACCCACTAAAACCTATCCACGGTGTTTCTCCTTCGCCTTAGCCGGGCCGCCGGATAGACAGAAACTGTTAAGCAACGGCGGCCCGGCAAAGGGGCGCTCTTTCGAGCTCAACACGGGGGGCCTAACCCCCCCAATCAACATAGAAGCGACGCCCCCGAAACACATAAGGGGCGTCGGACTCCTCAGGGCCTTTCGCGTGAGCGGTGGGCCCCCCGACCCACCGCCCACGGCCCTATCAGTCGGGGGCTTGGGCGTATGCAATACGCCGTCGCCCCCTGACTGGTGCCCGGCGGGGCGGAAGCGTGCGGCCTGCACGCTCCCGTCCCGCAGGGCCTCTCTCTTTGCCGCCATCACCTCCCGAGCGAAGGAGGCGACGGCGGCCCAACATTCTTCGCTGCCGTCCATAGACAGAATGACGGCCGGCAGCGAACCTACACTGCCGATGATGCCCGTGAGGGCCAACCTCTGCGTGTCCCAGGCGGCGCATACAGCGAGCGTATGCTCCGCCGTATCTACAGCACCGCCTGCGCAGTGATGACAAACGGGCTCCGACAGGATCCCCACCACTTCCCACAGGAATTTGGCAAAACAGCCATGACCCGTGAGAAGTTGGGTGAGGAAGTAGGTCGGAGCCCCCTGCGCATGCTCCACCCACTGGCGGAGCACGGGACCGATGGCCCCCACGAGCACACGGCTCGCGGTTGGAGCCGCACATCTCAAGGCCCATTGCCGGAACAGATCGTCGCGAGCCTCCTGTCTCCAGCGATCGACCTGCTCCGGCAATGGGCGACCTCCTACTTGTCGCACCAGGGCGCCCCCCTCGTAGACCCTCTTGAGGACCCCTGCTTCGAGATTCCACGGGGGACTTCGTGCCAATAGGCACGCCGCCTCAAAAGACACGGTGCGGTACGCCCGTGCAGCCCTCTGCGCCGCGATCCGCTGCGGCCGTCGCAGCTGGACCACGTCGTTAACGGTGGTTACGGCAGTTGTGCGTAGATGAGGTTTCTATTATGCTAATTTTGTGTCTCCGTTAGCTCTGCGCCGGCTTATATGACCTCGGTCCAGCCAATAGAGGCGTACCGGCCCCTACTCCACCGTCTAGTGCCGCACCACTCCACGTATCGATGCCCGTGCGCGTCTCGCTATTGGTTAGACGGCCGATCCTTATCTGTATGATCTCGACCGATTCATAGAACAATGAACTAAGGAATTTCTCATAGCTTGAACCGGTCTGCTAACATTCTTGTAACTTCCAAACCAGTGTTGTTACTAAACGCAAAATGTGTATTGTCGATGTATGTACATCGTAACAGTACCCGACGAACTGGGAGAAGGATTTTAACTGGGGCAAACAGTAAAATCCGCCTATAAACTGCTATACATTCCTGAAACAACTGACGCAAGTCCCAATTCACACAACCTTCCATACTCCATGCACGCAACCTTACATACTACCTAACACTCAACGTCTTCCTCCCGCGGAGGCAGGAAGACGAGTCTTACATACCCTGTCCGGCCCTATCTATCACGATGGGACGTACAACCTGCGCGTTGAGATGTTAAATTAGGCCCCGGCCTACTTCGACGGCACGTCCTGTCCAACTGAAATTAAACGACTGGGCAACAGAGTCACTAACCGCTCTGACGTGCTTCGGGACCCAGGGAGCACATGAGGATCCTCTAGATACAGGGAAAACTTCTCATAAGGAAGCTTCCCAAAACACAGTGAAGGCTTATTTTTACCCCCGGCAGTTAATACAGCGTAGACTATACGTTCTTCCTGCTACAGCTGCGGTTGCCACTGGAGTGGTGTATTCAAAATGATCAGACTGAATTTCCTAACCACAATAAACTTAAATATATATTTCTAATACTTAAACTACATAGATACGATATAGGCACAAGGTGGTCCGTGCCTCAGGGTGGAACCCTGTGTGCGTGTTAGTCTGGTTCATCAACCCTAACGACCGCATAACGGCGATAGATGAAGATGGTGGTCTACAACCCAGCTCGAGCTCTGCACAAAACTCTACCACATGTGTATATAATAAATTATGAAACTCCAAACGCATCCAACATATGAAGTGTGCCTCAATCCACACATTTGTGGGTCCACAGGAAAACCAATCCAAACGTAGCTCCGGCATCGGATTAAACCGAGAGAATTAAAAGGACAAACATCCAATACCTAGAATTAGTGACATGCTTAGTTCTATTGGGGGTACGATTTTTGCAAAATTAGATCTGTCACGTGCTTATCTGCAGTTTCCGTTGGATTCTGAGTCTCAGAAACTTACCACTATATCTACTCATAAAGGGTTGTATTCTTACACTAAAATTCCTTTTGGGGTCTCCTCGGCACCTGCCATATGTCAAAGGGAGATAGAAAAATTGTTCATTGGACTGGCAGGGGTTTTTACATTTTATGATGATATTTTTGTAGCTGGTACTGATGAAAATGAATTGTTAAAAACGTTAAATGTTGTTCTGAGCAAATTAACAGAGGTGGGTCTTACGGTAAATAAGAGTAAATGTAGCCTATTTAGTAAAGAAATCATACTTTGTGTCTTAAGAAATAGAGTTTTTGGGTTACAAGGTCAGTGCTTCAGGTATTTCTGTACCTGATAGTAAGATCAAAGCCATTTTAGATATTAAGGAACCTTCCTCTGTCACAGAGCTCAAGTCATTCCTGGGATTGGTGACATACTATGCCAAACTTGTTCCAAACATGTCACATCTGGCTGGTCCTCTTTACTCTCTATTAAAGAAAGAGAGTAAATGGATTTGGACGGAGGAACAAGGTAAGTCATTTAATGCAATAAAAAGGGCTGTGACATCTGGTTTGGTCCTGGCACATTATGATATCAATCTACCCATTATTGTAACAGCTGATGCCAGCTGTCTGGGGGTGGGAGGGGTAATTTCCCAAGTAGACCCAAAGGGGAGAGAGAGACCTCTAGCGTTCTGCTCCCGCACATTAGCAGTAGCGGAAAAAAATTATTCAGTTATAGATCGTGAAGCTTTAGCTATAGTATTTGTTGTAAAGTATTTCCATCAATACTTGTATGGTCGTGAATTCATATTGAGAACAGACCATCGTCCTTTAGTTCATATATTTGGGGAAAAGTGTGGCATAACGGCAATGGCATCCCAACGTCTACAACGTTATGCACTATTTTTACAAGGTTATATGTTTAATATTAAGTATGTACCGGGTTCTGAAAATACATGTGCTGATGTATTATCCAGAGCTCCCTTGCCTGTTTGTGAAGATAATTTTGACACTGATTTGTCAGAAAATTATTCTTATTTAAGTTTTATTAGGGAGGATATAGAGGCAGTTCAGTATGTAGATATAATAAATGAAATTCAATTAGATCCTATTTTGAAAAGAGTTTACAGCTATACCTTGTCAGGTAAATGGCCACAAAAGGTTGATTCGGATTTGTTGAAACCTTATTTATGGAGAAAACATGAGTTGTCCGTGGAGGAAGGCTTTCTTCTCTTGGGACATAGGTTAGTTATTCCTGCTAGGTTTTGGAAAGTTTTCTTACAGGAACTACATTCAACACATATGGGAGTTGTAAAAATGAAATCAGTCGCTAGAACTTATATTTGGTGGCCTGGTATTGATAAACAGATTGAATCTATTTCAAAATCTTGTGTTGTTTGTCTAGAAAATAAGGATAATCCTCCTAGAATTGTAGTACCTTGGCCTCGATCTAAACAACCAGGTATGCGTGTACATATAGATTTTATGGGACCTTTTTGTAACATGTATTTTTTGGTGATTACCGATGCCTATTCTAAGTGGTTACATGTTAGAAGAATGAGTAATATTACTACTCGGGAAACGATTAAAGCTTTGCATGAGTATTTCTCACTGTGGGGGATTCCCAGAAAATTGTGTTCAGATAATGGTCTATCTCTTTGCTCTAGGGAAATGGAACTGTTGTTGTCTAAAAATGGTGTTGATCATGTACTCATTGCACCGTTCAATGCAGCATCGAACGGAGCAGCAGAAAATTCTGTGCGCACGTTTAAAAATTATATAAGAACGATTACTTTTAATGTTCATACAGTGGATAGCCTTATTCAGAAATGTATGTTATCCTATAATAGCACACAACATTGTGCAACCGGTAAATCTCCTGCTCAGTTGTATTTGGGCAGAGAACTGTTTACAGCTATGGATCGTTTAAAGAATAAGTTAAGTTTAGATTGTAAGTCTCATGATCAAAGGCTTAATTATTATTGTAAGAAGGCCTTTGTGGTGGGTGATAGTGTTTACTGTAGAAATTTTGGGGTTCATGGTACCAAGTGGTTACCAGGATACGTTCATAAAAATTGTCTCCATTAGTATATCTCATTAAACTTGCAGATAGGAATATTGTTAAGCGTCATGTAAATCAATTACTTGTTTATGAACCTGAGATTTTGGATCAGGATACTACAGAGTCAAGATGTACCATCTGACTAGAGTCACCTACTTCTGTAGGAGCTTCGGTACCCACCACAAGTGTCGCTTTACCAGTTATGTCATCAGATAATGTATCAGATCCTAGCAAACCTGATAAACCCAAAATTACCATCTCCTTGTCTGGGTTCTAGATCCAAAAGAACAATTAAGCCACGTGCAATCTTGGATTTGTAATGTTTTTTCTTTTTATTTAGTAAATAGTTTTCCATTCTTATTTTAAGGGGAGAGGATTGTTATGTTTATGGTATTATCTGTTGTGGAGTTGGCAACAATCTACTTCACTATGGTTTTGTGTTTTGTCTATGCCCTTCCGGCAGACACCATGTATGTTGTTCCTTCTTGTGTGCGCTATGGCAAGATTGTCATGACAAGATGTAAATGTTCGGTTCGCTGTATATTCTATAACTATCAGTGTTGGAAGTTAAATAAACAACTTTAGAATACTATGCAGTGTTTATAAGTCACTTCAGTCGTGAAGTCCAAACAGTAGTAACTGCTTCGGTGGCGTGGTCGGTAGTGCATCGGCTTTCGACTCCGGAGTCTCGGGTTCGATTCCCGGGTCGAATCAAATATTTGTGTGATCCACAAATGTTTGTTTCGGAGTTTGGGTGTTTTCTATGTATATTATGTATGTATTTAGAAATATACAAGTATGTTTATCAGTTGTCTAGATCCCATAGCACAAGCATATAGCTTAGTTTGGGCTAGATGACGTTGTGTGAGAATGTCCAACAATATTTATTATTATTTATTATAGTAGGGCTTTATTTTTGTGTGCGTGACGATTGGGTGTCCTAATCGTGAATCGAAAAACTAATGTTATCTAGATTTAGTAGAAGTTGTAAAAAAATTGTAGAACCGATTTAAAAATTTGTAAAATAATATTTAAAAAAAATATGGCAATTTAGATGAGGTCTCCCAATCCTTACTCAAGGGTACCTATTTCTTGGGGAATCTTGGGGAATCATGAAGGAGGCGGCTGGTAGGGTGAGGGAGCGTACCCTCCCCGCTGAGTTCCGAAGTCTGCGGCGAGGGCGCCGCAGACGTGACTACGCCCAGGACCATCGACCTCCATGATCGATGACGATGGATTAGCAACCCACCGTCCTTACAGAAGCAGGCTAGAAGGGCTGCGTGATGTGGGGCTTCACCCCATGCACGCCTTCACTCACCGACGCGGGATAAAACCCGACCCTAACAATGCGGGGTAACACCCGACCACCACGCAGTGGCCACATAGGTGGCCAAGGTTCCCCGGGCGCCACTGGGAATTCTTTCAGTATCTACCGGAGGCGCTCGGCAATTGACGTAGGTGCGGCCGCGACTTTAGGCCGCGGATTTAAAAAAAAAATTTAAAGCATCGGTACCTACTTGTTTTGTGATTATAATGTACGAAAGCTAAAATTCTTTGTAAAATTTAAGTAATTAATGGTCACCCTATACGTATGTAATATTAGGAATGTACTTGTACTTGTACTTGTAGTCACGGGCTGATCTCCGCAAGTCCACGTCTAGTGCGCGGGTTTTGCGTGTGGGTGGGACTCTCTCACTCGAGCCAACCGATCTCCTCCAGGAACGCCAGCAGGCCCCGCACGTTGCGCAGAGCTTCAGGGATTGATCCTGGAGACCCGAGATGCCTTGCCCTGTAGTTTTGGACTTCCTCACAGCGCAGGATTAGATGACGGACCGTCTCGTCCTCAGCCATACAAGCCCTGCAAAGGGGACTGTCTGTAACACCGATAGTGTGTAGGTGTTTGTTTAGGAGGCTGTGCTCCGTAATGACACTTGTGAATAGACGGAGATGGGATTTTTTCAACGTCACAAGTCTGCCAGCTAGCCGACGATTGAGTACAGGCAGAGCCTCCCTCGCCTGCCGACAGTCCGACAGACCTGTCCACATTGTGTTGTGTTGTGTGTAAGTTTTGTGTGCCAGAAGTGTTCGTATAGTACCTACCGAAATTGGTAGGATTGGCTCTGGTCCAATGGACGTTTGGCTCGAGCCCCTTCTGGCAAGCTCGTCCGCTGCGTCATTACCTCTAGAGCCGCTGTGTCCTTTGATCCACTGTAATGTGACGTGGTTGTACTTACTTATCTCAGCCAAGCGCTGATGACAGTTGTAGATAAGGCCCGAACTAACAGTATTGCTGTCAAGGGCTTGTAGCACCGACTTGCTGTCTGAGAGAATTCTGATACTGGAGTACCTTACCTCTCTGGCAGCTATTGCCGTGGCGGCTTCTAGAATCGCATGGCTTTCAGCTTGAAATACCGTGTTGTAGGATCCTAGTGGAGTTGCTATTCTGATCTGGAGGTCTTCGGAAAATACACCGCTGCCTGTTCCAGATGGAGTTTTGGATCCGTCAGTGAAGACTCTGAATTCATGGATGTTGAGGCCTTCGACGTTGTCGTCCTCATGTAACTGGATCTTGTATTTTTTGTCGAAGATAAATGTTTTCGGAATCCTGTCCGACCCTGCCATTAGTATTGGTAAGTCGTTAAAGATTGCGGCTAGTATAGTAGTGTGTTTTATGTTTGTGTCTCTCCATAGATGGAGTGACTTCAACCTTAAAGCGGATGCCGCGGCTTCATGTGTGATGTAGAGATGAAGCGGGGGGATGCTTAGCATGGCCTCCATTGCAGCAGTAGGTGTCGTTTTCATAGCTCCCGTGATGGCCGTACAGGCCAGTCTTTGGAACTTTTGCAGTTTTTGTGTGCAGGTTGTAAGTTGGCATCTAGGCCACCAAACTAGTGCACCGTAGCATAACATGGGCCGAATGACCATGTTGTATAGCCATATCGTCACCTTTGGCGAAAGACCCCAGGACTTACCTATCATCTTTCGACAATGCCAGAAGGTGATGCTAGCTTTGTTAATTTTGTCGTCTACATGTTTACTCCAGGTTAGTTTATTATCCAGGGTTACTCCTAGATATTTGACTTCTTTAGACAGTGTAAGACTTGTCCCAAAAAGTTTGGGCACCCTATAGTTGCCCAGCACTCGCTTATTAGTGAACATAACCATTTCCGTTTTTTCTGGGTTTACGGTGAGGTCGTATTGATTGCACCAGTTTTCGACGGTGCGGAGTGCTATCTGAGTGAGGTCACAGACAATGTTGGCTTCTTTGCTAGTGATTAGTATGGTAATGTCGTCAGCGTAGCCGACCGTAAAAAGGTGTTTTTTATTTAGAGTAGTAATGAGACTGTTGATGACTAGATTCCACAGGAGTGGAGATAGGACACCTCCTTGGGGACATCCCCTGGCCACCTCTACCACTTCTGCTTCATTATCTAGTATTATGACCCTATTACTGAGCATGTTTTTGATCCACCCCGTGAGCACTGGGTTTGCACCGTGATGCTCTAAAGCCGAGGTGATGCTGTTGAAGTTGGTTTTGTCAAAAGCGCCCTCAATATCTATGAAGGTGCCTAGGCAAATACCCTTGTTATGTATCGCTTCCTCCGCTCGGCTTACTACCTGGTGGAGAGCGGATTCTGTTGATTTACCAGCAGTGTAGGCGTGCTGGTTAATGTGTAGTGGGGTGTTGATCAGCACGTCTTCTCTTAGAGTCCTCTCACACAGTCTTTCAAGTGTTTTTGTGAGGAACGAGGTGAGGCTGATTGGTCTAAATGATTTTGGATTGGTGTAGTCACTCTTACCTGGTTTGGGTATGAAGATAACCCTCACCTTCCTCCAGTTCTTCGGAATGTATCTGTAGGCCAGACACGCCCTCATGATTTGTAAGAGTGGTGTAAATAATTTTAAACCCCCCCATTGCAGCAGGGCCGGGAAGATGCCATCCGGGCCTGCCGACTTGAATGGTTTAAAGGTGTTTATGGCCCATGATAATCTATCTGGCGTAATTACTGTATGGGCGTATAGCCAGCACTCATCCGTAGGCGCTGTCAGGTCCTCGCTCACCTCCACGGTTTGCTGGTATCTGCAGTTTGGGAAGTGGGCACTCATTAAGACTTGTTGCGCTTCCTTGGGTGAGTTGGTGTAGCTTCCGTCAGGCTTAAGGAGGCTTCCTATACTGTGGTGTGGTTGGGAGGCCAAAACCTTCCTTACACGGTTAGCCTGGTCAACGGAGTTTATGTTACTTGTGAAGTTTCTCCACGATTCAGTAGATCTAAAACGGATTCGTTTTTCGTATTTAGATTTGGCCTCCTTATAGGAGTCGCAGTCTTCTTCTGATCTGGTGTTCATAGCCCTATTGAAGCGTCTTCTAACAGTCTTCCGCAGTCGCTTCAATTCGGGTCCCCACCATTTCTGTTTGTTTTCAGGTGGACCTACTCTCGGGGTGTGCACAGGGCACGCTAATTCATAGCTATTAGTGATTATATCCGATATAGCACTCACCTGTGATTCAATTTGTTGTGTGCTGGTTATGGACGCCGACAAAGTTTGTGCATCCAACCTCGTCTGTAATGAGCTTGCGTATTTACCTATGTTGGTTTTCCGCGGGTTTCTGCCCGGAGGGGGCAGGGGTATACTTATCTGTAAATCACATCTTATCCACCGATGATCGGAACAAGATGCTTCCTTCGAGACATGCCAGTTAGTGACGAGTTCTTTTACCCTGTCTGTGGACAGGGTCAGGTCTATGATGGTTTGGCATCTTCTTGTTACGAAGGTGGGTTCTGATCCTATATTTAGGATGTTAAGGTTGGTGCTGAATAAGTAATTAACTAAATCATTACCTCTGTCATTGCACTTGTTCATGCCCCACAGGGTGTGGTGTGCATTTGTGTCGGCCGCTAGTATTAATTCCGTGCCTGTCCTATCGCAGTGGCCGATAAGCTGCGTTAGGTTGTGGGCCGGTAGGTCTTCCCCATCCGGCATGTAAGCAGAATCGATGACAAGTTCTGGCACGGTGTCGTTTTGAGTTGTAGAGATCCGTACGGCGTACAGGTCTCTGGAACAGAACTCAGTAAGTGGGTGCGCACTTACGTCTCTATTGACATAAATGCAGGTACGCGGACCGTTGTCTTGGGGGCCCGACACGTATAGCTTACCTCCTAGATTGAAGAGTCCGTGCACGCGACCTCCTCTGATCCACGGTTCCTGGATCAGGACAACGGCAGTGGTATTCATCTCCAGCCATTTGCGCAATGTCGCCGTTGCCGACATGCTGTGCTGGAGGTTTATTTGAAGGATTTTAAGTGGAGTCAGAGGGACAGCAGCCATCGGAGGCTATTTCCTCTACTCCTGTCTCTAGTTCCGCGAGCAGCGATGTGATCTCATCCTCTGAGTGGTCGGACAAGTCCTCCCCCTCATTTACTTTTGAATGTACGAGATGAGATCCCATGCTGACGTCGATGGTATCTCCAACCTTAGGTGTAGAAGCCGAGGTAGGCTCGGCTGTAGTGATTGGAGTAAATTGTGTGGGCTCCGTGGTTTGACCCGAAACGCCCACCGCTGTCTCCTTGACAGTGCCCCTTTTCCAGGGCTTGTCATAGTATTTGCCACCTGGCCCCAGGAACCGGACGTATACACTACCGGCGCCTGCGGTCAGGCAGCGACCGTGCGCCATGATGATTGGTATGAGAGTCTCCGAAATGGAGGCTATCATATACCAACCATCCTCTCGTCTTTGTGCGCGATGGACTATCCAGGTGTCCACCAGAGCCCACGGGTTTTGCCAGGCGAGTATGGCACCCACTATACCGGCGGTTTTATAACCGCCTAGTGGGTCAGGAACCAGGAGGCAGCATCTGACCCGTCTGGGCATCTCGCTCGGACTCTTCACGACCAACTTTTCGCCGGTGTCAAGAGTCCGACCTTCGACGTTCGACTTAAGCCAGGCTACTGCAGCCTGGTTCCCGCACCACACCCTCACGGTGCCGTCATAAAAGGTCGGCCTCCCCGTGAAGGCTGGGCCTTCCTCGCCCGGTTTCCGTCGGAGTGCTCCCTCGATGAATTGCTGCTGCAATAAGAGGGTAGCCGCATCCGCGGTCTGTTGCGTCATCGGACACCGCCCTTCTGTGGCTAGAGCCATACATATGGGTTTCTTGGTGACCGTTGCGTATGTGATTTGGCCAGGGTCTGGATCATCCACCCTGGCCCGTTTATCTGCGTCACAAGGTATTAAAGATACCTCGTGTCGGGTACGTTTGGATGGTGTCCCTCCACCATTCTCCTCCTTCCTTGGGTGAGGGGCACCTTTGTAAAGAATGGGACCGGATCCCTTAAGGGGGTCCTGTCTCCTATTAAATTTCGTGCCTCCCATGGGGGCACCGTCACATGTGTGAGCAGGCAAAGGGTCTTTGCCCTTGGTCTGATCACACCTTGACGTCCCCGGCACGGGAGATACGCGTGTGAATTTATTTCGATTCTTATAAAACGTGGGGGCACCGCCGCTGAAGTGGGCAGGCCGAGAGTTGTTGCCCTCGGTTTGAACACCCTGCGACGTCCCCGGCACGGGAGATGTTGATGTTTGTTCCACTCCATCCATGGGGGCACCGTCGTCGAAGTGGTCAGGCCGAGGGATTTCGCCCTCAGTCCGAACACCCCCCGACGTCCCCTGCACGAGTGGGGCGGATTCCAGGCCACGTTGCCTGGCACGATGCCTACGCTTTGAGCTGATTTTACGGCTCCTGGACTTGACGCTACCCCCAGTCGCCGAGTCATACTGGCGAGTTGGGGCTGCGCCAAGGTCAGGATGTGCCATCTGCTCTACTGGTCTTCTGGGCCACGAAATTTTGGCGTCCCAGGAGTTGGCGAAAGTATTGACAAGGTGAAAGCGCTCCCTCACCTCGTAGGGTCTTGGTTGTGGCGTGTAACGCTGTTTGTGAAACGCCGCCGAGGCTGCGTTTTCGGACCTGCGGGAGTATGGGTGTCTAGGCCCTTCCCTGGTCGAGGTGGAGCGTGCTGCTGGTCGGTTGACCGCTGCCGCTGGTAGAGAGTGGCCTGGAGTAGCCGCCGAGGCGGTAGTTCCAGTCCGCTGAGTGGAGGAGGGGGTTTTAGCCCCCTCCCCTGAATTGGTTTGTGTAGAATTTATGATCCCTTTCTCCATGTCGTATGTATCTTTTTATTCGTCCTTTTGGCTTCCCACCCTCCTTGGAGCCCGCAACATGGGAACACGCTATGCGTGTTAGGATTACCAAAAGGATATAGAATCGCAGGGAGGGGTTATGGGCGCGACATCCGGCTCTTGGTCAGTGGCCGGAGGCAAGGCGTAAGGGTAACACCCCCTCCGGTCTGATCACATCCCGCGAGCCTTCAGCATGACCCTCCCCCACATCCCTACGAATCTCGCCAGCTTCCCTCTGACGGGAAACTTGACCGTTTACTCCGTCTTGGCTCTAGATGGAGTCTACCGTTTTGCTTGAACTTAGGACCAAAGGGAGCGTATTGACGGGACCCACCCCGCCTCAACTCCCCAGGACTCCTTCATCCCCGCGTACGGCGATCAACTGCGCAGGCCCTAGCGCAGGAGGACAGAGATAGATCACTGGTAGTGTCCCCGTGCTACCAGTGCAACCGTTGCGTAGGCAGACCGGCAGGCAATGAACTCCAGATAGCCATGGCCTGCCGTTGTCCGTCCGAAGGGAAGGTTGAGAGTCTCCTGCCCCACTTCCCAGGCTAACGCTCTCCTCCCCTTTAGACGTGATTGTCTCCTACAGCTGTAGTGGGAACAAGGAAAAGGGAGAGGAAGAGAAAAGGGGGGAGAGGGGGGTGATTAGGAGGCATAAGAGGGTGTTGTGTTTGGATGCACGAGCACCATACACGTCCAGTCCAGCGATGTAATCGCTAGCCTGTAGGCGTGGATGACGGTTGGGGAAAAAGAGTGAGCCGGTATTGGGGTAGGATGGGATAAGTTATGATTTGGAATACTTGCATTGTTGCAGGGGTGGGGAATCGAGACTCCTGTCACGCCCAGTCCAAACGAAGTTCGTTTAGCCTGAAGACGTTTCAGGAGGTGGGGAGGAACACAGGATGTGGTTGGGGTTTTGGAGTGTGGGTGCGATTAGATAGGTTAAAATATGTTGTTGGAATGGTTAAGTGGGGGAAGATCGGGAGTGGAGAGGGAGGTTGGCCCCGACACGCCCAGTCCAACGAGAACGTTAGCCTGAAGACGCGACTGGTGACCTGTGGGTATTTAGGAGTGGTTCAACTGCAGGTTGCAAGCATGTGCTGTAGTTCCCGACACGCCCAGTCCGGCGACGAGTCGCAAGCCTGGAGACGCGACTGGTGAACTTAAAGGGTAAAAGGGTTGGGTTTGGATAAGGTAGGGTTGCGACTGGGCGAGTTCAGTTATATCTGTTTCAGATGGAACCAGACCAATAACAGGCGGCACCGCGCGAAGGTATCAGAACCAGTCTTGGCTTGAGGATCACAGTAACTGTAGTACTACTCTCAAACCCATCAGCTTAAACGTGGGTGGGAGGAGGTCCCACGTTTAAGTGGTCAGAGGAGATAAGTCTCAAAGTGTCTTATGTTCTCCAACCAACGCCCAATATTAGGAATATTGATAGGTTAATATTTTGATGAATAACGAATCTTCTAATCAAATAACTGCATAAACTTTTAGTAGAAAATTACTACTAAAATATATATTCGTAGTTAATTATATACTTACAGTACCTAGTGAGCTACGATCAAGTGTTTTTTTGGAGGCATAAGTATTGAGGGACGTAGTTTCTAGAGTTATAATTTTTAAACCATGATGTATTTCAGTCGGTTTTGTTTTTTACAAATAATTAGACAACTTTTACTTAATCTTCATGCAAAAATAAATTTAAAACATATAGCCACTTTTTCAAAACACCATGTCCCTCAATCTATACAGTAAGGATTGAGGGATATATTTAAAACATTTATAAAAGTTTTGAATGTTTGTTAATCTTGATGAATATTTTGGGAAGTGTTTATCTATATTTTTACTAAAATTGAGTATAAAATTTAGCTTCTACTTGCATCGATTCACCAAGAAATAGGTATCCTTGAGTAAGGATTGGGAGACCTCATTTAAATTGCCATATTTTTTTAAATAATTATTTTACAAATTTTTAAATCGGTTCTACAATTTTTTTACAACTTCTACTAAATCTAGATACCATTAGTTTTTCGATTCACGATTAGGACACCCAATCGTCACGCACACTTTATTTTTATAATCTACATTTTCTTCGAAATCATATCAGTGATTAGCAAAAAGAATTAGACTTGTACGTAGCTTCGTTTAAGAGAACTGGTGGCCGCGCAGTTGAATTCGTGCGGACTGCGCGGCCACGGTTAAACCCTTATAACTTTCTAAATATTGACTCTTCGAATTTGCGGTTTTCACTGTTCCGTCTTTTACAAATTCCTTCGAAATGCTGACATAAGTTTTTTTCTCTACGACATAGTGGCCGAGCAGTCGAAACGGACACCCTATTGCAATAGTTAAATGTACTAAAAGATGCTTGGTTTCCCTTTTGATCAGCTGGGTATATGGTTTATAATGCTTTAACGTTTACAGCTCTTCAGGATAACTTTTATGAAGCTAAAATGATCGTCACGATAGCGGTTCGTTACCGTCAGTAATGTTTAATGCAAGTTTCAAACTCGTAGAAGCTTCCGTCGTCAAAATACAAGTGGGCGTTACGTTCATAATTATGAACCTTGCGCCCATCTTATATTTCGAGAATGGGTGGTCATAAGAGATTCAAACTTGGATGTAGCATTAGTGACGACATCGTTACGAAATGTGACAACCTAAAAAGAAATAGAAAGGCAGTGATTTATGAGTAATTCAAAAATAACTGCTGGGCGCAAGGTGTAAAATCACCCCGTTTCAACATCCAATATCTACAAACCCAAGGCGTCACAAATTTGGAATAAGGTTGAGATATGCGTCACATTTTCGTCACTGGAAGATGCGATACTTACCACGCCGCTAGCAACTTGGGTGCAAGGTTCTGAGGTTAATCAAAAGTGAGGCAGGCGAGAAAAGTTGGTAAAAAAATTATCGCGTATTTTTCTCAGCTACGCGTCCTCTGTACAATTCCACTTGAAGATCAAAAGAGTGTTAATGCCGAGTGGTACGCAGGTCACACTGTAATTTTTGTGTAACTTAAAAAAACAACAAAGCAAAACTTATAGTGTGACCTACGTATAATATACCTACTTAAGTATAGAAGTGACTACAATTTAATATTACACAATATAACTAAGATAAAGAGGTGTGTAAGGTAGTGTGATTTTACTTTCTTTTTAAATAGAGTAAGAGTTCTACAGCTTCGAATGTCAGGGGGGAGTGAGTTCTACTGCCTGACCGCATGAACGGAAAAGGAATAAAAATCAGTTTCGTGGGAGGGACAAATAAAGCTTAATGTGGGCACACTCACCTATCCACGCTTTCATAATTAAGTAACCAACTGACTGCGCGGCAATAAGTACCTATAAGCAGATGCATACTTAAAGTAAGGAATCTTAAATGGCGGGTTGTTCTTGCGTTGGCAGATAGTACAGTTAGCATATAATGTTTTTTTCAAATTAAAAATAATAAAAACAACACCGGGTCGTATAAATTTCTAACTATAGCTTTTCGAAAATACAGATTTTTCGATGCTGACCTGATTAGGGGCTTTAATTGCTAGAATTAGTTATATTACACCGTTGCGCTAAGACAGAGTGGCAGCAAGTCAAAACTAGTATTTTTTCTGTTTACGGTATGCGCGATAGTGAGTATAGACGACACTAGTGTGCGAGCGAGAGAACATGATAAGCACCGCCATTTTAGATGCCTTTCTTTAATGAACCGGGCTCCAGGTTATACCTCAGAGCAACCGTTTGCCTATAGAGATAGGTGCCTGGTACTAGGGAGTCATATGAGCTAATAGTCTAAGATCCCACTGCAGAATATTGCGCTCATCGCGAATCTTGAAGGCTCTTATGTTGCTATTATTCCTGATACATTTTATATTTCCCACGGTCCACCCAGGTGGTCACAGGTGGTCCGTTGTAAAAAAAAACTTCCCACGGTCCACCCAGGTGGTCTCAGCAGGTGAACGGTGGTAAATAAGCGGTTTTTGACCCCTAGATAACTGAAATTCCCTATTACATATCACATCAAGTTTCCTAGTCAGAATGCATACAAGTGGATCCCATGCACCTATATCGTGCCCAAGTTTTTTAAAGCTGCCAGCTGCTGTTTGACAGTAGAAAGAAACTGACGAATATTGACAGCAGTTGACTTGTGTATGGGAGGCATATCCAACAAAATAGATACATGATCATTGGTGATTTTATAGGAGTTATTGTATTGTTCGTCAATGATAGTTTTTGCTTCTAAGTAGCTTTCGGACACAGGGTTCTTGTCGATGAGAGCATCGAAAAGACTAATAAATGATTTATATTGAGAATACTGACCTTGGAAATTTGGAACAGAAATTTGTGGTAGTTTACACTGCTTCACAGAGGTCTGGTTAATAATATAAACACGGCCTAAAAAACATTGAATTATTGCGCAAACATATCTTTAAAGTTTAAAGTGTCAGTGAAAGTGTTATCTGCAAAAAGTGTGCATGATAGTGCTAGACAATATCAAAAACCGAAATATGAAGGGACATTCAAAAAACTACTTAAACATTTTGATAGATAGGTACCTATAAGTGCTAAAATTGTTACCGGACTACATTTTATGTGAACTAGAATATCGACGAATTTGTGATTTGTACATAAGTGACCATTGTGGAAGAAACATTGTACTAATAATTGCAAAATTTTATGTCGTTTTCAATATACCGTCTCCTATATTATTATAAACAATTGACTAACCGCATAAATAATTAAATCGATAAAGTAGTTGCATTGTTTATAAACAGATATTGTAAAAATAGATACCACAAATTCATAACAGATGGTAATAGTGCTTTTGACCTGGAGGCATAAGTCAGTTATTACGAACAAGGTGACCCAAGTTCAAATCCCGCTCGAGATACTTTTTGTTTTGTTTTTTTCTTTTTGGTAGTGTTTTTATACCTCATTACTTTTCTACCTGTTTAATATGAGTCCTGAAAACGTCACCATACGCCGGAAAATGACTACCTCTCGGTCATGTCAAGACATTGCCAGTCTATGTTTATCAGGCTCAACTACGTCGTGTGCGTCGATAGCGGACAGCTTACCTGAACACTGTGCAGATTTTGACCAGGAATATGTTGAGAATCTCAAGAGACAAATAGAACACCTAACCGTGCAATTAGAGAGCGCTAATCAGCAAATAGATGAGTTATTGCTCGAGAACAATTCCATAAGAAAAACTAGTGTGACACAACAACATAAAATATCTATTTTACATACTATCTGTTCAAATACACCACAAAGCCGTACCAGGACCAATTCTGTTCATGTAAGGAAGAGTAAGAAACACTGCAGAAGAACCCTAGACTTTGACAGGGATGAGAGTGACTCGTGCTGTAGGGACTTAGATGAGAGGAGTGTGAACCACTTAGTGTCGAATTCACAACCACAGCCTGACCAAATCATGGACCGGATCGTACCTGCGTGTTCACCAGTACATACCGGCGCGGTAGTAACAAAACCTCGGGTGATTATCATCGGGGATGAACAAGTACGAGGACTGTCGTCATGGCTAATTCGGAGCAGAGAAAATGAATGGAACGATTCCTATAGTGTTGTTGGTCTAATCAAACCTGGAGCGACATGTGACAGGATCCTGCGCAACAAAGACACTCTTTTCGACTCGCTCACAAAGGATGATATTGTTGTACTTTCAGTGGGATCAAACGATAGTAATACTTCACAAATATGTAAAGAACTATGTATATCTCTGGACAAATTTGAAAAATGTCGTCAGGTATTCATTCTGGGTGTTCAGTACAATTCAAATCTTAATGACATGATTTTAAATCGTAGTATTCAATTGTATTATAATAATATAAACCCCTGCAAAAAACTATTAGCAATGTAATAGATGTGCCATTATCATGTAAAAATATTAATTTACCTTTGAATGCGACATCTAAGCCCCAGGATTTTTTTCGCGCATAAATATATCTATGTCTTACATCAAAATATAGATGGACTTATTAGTAAGTCTGATCAATTATGTGTGCATCTCACAGAACTGTACAATAAAGGTAAACCCATCGATATAATATGTGTAACTGAAACGAACATGAAAAATGGTGACCAATCTGAGCTTAATTTACCAAACTATACACTTTATACTCATAATTCTCGAGACGATAGACATGGGGGTTCCTGTATACTGTTAAACAATCGTCTGAGAGGTGTCCGACTTGACATGACAAAATGGTGTGCGCCTAAATACATGGAATGTTGCGCAATCGAACTGCTCATTCATGAAGTTATCATCGTATGTATTTATAGGCCACCTAGGTGTGATAACAATTCAATAGAAACGTTTTTCAGTACTTTGGATAACATTTTACACCATATCTGCATTCAGCGGAAAAAGAAGGAAACTTGGATGTAGCATTAGTGACGACATCGTTACGAAATGTGACAACCTAAAAAGAAATAGAAAGGCAGTGATTTATGAGTAATTCAAAAATAACTGCTGGGCGCAAGGTGTAAAATCACCCCGTTTCAACATCCAATATCTACAAACCCAAGGCGTCACAAATTTGGAATAAGGTTGAGATATGCGTCACATTTTCGTCACTGGAAGATGCGATACTTACCACGCCGCTAGCAACTTGGGTGCAAGGTTCTGAGGTTAATCAAAAGTGAGGCAGGCGAGAAAAGTTGGTAAAAAAATTATCGCGTATTTTTCTCAGCTACGCGTCCTCTGTACAATTCCACTTGAAGATCAAAAGAGTGTTAATGCCGAGTGGTACGCAGGTCACACTGTAATTTTTGTGTAACTTAAAAAAACAACAAAGCAAAACTTATAGTGTGACCTACGTATAATATACCTACTTAAATATAGAAGTGACTACAATTTAATATTACCCAATATAACTAAGATAAAGAGGAAAGGTAGTGTGATTTTACTTTCTTTTTAAATAGAGTAAGAGTTCTACAGCTTCGAATGTCAGGGGGGAGTGAGTTCTACTGCCTGACCGCATGAACGGAAAAGGAATAAAAATCAGTTTCGTGGGAGGGACAAATAAAGCTTAATGTGGGCACACTCACCTATCCACGCTTTCATAATTAAGTAACCAACTGACTGCGCGGCAATAAGTACCTATAAGCAGATGCATACTTAAAGTAAGGAATCTTAAATGGCGGGTTGTTCTTGCGTTGGCAGATAGTACAGTTAGCATATAATGTTTTTTTCAAATTAAAAATAATAAAAACAACACCGGGTCGTATAAATTTCTAACTATAGCTTTTCGAAAATACAGATTTTTCGATGCTGACCTGATTAGGGGCTTTAATTGCTAGAATTAGTTATATTACACCGTTGCGCTAAGACAGAGTGGCAGCAAGTCAAAACTAGTATTTTTTCTGTTTACGGTATGCGCGATAGTGAGTATAGACGACACTAGTGTGCGAGCGAGAGAACATGATAAGCACCGCCATTTTAGATGCCTTTCTTTAATGAACCGGGCTCCAGGTTATACCTCAGAGCAACCGTTTGCCTATAGAGATAGGTGCCTGGTACTAGGGAGTCATATGAGCTAATAGTCTAAGATCCCACTGCAGAATATTGCGCTCATCGCGAATCTTGAAGGCTCTTATGTTGCTATTATTCCTGATACATTTTATATTTCCCACGGTCCACCCAGGTGGTCACAGGTGGTCCGTTGTAAAAAAAAACTTCCCACGGTCCACCCAGGTGGTCTCAGCAGGTGAACGGTGGTAAATAAGCGGTTTTTGACCCCTAGATAACTGAAATTCCCTATTACATATCACATCAAGTTTCCTAGTCAGAATGCATACAAGTGGATCCCATGCACCTATATCGTGCCCAAGTTTTTTAAAGCTGCCAGCTGCTGTTTGACAGTAGAAAGAAACTGACGAATATTGACAGCAGTTGACTTGTGTATGGGAGGCATATCCAACAAAATAGATACATGATCATTGGTGATTTTATAGGAGTTATTGTATTGTTCGTCAATGATAGTTTTTGCTTCTAAGTAGCTTTCGGACACAGGGTTCTTGTCGATGAGAGCATCGAAAAGACTAATAAATGATTTATATTGAGAATACTGACCTTGGAAATTTGGAACAGAAATTTGTGGTAGTTTACACTGCTTCACAGAGGTCTGGTTAATAATATAAACACGGCCTAAAAAACATTGAATTATTGCGCAAACATATCTTTAAAGTTTAAAGTGTCAGTGAAAGTGTTATCTGCAAAAAGTGTGCATGATAGTGCTAGACAATATCAAAAACCGAAATATGAAGGGACATTCAAAAAACTACTTAAACATTTTGATAGATAGGTACCTATAAGTGCTAAAATTGTTACCGGACTACATTTTATGTGAACTAGAATATCGACGAATTTGTGATTTGTACATAAGTGACCATTGTGGAAGAAACATTGTACTAATAATTGCAAAATTTTATGTCGTTTTCAATATACCGTCTCCTATATTATTATAAACAATTGACTAACCGCATAAATAATTAAATCGATAAAGTAGTTGCATTGTTTATAAACAGATATTGTAAAAATAGATACCACAAATTCATAACAGACGGTAATAGTGCTTTTGACCTGGAGGCATAAGTCAGTTATTACGAACAAGGTGACCCAAGTTCAAATCCCGCTCGAGATACTTTTTGTTTTTACTTTTTTTTCTTTTTGGTAGTGTTTTTATACCTCATTACTTTTCTACCTGTTTAATATGAGTCCTGAAAACGTCACCATACGCCGGAAAATGACTACCTCTCGGTCATGTCAAGACATTGCCAGTCTATGTTTATCAGGCTCAACTACGTCGTGTGCGTCGATAGCGGACAGCTTACCTGAACACTGTGCAGATTTTGACCAGGAATATGTTGAGAATCTCAAGAGACAAATAGAACACCTAACCGTGCAATTAGAGAGCGCTAATCAGCAAATAGATGAGTTATTGCTCGAGAACAATTCCATAAGAAAAACTAGTGTGACACAACAACATAAAATATCTATTTTACATACTATCTGTTCAAATACACCACAAAGCCGTACCAGGACCAATTCTGTTCATGTAAGGAAGAGTAAGAAACACTGCAGAAGAACCCTAGACTTTGACAGGGATGAGAGTGACTCGTGCTGTAGGGACTTAGATGAGAGGAGTGTGAACCACTTAGTGTCGAATTCACAACCACAGCCTGACCAAATCATGGACCGGATCGTACCTGCGTGTTCACCAGTACATACCGGCGCGGTAGTAACAAAACCTCGGGTGATTATCATCGGGGATGAACAAGTACGAGGACTGTCGTCATGGCTAATTCGGAGCAGAGAAAATGAATGGAACGATTCCTATAGTGTTGTTGGTCTAATCAAACCTGGAGCGACATGTGACAGGATCCTGCGCAACAAAGACACTCTTTTCGACTCGCTCACAAAGGATGATATTGTTGTACTTTCAGTGGGATCAAACGATAGTAATACTTCACAAATATGTAAAGAACTATGTATATCTCTGGACAAATTTGAAAAATGTCGTCAGGTATTCATTCTGGGTGTTCAGTACAATTCAAATCTTAATGACATGATTTTAAATCGTAGTATTCAATTGTATTATAATAATATAAACCCCTGCAAAAAACTATTAGCAATGTAATAGATGTGCCATTATCATGTAAAAATATTAATTTACCTTTGAATGCGACATCTAAGCCCCAGGATTTTTTTCGCGCATAAATATATCTATGTCTTACATCAAAATATAGATGGACTTATTAGTAAGTCTGATCAATTATGTGTGCATCTCACAGAACTGTACAATAAAGGTAAACCCATCGATATAATATGTGTAACTGAAACGAACATGAAAAATGGTGACCAATCTGAGCTTAATTTACCAAACTATACACTTTATACTCATAATTCTCGAGACGATAGACATGGGGGTTCCTGTATACTGTTAAACAATCGTCTGAGAGGTGTCCGACTTGACATGACAAAATGGTGTGCGCCTAAATACATGGAATGTTGCGCAATCGAACTGCTCATTCATGAAGTTATCATCGTATGTATTTATAGGCCACCTAGGTGTGATAACAATTCAATAGAAACGTTTTTCAGTACTTTGGATAACATTTTACACCATATCTGCATTCAGCGGAAAAAGAAGGTAATTATATGTGGTGATTATAATATAGACACCTTGAAGAAAGATCCTAGATCTAGTAAATTTTCAAAATTTGCTACGCAGTTATGGCGTAAAGCTAGGCGTTTCAGACTCCTACACGTCCATGTAGCGGCAAATTCAAAAGCGGCAAAACATTCGTGGCAGTAAATGTGAAGTTGTGGAGTGGGCGCTGTTGGATCACACGGCTCAGTTACTACAATGCCCTGTGAAAACAACTTGCTCCATTTTCATTCCATTGGTATGTATTTAGGCGAAATTATACAAAAGAAAATATAGCTAAATTGAAGGACTCCCTACAGAATTTGACTTTTAATGACATATATAATTATAATAACCCAAATTATGCATTTAATAAATTTCACGAATATTTTAAATTGTTTTACGACATGTGTTTCCCGATAAGAAGTGTAAAAATATCTGCCACAAAACCACCAAGGTGGATTAGTAAGGGCATAAGGACGTGCTGTAGACGTAAATGCCAAATGTTGCTGCAGTTCCGAAGAGCCCCTAATAGTGTGAATAAAATAATGTATAAGAATTACTCGAGAAGGTTAAAAACTATTATACGACTCACAAAAAAGTCACGGAACAGTCATTTTATAAACTGCGCCGCAAATAAGAGCAAAGCTACGTGGCAAGTAATTAATAACAATAAATATAATAAACCAGTAGACGGCTTACAGCAAATTTTATTTAATAATGAACATATAACAGACCCTCAAAAAATCGCGCAAATATTTAATGACTTTTTTATTGACGAAATAGAAAATAATTCCAAAAATAAAACAACAATTAACTTAAATAATAATAACTTAATAAAACAAATAAACAGTACATCTCTTTTTCTTAATCCAGTCATTCCGCGGGACATTGTATTAATAATACGGTCTTTAAGAAATACAAAGAGTGCTGGCTACGATGACATTTCAACGAGTATAATTAAATCAGTGACAGATTTGATTGCCCCTGTATTGTGTCACATTATTAATTTATGTATGGAATCAGGTGTATTTCCGGATAAGCTAAAAATGTCAATAGTAAAACCCCTGTACAAAAAAGGAAATACACATGAACTCTCGAACTATAGGCCTATAGTACTTTTGCCCGTATTCTCGAAGATTTTCGAGCGTGTTATTTATAACGCATTAAACGGCTTCTTTGAAAGGTGCAAGGTACTCGCGGATGAACAATATGGTTTCAGGAAGGGAAGAAATATTAACATGGCTATATATAAAGTATTCGAGCGGATAATAATAAATGTTGATAACCCTGTAGCGGCTCTATTTATGGACATGAGCAAGGCTTTTGACTATGTGGATCGGGACATACTTCTCCGCAAGTTAGAGGGTTGTGGAATAAGGGGTAACGCTTTGGAACTCGTTAAATCCTATCTCACTGACAGAAAACAAGTAACACAGGTTAGCAGGGTGTGTTCTAAAACAAAAACGGAACGAGCGTATACTTCTGTCCAAAGATCAAATAACTACGGTGTTCCCCAAGGCAGTATATTGGGCCCTCTGTTGTTTCTCGTATATATTAATGACATGCCCAGGGTAACGCCGCATCCTAGGATTTTATTTGCCGACGACAGTACCGTCATTCTTAGTGGAAACAACGACTGTACATTCGAGCATAAAGTAAACGAGTGCTTAAGGGTATTAGTAGACTGGTTAACAGCGAATAATCTGCGTATCAACCTCGGTAAAACAAAAATAATGATATTTGAGCAAAAAACTAAAAACATAATACCGAATGTTCAATACGGCAACAAAAAAATAACAGAAATTGACTCAACTAAGTTTTTAGGTCTCGATTTGGATCGTGACATGTCGTGGAAAACTCACACCCAAAGTGTATGTAAGCGCCTGAGTCAGTCCTCATATGCCCTGTACAATCTGTCAAAGGTGGTGAATGAGGGGTGCATGGGTCAGATCCTCTACGCGGTGCACCCCGGGCAACGGCAGTGGCTGCAACTCTGCGGCAACATACCGTAGAGTTGTAGCTACTACGGCTAATTCTGGCCAAGGTGGGGGTCTTGTCTCCTCAGAATATGAGGAGCACAGACCCACCACGGTGGGGGCCTTTCGAGGCCCAGGTCTCTCCGCCGACACTCTGCTGAGCAGAATGCTCCTGTGCGGAGAAACCGATAGGGCGACGGGTCCGGCACCACTGACTTCATCAGTGGCGTCGGCCACGGTCTCACAGAGACCACTGATCGGCCGAACCCTGTTTGGCGTCAGGCGGGTAGGTGGTTCTGCGGTACCGCGAGGATGGAAACCTCGTTAAAAAACCAACGGGGCGGGCGGAACGGTCTTGTGAAGACCCCCGCCCGGCCCAGCCGTAATCCTGAACTGACAGGACCGGTGGCCTCTCGGGGCCGCGAGGATGAACACCTCTATAAAAATTAACCCAATCCCAAGCTCTGACACCCAGTGAGGGGATGAAACGTGCAGGAGAGCTGTTAAGCCTAGGGTGTCAACATCGTCGGAGGAGGTAAATATCAACCATGGCTTTGGAAAGTACGAGAGATAAAACTACCCAACGGGGAACTGGAGGTGAAAAATCCCTCCACGAACACCCGGCTGAGACTGATGGCCAGGGGGTGTGCCTCAAAACCACCCCCCAAACCGACGCGGAGGTCGCGTCGACCGGGGTGCAACGTACTAGGAGGCAGCACTCAAGGTCACGACGGGTGTTGCCCAAGTCGTGGGTCGGATACGGCGGCTGGGACTGGACGTGGCCTTGCACAAGTCCGAGGTTCTGTGCTTTCACAGACCTCGGAACGGTCCACCTGAAGGTTCCAGCATAAATGTGGGAGGCGTTAGCATCGGCATCAAGCTCTCGATGAAGTACCTAGGGATCGTACTTGATAGCCGATGGAACTTCGGACCACATTTCCGAAGTTTGGTCCCTAAAGTGACGGGGGCATAAGTCGCGCTTTCGCGACTCAGATGGGGTACCACCATCATCGCGGCGGTGAGACCGATCATGGACGATTGGCTGCAGAGGCAGCATGGTGACCTCACGTATCGTGCGACGCAGATCGTTACCGGGCATGGATGCTTCGGTAGCTATCTGTTTCGAATCCATCGTGAGGTCACACCCCGGTGTCAACACTGCGAGGTTTCCGGCGACGACACCGCACTCCACGCGTTGGTGGAGTGCTCAGCGTGGGCGAGTCAGCACCGGGACCTCGTAGTGGGTCTGGGCGTGGATATCCTCTCGCTGGAAACCATGCTCCAAGCCATGGTCTCCAGCGCGAGTAGGTGGAACGCGGCCGTGTCCTTCTGCGAGCAAGTCATGCTCGCGAAGGAGGCGGCGCCGCAGACTCATCTACGCCCAAGACCATCGACCTCCATGATCGGGGCCTGAGGACGGCGGGATCGCCACCCACCGTCCTTACAGAAGCAGGCTAGAAGGGTTGCGTGCTGCGGGGCCTTTTCCCCATAGCACGCAACCAGATTCACTCACTGACGCGGGATAAAACCCTACCCCAACGACGCGGGATTCTCATCCCGACCTAACCCCCGCAGAGACCAAAGAGGTGGTCAAAGTCCGCCGGGCGCCACTGGAAATACGTCCTGCTTGTAACCAGAGACGCCCGGCAACGGACGTTAGAGCGGCCTTAGGCCGCGGAATTAAAAAAAAAAAAAAAAAGGTGGTGAATGAGACCACACTCATGACCGCATACCATGCATATGTAATCTCGGCCCTACGCTATGGTATTATATACTGGGGTAACTCCACAAATGTGGAATTAGTCTTCAGAGCGCAAAAACGATGCATTAGAGCTATGTTCCACATGAAAAGTACGGACAGTTGCAGGCCTTTGTTTCTTAGTCTCGGTATATTAACAATGCCTTCTTTATACATATTTGAAGTAGCTATGTTTGTTAAAAGTAACATTTATTTGTTTGATAAGTTGAAAAGCTCCCGGCACCAACACAAAATTCGTTTCAGGTCACATAAGAAAGCAGTCTATGACAAGAGTTTTTTGGCAATGGCTCCAAGGATATACAATAAGTTGCCAGTGTCTGTTCTGGAAATTGGAGGCTAACGTCGTTCGTCGGGCGTCTCTGGTTACTAGCAGAGGGTATGTCCAGTAGCGCCCGGCGGACTTTGACCACCTCTGTGGTCTCTTCGGGTGTTGGGTCGGGACGAGAATCCCGCGTCGTTGGGGAAGGGTTTTATCCCGCGTCAGTGAGTGAATCTGGTTGCGTGCTATGGGGCAAAGGCCCCGCAGCACGCAACCCTTCTAGCCTGCTTCTGTAAGGACGGCGGATGGCGATCCCGCCGTCCTCAGGCCCCGATCATGGAGGTCGATAGTCTTGGGCGTAGTCGCGGAGTCTGGGGCGCCCTGGCCGCCGACTACGGAACTCGGCGGGAAGGGTACGCTCCCTCTCCCTCCCGGCCACCTTCTTCGCGAGCATGACTTGCTCGCAGAAGGACACGGCCGCGTTCCACCTACTCCGGCTGGAGACCATGGCTTGAAGCATGGTCTCCAGCGAGAGGGTATCCACGCCCAGACCCACTACGAGGTCCCGGCGCTGACTCGCCCACGCTGAGCACTCCACCAACGTGTGGAGTGCGGTGTCGTCGTCGGAAACCTCGCAGTGTTGACACCGGGGTGTGACCTCACGATGCATGCGAAACAGATAGCTACCGAAGCATCCATGCCCGGCAACGATCTGCGTCGCACGGTACGTGAGGTCACCATGCTGCCTCTGCAGCCAATCGTCCATGATCGGTCTCACCGCCGCGATGATGGTGGTACCCCACTTGGGTTGCTCAAGTCGCACCCTCCATGACTCCATGAGATCCTGGCGGAGTTGGGACCGCTGGTCCTCGATTTCTCGAGACGCAGGCCTGTGGTCCCGCTCCAGCGCCTCCTTGCGCCATTGGAACAATGACGCAAGGGCTCTCGCTTCCAGGTCCCATGGAGGGGTCCCGGCCAGGAGACATGCAGCCTCTCCGGAGATCATGCGGTACCCCCGTATGGTTCTGACGGCCAAGGTTCGAAGTGGTCTGTTTAACGGAGTCACGTTCCCCTTGACCGCCAACCTATCCGCCCATACGGGAGCCCCGTATAGGGCCATACTCCGCACGATCCCCAGGTACAGTCTCCTGCAGGAAGCGTTGGGTCCCTTTAGGTTGGGCATCAGTCGCGAAAGTGCAACCGATGCCTGCGTCACCTTGGGGACCAAACTTCGAAAATGTGGTCCGATGTTCCATCGGCTATCAAGTACGATCCCTAGGTACTTCATCGAGGGCTTGATGCCGATGCTAACGCCTCCCACATAATTTCCTCCTCTGAGCATTCCCTATACCCTTCAGTTCTTGCGTTGGCAGATAGTACAGTTAGCATATAATTTTATTTTTAATTAAAAATAATAAAAACAACACCGGGTCGTTTAAATATCTAACTATAGCTTTCGAAAATACAGATTTTTCGATGCTGACCTGATTAGGGGCCTTAATTGCTAGAATTAGTTATATTACACCGTTGCGTTAAGACAGAGTGGCAGCAAGTCAAGACTAGTATTTCTTTCTGTTTACGTTATGCGCGAGAGTGAGTATAGACGACACTATAGTGTGCGAGCGAGAGAACATGATAAGCACCGCCATTTTAGATGCCTTTCTTTAATGAACCGGGCTCCGGGTTATACCTCAGAGCAACCGTTTGCCTATAGAGATAGGTGCCTGGTACTAGGGAGTCACATGAGCTAATAGTCTAAGATCCCACTGCAGAATATTGCGCTCATCGAGTATTTGCTGAAAACTAAATTTTTACTCATATTTATGATTAGGAGAATATATACCTACCAGGTTGCCTATAAAAAATGTGGCCGCTAGTAGTTTTTTAGAAACATACTATGTCGATGAAGAATGCGTTCAATGAATTATGTCGTATAACATAGTAAATCTGTACCTTACCTGGTCTCATTTATGTTCCTGTATTTTTGTCGTTAAAACCACGTCAAAAAAAAATTTTTTCCTAGTGAATTTCATTTAATTTTATAAATATTGATTTCAACTAATCTAAACAAGTTACAAAGTGTTTAAACAAATTAAAAGATGTTAAGAGAGATTAATCAAAGTTAAAACATGTTAAAAAAATTATAGTACCTACAACAGTGCAAACGAAATGAAATGATTTACTTATTTGTATAGGTCAGTAAATGACTTTTACAAACGTCAGTAAGTACTTAAAATAAAAAAATGTCATTGCTTCTATATTTACATGTACTGCCAGATTTGCAAAGCAATAAGTAGAACCGAAAGAAAGAACCTGGCAATAAAACTCTCGGTCACTCTTTTTCAATAATTGACTCATTTACACATTTTCTTAAGACTAAATGTGCACGAATGTACATTGGTCTCGTGACAAAATCAAAAAGCGTGTATAAAGCAACAAAAATAAATACAGTCACCTAAGTACAAAATATGCTACAATAACGGCATTTTAGGAGGAGCCTGCACCATGCTCAAGCCAGACACTTTTATCATTAAGGTAATTAACTGTCTTATAATATTCTTTTTGACATAAAGTGGTCTTTATAAAGGTTTTAAATTTATTGTCGGGCATACATAGGACCGATTCAGGCAATTTATTATAAAAGCGTATACCTTCCCCCTTGAAAGAATGACTAACCTTGCTAAGCCGATAACACGGAGGGAGTAGTTTATTTTTATTACGTAGATTTGTCTGTAACGTCACTTACTTTAGTATAGCTAGATATATTTTTCCTGACATACAGTATGTTATCAAATATATATTGGGAAGCTACAGTTAAAACATTAATACCTTTAAATCGCTCCCTAAGAGAATCTCTCTTACCTAAACAACAAATGGCACGGACTCTTTTGTAATATAAAAATTGTTTCTATATCTGCTGCATTTCCCCAAAGTAGTATTCCATAGGACATTAAGCTATAGAAGTAACCAAAGTAAACTAGCCTAGCAGTAGCTACATTTGTCAACTGCCTAATCCGTCTCACAGCATATGCAGCAGAGCTGTGAATGGTGATATGGTCAACCCATTATAATTTAGAATCTATTGTTACTCTTAAAAAGGTAGTGTTATTTACAAATTCTAACCTTCGGCTACCCAGCACAACATGGACGTTTGCTTGTCTGACATTGGGCCCTCGAAGCGGGTGGCCCACCTTTTGCAAGTTAGCACATAGAGCCATCCATATTGTAAATAGCTATGTTTAACATTTACATAACCAATATACAGATATTTAAGACAGAGAGGAGAGATAGTGTTCCTTCACTTTCCTTTTAAATATAAAAATAGTGTTGCATCGTTGTATGTTCGGCGGGAGCGAGTTCCACAGCCTGACCGCATGAACAGTAAAGGAGTAGGAATAGAAATCGGATTTGTGAGAGGGACAGGTAAGGCGATATTGGAGATGTGACCTACACGGGGCATCGGGTGCGTTCATGTATGAGAAACGCTCCCGTAGGTAGGACGGATAGGAAGGATTGTGTAGAACGTTAAACAGCAAACACAATATCCGAGTATCTCTACGAAGACGGATCGGGAGCCACTTGAGTTTCTTGCGATATTGTGAGACGTGATCGTATTTACGTAAATTGTATATGAATCGGATACATAGATTTTGCAAGCGCTCAAGTTTATTTAGGAGCTCCTCGGTGGCATCCAAGTAGCAGGCATCCGCATAGTCCAGAATGGGTTGAATTAACGTCTGCGCAAGAGAAATTTTGATATCCAAGGGCAAGAAGCTTTGGAGACACTTGAGAGTGTGGAAGGTGAAATGGACCTTTTTACTCACTTCGCCTACATGAGCGTTCCACGTCAAATTGCAATCGATTAAGACCCCGAGGTTTTTGGCGACTTCAGTATACGGAATGGTAGAGTTATCCAAAACAACTGGTGGAAACAAAGCCATATCTAATCCACTACGCATCTGCCTACTTCCAATAATCATGGCCTACGATTTGTTGGGATTAATGTGAAGGCCATACGAACAAGCCACTGATTAATTCTTCATCGACATAGTATGTTTTTTCACACATATAATAACTGTTTTGTTCTAATGCAAACCGATCTTATTATTAAAATTTATACCTACATATTTATTAGTCTTAGCAAAAAATAAAAATATACATTATTTATAATTTTTTGTTATTTTGAAAAGGAAGACATTTCTTTTGGAGTATTTATTAAGTCGTCCCTACTACCTACTGTTTGCATTGGTGGTTGAGAACACTAGCATTCGACGCATGCGCAATGGCTTAAAAGCTTCGTACAGCTGGCAATCGCTATCCTCCTCTGACTAATGATGTTACGCGCTAACTGTCTTTCACTCTACCTTAAATATTTACCATCTTTAACAGCCAGGCAACCCTTATTTGCGGCCAGATTTAATTAAGCAACCGTATTTCATAATAAACAGAAGAAAAATTGCTTTAATTTGATATATAAATAACAAATGTACGTTATGAACGAATGCATCAAAATCATACCTGTTTACACCTGGCTGCGAAGAGGTGCTGTCAAGTGCGCAACGGCAACCGTGATTTTTCAGTCTTTATATATATTGCCGTGAAGTGGACGATATTTTATTTAAAAAACAAGTGAGCGAAATTTTGTCCCCAAAATCAATTAACAATAATTTAATTAAAATTACTAGCGGCCACATTTTTATAGGCAACCTAGTAGATATATATTTTCCTAATCGTAAATATGAGTAAAAATTTAGTTTTTAGCAAATACTCGATGAGCACAATATTCTGCAGTGGGATCTTGTACTATAAGGAGATTGAAGTAAGCAGGTGAACGAAAGAGGAGCCTGTTGACGCAGTCTATACTTAATATCTATACATAGTATAAAACAAAGTCGCTTTTTCTGTCTGTCTGTCCCTATGTATGCTTAGATCTTTAAAACTACGCAACGAATTTTGATGCGGTTTTTTTAAACATAAGATTCAACAGAAAGGTTTTAATGTATAATACATGTATAACATAATAGAGTAATACCGATTATTTTAGAGGTTTCTAATGTAATGTCGTAAATAAACACATTTTTTTGCTCTTTCATTGCAAACGCTGACGAAACCCTACGAGACAGATCAAAATAATGTACTACAGTATTGTACACCATAGAAAGGTCTACAAAAAAGTCCGTAATAGCATATGTCTATCTCTTAAGGATAACTCACAGTAACCATTTTTATCTTTTATAAATAACAAAAAAAATTGTGTCATTTGCCAAGCTATTTTTACCAATGCAGTATTATTCCTTATCTAATTGAATACTTTACATATGTTGTGCATTTAATGTAGACCAAAATTGCCATTTAAACCATATAATTTGGACGAATGACTTAAGAGATATCTCGTGATGGAAAAAAAATCGAGCGCGGCGAAGGACGCAGCCGGGCTGTGGCCAATGACGGCAGTGAACACACAGAGATTTTAAGCAACACAGCATAAATTCTCATACAATTAAGTACCTTAAATACATTTTGCTTTTAATATAGCTCAATATGGCCCTTTACAGCATGTAATTTAAATGAATATTTTCGAAGATATTACAGATTAATAGGTTATATCATAGGCTTTTTCATTAAAAATTCATTTTCATTCATTCGACATTTTATTCGAAATTCATAGTAGGTACCTTGGTTGGATAGGAATTAGAATAAAACAATATAATTATAGCCAAAAAGTGGTTTAAAGTAATGTAGGTATTTAAGTTCAAAAAAAGAACTGAATAGGATAGGTATAAAGTCATATCTGAAAGACGTCGTTGTTCAAACATAGGTCGTAGTACAGGGAATGCCCAAAGAGCACGTTCAGCTAGAGACGAAGATTCGTCAAGGGAATGTGAGGCTCGGCTCAGCCAGCTTCGGGCTAGATATAGAGCTGAAGGAGTAAGAGAATCCTTAGTTGAGCGTGAGGCTCGCTGCAGCCAAGATCGGGAAAGTCATAGTGTTCGGAGAGCCAGAGAATCGTCTGCCGAGCTTGAGGCTCGCCTCAGCCAGGATAGGGGTAGGCATCGATTACAGAGAGCCAGAACTAATTCGTGGGTAAATAAAGAAAATTCTGCCATGAATTACGATCCATCGATTTCTTACAAGGACGATCGATAGTATCAATTGATAGCATGTCAGTAGTGATTGAACATTGTTTGGCATTGAAATTCAAAGACGAATCTAATTCCACAGATAAAGACAATCATTCTACCACAGATAAAGACAATCATTCAACCAAGGCAAAGCATATAAATATTTGCATTGAGATATTTGTATTTTTAGACTGACATGCTACATAGTCTACATTGCACCCGTGCGAAGCATGGGCGGGTCGCTAGTTATAAATAATTAAAGTCAGGTTGTAGGGGTATTCTCCAGGAACTAATTTTGAAAATACCTAATTATGCCTTTTTTGAAATCCGCGCTATAGAACACATCACTAGGTACAATATATATTTTAAAAACAAAGTCCTCCGCCGCGTCTGTCTGTCAAAAACTAGTAATATTTATTTATTCATTACTTAAGCATATTTTACATGAGGTCTTAGCCTATTAATTATAATTACTTAGCTGTCATTAATTTAATACTATAAAACATTACATTATTACCAGGGTGTTAAGCTTTAATTACATAGGTATTAAATGTTCGCGCCTGAACATGGTAGTCCTGTATCCCAGGCATAGCGTTCATTAGGTACCTATCGATACATAATGTGTAAATCTAAATAAACAGTTTTGTAACGTAAACATTAATAATTATAATATCGAAATTAAAATATATATAAAACTAAAATTGCAATGTTTGAAAATGTTGCGAATGCATCTAAGGTCTTGTTAGTTATTGTTATTTGAAGTAAACTGGGTCAGATATTATTATGTTTGCACTTTGAGTCTCAGGCGAACGGTAAATTGCTACTTAATCAAAAACACGTATCTATTGGTCACTACAAAATACTAAAATATTAAGAGCTAAAAGGCAAAACTAAGTTATTTGATGCAGCGCCCTACGCCCCCTTATAGTCGATTGACTGCATTTGCCGGTCTTCTGCAATTTTACGGGCTGGGCAGTTTATATCGCCTGTACTGTGATTGCTGGGCTTATTAAAGCGCTTGCATGATGCACACACGACCGCTTTTTCCCGTACTGAGCACTCCTTTAGGGAATGTCCAACACATCCACTGTGGCCGCTGGTTAGGTTAGTGTCCCGACAGTACTTAGCCGAGTGCCCATACTGTGGCACTTATAACACCTAGTTACAAGTGTAAAGTCTCTGACTGAGATGCGTTCTTCTCATTTCAGCTGTAACCTCCACAATGTAGTTGCAGCAGAAGAGGCCTTCTTACCATACTTATGGCTGAGTCTAATAGAACTAAAGAATTTGTCACGCGTAAGGCTCAGGTGCTTGTCCGTAAGATTATGCTTAAACAAGCATTCAAACATAGATTCAACTGATATATCTGAGGGCACACCTAAGAAATCAAGCGGTGTCTCTTTTTCACAGTTTCTGTGATTTAAGGCCCGACGATTGAAGCTGCTGTGATGTTCTAAGCTTTTCAAGGTCATCCTTTCCTTCTGTGCTAATAATGACACCACCGTTGCTAGTTTTTTTAACCCCTCGGATGTGCAACTTTAGCTTATTCGGCTAGGTAATTTCTTGGACAAATTTTTTATATAGTATAGGCAGAACATATGTACTCATTTTTTTAAATAATTGTATTAAAATGTTAATAAGTATAACAAGTTTTATTTACCTGCCCGCTTCACGGGGAATGTCCTAAATACATAAATCTTCCTAAGTCTTATGGTGTCGGCGTTTCCCATACGGACTCGTTTCAATGTTACACCCTATATAACACCTCACCACTTGACACTATTATTTCATACTAATACTAACTAATTGTGTTACAGGTTACATTGCCTGCGGGTATGCTTTATCTTGTGACTAAAACCTTTCATACAACCATTACACTTATAAGGCTTCTCACCAATGTGTGGGCAGATATGAGTAATTAAATGAATCTTTTGCTTAAAACATTTCATACAATCACTACATATTTAACGCTTCTCACCAGTGTGTGTACGCATATGGATTCTTAAATAATCCTTTCGTTTAAAACATTTCATACAATCACTGCACTGATAAGGCTTATCACCAGTGTGCGTGCGGACATGATTAATCAAATGAATCCTTTGACTAAAACACCTCATACAATCACTACATTTATAAGGTTTCACACCAGTGTGTGTACGGATATGCACTATTAAACTACTCTTGTCACTATAACACTTCGTACAATCACTACATTTATAAGGTTTCGCACCAGTGTGTGTACGGATATGCGTTATTAAACTACACTTAACACTAAAACACTTCATACAATTATTACATGTATAAGGTTTTTCACCAGTGTGTGTACGCATATGGGTTCTTAAATGACTCTTGTGATTAAAACATTTCATACAATAACTACATTTATAAGGTTTCGCACCAGTGTGTGTACGCATATGCTTTTTAAAAATGCCCTTAGCACTAAAACACTTCATACAATCAGTACATTTGTAAGATTTCGCACCAGTGTGTGTACGGATATGCCTTATTAAACTACACTTAACACTAAAACACTTCATACAATTATTACATTTATAAGGTTTTTCACCAGTGTGTGTACGCATATGGGTTCTTAAATGACTCTTTTGATTAAAACATTTCATACAATCACTACATTTATAAGGTTTTTCACCAGTGTGTGTACGCATATGGGTTCTTAAATGATTCTTTTGATTAAAACACTTCGTACAATCACTACAGTTATAAGGTTTCTCACTTGTGTGTGTGTGGACATGTCTCCTGAGATGAGATTTAGAAGTAAAACGTTCCTGACAAATATTGCATGAGAATCGATTAGTGTCCTTTGTACTCTTAGTACTTCGGATTGAGCTTATTTCATTTGAAGATTTTTCTATATTAACATTATTATCGTCAGCAGCACTATTTGTATTTGCGCTACTTGACTTGTGGTGAGCGGAACTTTCTTCAACAGTGTGAGTCGTACAAGGGCTCGGTCCTACGATGACGTCCTGTACTTCAGTCTCTCCTTCAGGATGAGGCACATCTGATTAAAAGAATGTCAAATAAATCATCTCGCATCCTGTTATTTAATAAAATTGGAATCACAATATATATTTATAAACTACAACATTAAATCCCGCCCGTTTCGTCAAGGGGTAGTCAGAAGTATGTTTTACGCTCACTTTTCACCGGTAACTTTGTTGGTCCTACTCAATAGGTGTCGAGCCTATTGCCGCTGATCAGGAGCTTTTATCTTTGTCCGAGCCTCATATTGATCGGCAGGTGTACCACTTGCAGGTGAGGTAGACTTGGGACCCTTAGGCAACGCTCACTTTTGATGCGTTTTCGTACGAAATTCACTCGTGCGTACACGTACGAACAATCCAAACATTAGATATACTATAGGAGTGCTCACACTCGTACGTATACGTACGTAAACGTGAGTGTCGTGGCTCAATCTGAACCTGTTTGGATTTTAAAATCTGTTCGTGCGAAAAGTTCTTATTTTTATAGAATACTAGTGTTCGCCCGCGACTTCGTCCGCGTGGTAATTTGGATTTTTTCCCGTTCCCGTCGCGCCGCGTGATATTTTGAACAATTCACACAATATCTTTATAAATTGTAGCCTATGTGTTATTCTGATGTATAAGCTATATTATTGTAAAGTTTCATTAAAATCCATTAAGTAGTTTTTACGTGAAAGAGTAACAAACATCCATCCATACATACATACAAACTTTCGCGTTTATAATATTAGTAGGATAGGATATAAAGTTAATGAAAATAATGAAAATGGTCGTACGTTTTTATCCGTCTGCATGTTATTATTAGTGTTATTGCATTCGGTAGGTCCTCTTTAGTTGAAGCGCATAGAATAGTTCAAATTCTATAGCTGATTATTACCGCAGCTCCGCTGGTTTTTTCTTTTTAATTAGTAACATATTACCGGGATAATAAGTAGCATATAGGACTCATGGATTTTGTAGCTACACATTAGAGAAATAATTTTCAAAATCAGTTCAGTTGTTTTCGAGCATATTCAGTACTAACAAACATTCAAATATTTATAATATTAGCATAGATAAGTATTCCATAAAATGATGAAATTCGACAATTCATTATTTTTTCAAATATATTTCGATACTAACGTCGAGGTCGTAAAGATTACTCTTCGCACTTCTACAACAGACGACTTACCGAATGCAATATCACCGAAATAATAACATACAGGCGGATAAAAACTTATGCAGTGTGAGTGCTCAACTCGTACGAACACATTCGTGCGTTAACGTACGACACGAATTCGTGTGCAAAGTGAGCGTAGCCTTACATGTCGGTGGGAGCCCTTTACACACCTCAAAAATAATAAATAACATATAATTATACCACCACGTCTATATCGACTAGGAGTAGGCTGAGGTGTGTTAAACACCTACATTTTGTAGTTTAGTTAGTCCTACGATATGGAGGGCAAGTCTATTGCCGTCTTTATACAATCGTAAAGCATTAACCTACTAGATACAAAATTATACATTTTTGAGGTTCTGTGCCCAAAGTGTAATACGAGACCCTATTACGGAGTCCGTATCTCCGTTGTCCGTCTGTATCTCATTAACCGTAAGAGCTAGATAGTTGATATTTTCACAATTCATGTATTTCTGTTGCCGTGTAACAACAAAATACTAAACGCAGCCAAATGCGTGTCGGACTCACGCACAAACATTGCCTACAAATCATTACAGTGATAAGGTTACTCGCTAGTGTGTATACATGACACTCTATACTCTCGACATTACCAATTTCCCAGCCTCTATATCCCGGGAACCGAGCTTCCCAGCAAAATTTTAAGCATTTTTTTGTTCCATCTGCACCCCAACCCATTCGCGCAAGAGTTCCATTCGCCTGCAAAAACATTCCCGGAAATTCTCATCCCGCAAAAATACCAAAGATTCCCAGTACCCCATTTCTAAAACTAAGCATCCCGGGTCAATTTTGCCCTCATTTTCGGCAACAACCCCCATACACTTGAGCGAGTGCAGCGTGAGTGTGTAGGGTGACCATACTTTGTCAATTTTCATAATTTTAAATCAATTTATATTTCGACGTGAAGTTCTTGTTGGGGTGTCTGAGCTTAACCATTACAAAAAAAACTCGTCTAATATAGAAAAACACTTAAGAAAGATTTACCTATCACAGATCTACCTTGAATCACTAAGGGTATTAGAGGTATATCAATATTACGCAGGTAAATAGCCGTACCTATAAACGCAACAAGTACTGACTCCGCTATTTGATGCTCTTGATCCACATTGCTTGCTTGTTTATCTTTCACCCGGTGCGCTAGCGACTATGAGTAGGAGTACCTACTAGATGACTTGCATCGTTGACGGAGTGCCTACGTATTGTTTATCGACATAAATATTAACATATTAAAGCATATTATCGCATTCTCCTATTGCGAGAGAGGACTGGTTAGATTGCTTATTATAGCTACCTACTAGTTACTTAGTTCTGCGTTCGAGACTGTGGATAGTATCTGCTGAGTACCTACTTACCTACAACAATACAACGATGTCGGTCAGACGCACACCGCCTCCCACTCCGTGAATATTGCAAAAGGTGAGTCTAGCGTCATACAACGTTAGATTACCACAAAGATTGTGGGCATAAGAGAGGTGATAAAGGAATTTGTTTTGAATTGCTTCCAATCGGTTGATGTGAACTGCATATGAAGGGCTCCAGACCTGACAACAGTACTCCAATAGCGACCGGACATAGCAATTGAAAAGCAGGATTGGAATTTCAGGGTCCCTGAAAAACTTTGTTTGCCAATTACAAAGTCGGTCCCTGTTGCTAATGGCGTCCATGCGTTAGTGAAAATCTAATATTGTATCTACCATTACGCGCAAGTCACTGGCAGAACTCCGCCTTCTCGTGAACCTGATGTGACAGCACTTAGATGAATTCAATATCATTCCATTATCTGTGCACCACCGACCAATGCTATTAATATCATTTTGTACAGCGACTACATCGTCATGACCACGATGACTCGGTAAGTTTAAGATCATCGGCATACATTTGATAGTTAGATGTAATAATTTTACACAGAACGGTCATAAAAACAAGAAAGAAAAGAGGACCAATGTGTGAGCCCTGTGGAACCCCAGATGGTACTATGCTCTGCGCACATTTAAAGCTCCTCACCATGACAAGATATTACTAAAAGAACGATTGGAGCTTCGACGGAATATTGAAATTCTGGAGACAAAAATAAAAGACCAGCAGCTAAGAACTCGGTCTGCAAATGTGGAAATTAGGAATATACCGCAGTCTGAAAACGAAACTTCTAAGCACCTAAAAACCACACTCAGTAAAATTGGTGACACCCTACTATCTCTCCTTCCGATCTACGTGAAATTTATCGTCTTTCTGGAAAACCAGGCACTATGTGCAGAATTTAAGAATGTAGATATATAACTGGACCTGATCGCCTCGGTGCGAAATTACAATAAAGTGAGAAAAGTTGAAGAAAAACTGAATACCGAGATTCTGAAAATTCCCGGCAAAAACCTTGCTGTCTATGTATCAGACTACCTTCCCGCAAGCTCCTAAAACTTATTCCACCAAACCCGTGAATTTACTAAACAACCTTTAAATATTGCAGGACCACAAACGGAAATATTTTCCTACGTAAAACAATTGCGGATTTCCTGCGAGAAGTCCCTTCAAGACATAGGGAAAGATATGTGACTACCACTGCCAATCACTTTTACTAGAAAGAAGAAAGAAAGAAAAGACGTTTATTTCACAAACACAGAGGCGACGTAAACAAGATTCACATTACTTACAACAAAGTAAAAAATAAAAGCCATGTATAAGAAAGGTCGTCGGTGCATGCTGGTGCACGCCGTATCTGCGTGGAAATTGGTCTCCTCTCAGCATATGCTGACGTGGGCGGTGCCACATTGACCAGCGCTGATTTTCAGAGGACGCCAGTGTATACACTGAAAATGGAGTGCCCATTACTGCCCATCCCATCATAACTCGCAAGTGAAACAATAACAGATAACAATGAAATGTGGGTATTATATATAAGTAAATATATAAATAAACCAAATTAAAAATAGCATACATACAAACCAAACAGATAAAATATTTTTTTGTAACTATAAAAACAAACAAATAAAATAAACAAATTAAAATAAAAAGCAATACATAGAAACAAGAAAGCGCAGTTTAGAACGCAACGCACCGCATCACTTAAGCAAACCGTCAGCTGACAGCCGACAGCAGCTGTCACCCGTCAGACGAGACTGACACGTCATTGACACGCGGCGCGACAATCCGCCGCCTGCCGCACGTTTTCCTAAATTAATCAAATCTAAATCTTCTTTTGTATATTTATATTTACAAATTATTTGAAGAGCTTTATGATAAGAAAAGAAATTCTTTCACACAAGTAAGTAAGTAAGTAGGGAACTTAAATGCTTGAATGTTTAGAGAGTTGAAAATTAACACACCATGCATATCATTTTAGTCTAAGTTTCAAATGTTAACCAATTTTTAATTATTGTTACATGTTGTTTACTACAGACACGCCTGTGTCTGTATCATTCCATATACATTCACACAATATATATCTCTTATTGCCACTTAGAGCTAGATACGTACAGTCACACTTGATATCACTTCTGGCCGAGCCGTGTACCTACACTCGTATTGCTTATTACCCTTGAGAAAGCCTAATCTGGACCACCCTTCTCTCTCTGTATTAATCGAACCAAGTATGGTGTTATATTACTTTATATATTAATGGCTAACAATAACGATATAAACAAAGAACTGGATACAAACCCCACTATGCAATGATATAACTGGCATCCTGTGGACTGTCTCTCTTACGCTGCTGGCCGACATTATCTCCACATAATGCTGCAGTTTAAATATTTTTTTTTTTTTTATATATATTTATGTCGACAAATTGACGCCACCCGCCTGATGGTAAGCTGAGGCGACGTCTGGCAATTGAGGGCGACTCTCACAGTACACAGGAATACTATAGAGAGTGGCCCTCAACTTGACGACCCAGTAATGTGCCTCTTCACGCTTCGCTTAAAGAGCCCAGGGTTATATGTTGGAGGAAACACGTGCGCAGGCAGGGCGTTCCAAGCCACCATCGTTCGGCAGAGAAACGATCGTTTAAAACGCTCGGTTCTCGCGAAGACGGTTTCCACGGTATGAGGGTGACATCTCTGCCCGGCACGCGTTGTTCGGGATCGGAAGGGAGAGGGTGGGATCAGGTTGAAGAGCTCTTCAGAACACTCACCGTGGTAAATACGGTAGAACGCGGCCAAGGAAGCAATTGTTCGGCGCTGGGCTAGCGGCTCAAGGCTTCCCGTTACCTCCGGACAGTCTATAATGCGAACAGCGCGTCGCTGCATAGCGTCGAGTGCGTCCAGCAAATACTTCGCGGAGCCGTCCCAGAGGTGAGAGCAGTATTCAACGCAGGGTCTAATCTGCGTTTTGTACAGCAGACACCTCTGGTGCGGTGTAAAGAATCGCTTTACCTTGTTCAGTATTCCTAGTTTCCGCGAAGCTAGCCCAATACATCTCTCAATGTATTTTGTGTTATTGAGCTCTCGACGAACGTCTATGCCAAGGATGTCTAGATTGTCCTTCATTGGTAATATTGCATTCTGAAGAGTGGGTAGGCGAAGGAAAGGGGTTTTTTTTGCTGTAAATGCACAAGCCTGTGTTTTGTGGGCATTGAACTCGACCAAGTTCTCGGCACCCCATTGATACTGTCGAGGTTTCGGTCGAGATCACCCACGAGATGTCGTCTCTCCTCCTCTATCACAGATCGCCCCGCCGTCGGAAGAACCGAGTAACTCCCGTGCAATGTACTGTCATCTGCATAACAATGAATGTTCCCGAGGGAAAGCATATCATTGATATGCAGAAGAAAGAGAGTTGGTGACAGTACGGACCCCTGCGGTAGCCCGGCATTCACTTGCAAGAAGCGAGAAGCCTGGCCATCGCAGAGGACCCGCACTCGGCGCTCGTTTAAAAAACTGGCAATCCAGCTGCACAGTTGAGGAGGTAGACCATATGCCGGAAGCTTGGAAAGGAGCGAAGCATGCCAGACCCTATCGAAAGCTGTGGCGATGTCCAGGCTAATAGCTAAGGACTCGCCGAACTTTTCCATAGCCTCACCCCATACATGCGTGACGAATGCCAGGAGGTCACCCGTTGATCGTTTTGGCCTGAAGCCATATTGCCGATCATTGATTAGCGAGTGATCCTCCAGGTATCGCATGAGCTGCTTATTAATAAGAAGCTCGAGCACCTTGCAAATGACTGAGGTGACAGCTATGGGTCGATAGTTGCCTGGATCGGATCGATCCCCTTTCTTGGGGATCGGTTGTACGTTCGCCTCCTTCCAGGCCTCCGGCACGAGGCCTGTAGAGTATGACAGGCGGTACAGACGCGTTAATACTGGAGACAACTCAGCAGCACATTTTCGTAGCACCACCGCCGGAATGCCGTCAGGGCCACTGGCTTTCCGCGTGTCGAGTGACCGCAGCACTGCCCGTACATCACATTGCCTGATAACAATATCAGGCATAGTGTGGCCACAGTTGGCGATGGCGGGGGGCTGCAGGCCACGGTCATCGACCCGGGAATTAGCCGCAAAGAGGTCTGCGAGCATGTCCGCCTTCTCTTGGGCTTTGTGAGCCAGTGATCCATCAGGAAAACGCAGTGGTGGCAGCGAGGGTTGACAAAAATCTGACTGTACGGCTTTGGCCAGTTGCCAGTATCCACGGCTGCCCGTGGGATGGGATGTGAGCTCCTGACCAAGCCGCGCGACGCGCTGGGCATCCGCTCTCTTGAAGGCCCTCTTGCTGAACCTAGTGGCCCGATTGTACGCTGCTTTGAGGCGGTTCACGTTCGGGTCACGTGCCGCCCGAGCCCTGACCCAGGCGCGATATGCCGACTGTTTTTTCTGGACAGCCTCGGCACATTCACGCCCGAACCATTCTATCCCTAGACTGATCTCGCCAGCAATGGCAGCAGCGCTATCCGAAGGCGCCTTCCCTACAAAGCAGCGCTGGCTCCACGGGACGGACGCAAAGTAATCGCGGAGACCGTCCCAGTCTGCCGACGAGTAGTGCCATAGTCGTCGAGTCATTTGTTCAGCACGAGCAGGCGGTGGCACTTGGAAGCTGGCGTGCACCACACAGTGGTCGGAAGTGCCCAGTGGGGCGCGTACCGACACACTGTACTCGGCTGGGCGACTCGTCAGCAGTAGATCCAGCAAGGCGGGCGTGTGGTCTGACCTGTCAGGTATCCGGGTGATCCCCCGTACCATCTGGGTCAGCCCGTGGGAGAGAGCGAATGCATGGGCGGTTCGTCCCGCATGATCGGTCCTAAGGGACCCCAGCCACTCAACGTGATGACCGTTAAAGTCCCCCAAGAAAACCAGGTCAGCGTTCGGGAACCGCACCTGCGCATCGTCAGCCATCTCGCTGAGGTATTCGAAAAGCCTTGTTGTCCCAGTGTCCCCTGTGTGGGAGCGGTAGACGCACACATAGATCTGGCTCATGGAGCCATGATCCACGTGCAGCCAAAGGACGGAGTAGGAGGGGTTCTCCAGACAGCGCAACCGGCGGCAGCAAACATCCGCCCTAACGAACACGCACACCCCGGCTTTATCGCGGAATTGTTCCTCAATGATATAGCCCGGGTAACAGAGGTACGAAGTGTCGTCAGGGCGGCGTATCTGTGTCTCCGTTAGGAACATCACAGAAGGCCGTGCCGACTCCAGGTGATGGTGGACGGTATCGAGGTTTGCATGGAGTCCGCGGATATTCGCGAACTCCACCTCAAACGACCACTTTAAACGACAACTCTTGACCACTTTACTCTTATGTTGTCTACCACAGGTGTACTTTTTGATAATAGGGTTGCTATTGGGGCAGTGTATCGCTCCACATCTCTAAAAACGGTAGAAGATCACAGAAATTTTATAAATAGCCTTAACTATGTGTATGATTCTCTTACGACGAATCACTTGCTTTTGGTTGGTGATACTAACATTAATATTCGTCCCGATAGTTCTGATAAGAGGAATATTTAACTCTTAACGCATCCCAAGGTTTGTACCCCACTCATACCTTCCCTACTAGAAATAGTCAAAGATGTATAGACCACCTTTTTATTAAATCGAACCTCCTATCTTTTACTTTAGGGTGGAATCCCACACAACTGATCACAAACCCATAGCTCTATTTCTAGATCAATCGAAACCGATATCCAACAACTATCACCTCAAAAGTAGCATTACCTGTAAAGAAATAAAAGCTGAAATTGAGGAGACCGACTTCTCGTGTATACTACTAGCGGACGATGCAAACGCTGCTGCAAACTTCTTGGTTTCTAGGTTGTCATCAATTATCTCCAAGTATACATAACATATCTAGAAAACATAGAATCCTGAAGCCTTGGATGGGACTTGTTCGGTGTGTCACAAACGGGATAGACTGCACATTAAACATAGGAAATCACCTGACAACATGATTCTCAAATTAACCTAACCGGAGTATCGTAACTACTGCAATCGTCTCAATCAATCAAAGAATCAATTTCATTTATTCAGTTTAGGCACATAAAGACCACATATGAATGTCAAACATTTTACAATTTATTGTCAAGTAATATTATAAAAATACTAAATTAAGTACATAATTAACCATTTGAAAATGATTCTTTCGCTGGTTCGGTAATTTGGTTCTCCTGAGAGACCAGCAAGAAACTCAGGTAGATTATCTATTTTCTTTTTAATATTGTTTTGTTTACATTGTTATAATATTTTTTTTTTCATATTCTATTATACCATATACAAAATATACAGAATTATAGACTAAACATATTTACATTACAAAATATCGTTTAAAAAATCCTCCGCTTCATTGCCGATTGGGAAGGTTTCCAGAATGCTAGCTGTGTTGCCACGTTGGATGGCGATACTTATTCTTTGGGCCAGAAAATAGCCAGCCTTCTGGTCCTGAGAAGCATCGATTAGGCGTTTAGCAATGTCTCTATAAAGGCGGCGAGCACTCGAATCAAAGAATCAAGAATCAAAGAATCAATTTCATTTATTCAGTTTAGGCACATAAAGAGCACATATGAATGTCAAAATTTTACAATTTTATGTCAAGCACTATTATAAAAATACTAAATTAATAACATAAATAACCATTTGAAAATGATTCTTTCGCTGGTTCGGTAAGTTGGTTCTCCTGAGAAGATACCAGCAAGAAACTCAGGTAGATTATCTATTTTCTTTTTTAATAATGTTTTGTTTACATTGTGTTACAATTTGTATTGTACGAGTGGCTAGCAACAGCAGATTAGGGTGACCATGCATTTTTATCATTAAGATATTCGTCTACATTATAATAGCCTTTCTTCATCAAACGTTTTTTCACTACTATTTTAAACTTATTAATAGGCATGTCAACCAAATCCTGCGGAATTTAATTAAATATTTTTATACATTTGCCTACAAACGAATTACCAACTTTATGAAGTCTAATTTTTGTCATTGCCAGTTTAAAAAAACAATGGTAAGTATAACAAAATTATATAATAGCATTAATTTTTCGTAGAATTAAAAAGACAACAAAACGTCGACAATTGTTTCGCCTCTAAACGAGGCATTATCAAGACTGTCTCAGAGAGAACAGCCTGTTCTCAGTTTCTCAATTCTTTCAATTCTGCGAAAAATTAATGCTATTATATAATTTTAAAAAGTTTTTTCTTAAAACATTTTACTTACCATTGTTTTGTCATGGATTTTCGCCAAGTAACGCCTGTTTCTATCCAATTGCCAGTTTATTTTTATTTCTTGTATTATAATTATGGTTGTCGGATCTTTTTTTGAAGAGTTCTATGTTCTTCCGTACATATACGATGTTGTCGTAAACATATTGAGAAGCAACGGTTAAAATATTAATTTCTTTAAATAGTTCTTTCAGCGAGTCACGGGGTCCGAGTCTATAGATTGCTCGTATAGCTCGTTTCTGTAATATGAATATTGTCTCAATATCGGCAGCTGAGCCCCATAGCAGCAGACCATATGACATAACGCTATGAAAGTAGCTAAAATAAACTAATCGTGCCGTTTTTTCATCAGTCTTTCTAACCGCATAGGCAGCCGAACTAAGTCTTCCTGCCAAGGCTGTGATATGAGAACCCCATTGCAGTTTACTATCTAAAGTTATTCCAAGAAAAACTGTGGTATTGACTATTTGAACTAATTAATTATTCATAGTAATATGAGTATCCACTTGTCTAACATTGGGCATAGTAAATTTTACACATTTTGTTTTCTTCGCATTGAGCAGCAAGTTGTTACTTGTGAACCAATGCAGTATTTCCGAAAGGGTATTATTTACATCGTCAAGTTCTACTTTTCGTTTATCACTTTTAAAAATTAATGATGTGTCATCAGCAAATAATACTATTTCACAAAGATTTTTAGTGAAGTAAGGTAGATCATTTACGTATATTAAGAATAAAAGGGGTCCTAATATCGAGCCCTAGGGTACTCCCATGACTAATGAGGCGCCAGACGAGTCGGTGCCATTAACGTTAACTTTTTGTACTCTATCAGTGAGGTAAGACTCCAGTAAGCCAAGTGAGCTGTGCGAAACACTATAATACCCTAATTTTAGTAACAAAGTCTCATGATCAACACAATCAAAAGCTTTTGATAGATCACAAAAGATACCAATGGCATCCTGCTTTTCCTCCCAAGCATCAAATATATGTTTCACAAGTGCAACTCCTGCATCCGTTGTGTTTCTGCCTTAAGTGAAACCAAACTGTTTGCTATGAAGTAACTTATTTTCTGTAAAATGTGAAAGCAATTGATTAAATATTTTTTTTTTTTAATTTTTACTCAGTGTTGGGAGTATGGAGATAGGTCGAAAATTTGAAGGATCACTTTTGTCTCCTGCTTTGAATAAATGAATGATTTTACTGTACTTCATAAGATTAGGAAACTGATTTTCATCTATACATTTATTGAATAATGCAAGGTAAGGCGCAATAGCAGGAATTATTGTTTATATTATATTGGTTGAAATGCCCCAAAGACCCTCAGTATTTTTTATATTCAGTTGTTTAAAAGTTTTAAGTATAGTGACAGAGTCATTATACTGAAAATCAAAGTTAACTCTACATTTATCAACACTAGATTTAAGAAGAGAATTGGCTACGTTTTTTGAAGAATTTAACTTATTTGTCGTTATAATTGGAACATTTTTGAAATAAGATTCAAATGCATTTGCACTCGGACCCCATGACCCCAGTGTCTCAACCCCAAACGGCTCAAATATGTAATCACCTGCTAGGTTAGCATATTTACGCCGTTTAAGGCCTTCTGCCGATGCAGCAGCAGCGCCAGCACATCCGGATGTGCTTGGAAGGTGTGAAGGTGCTAAAGTGTCAACGCATGTAGCGTCCCACACCAAAGGCCTTCCCATCTTCCACGGTAGCAACGACATACCGTCTGGTCTCTTTCCATCGCTTCGTGCTAAACCATTTGGTTCACGTACGGCCGGAAGATCTGCGGTGGAAAGAGCCCTACGAATTATGTCGTTTAGAATAGCGTGCACAGGTGTACGATCTGCGCTTCTGCTACAAGAAAGGCCATGGTATCCCAGATTATCGACGGCTACTCCACAGGTGCAACGATGCGGGGATACACAAGGTGTACCCAGCCGAAGGCAAGTGGCAATGCGGAAGGTTGTGTCGTCCAACATTGTACCGATGTTGGGCGATGGGAGCGCCTGGATCCTTAACCCTGAATCCCATTCTCCAACAGCTAGTAGGCGTGCACGCTCCGAAATATTGACAGAAGTGTCAATTAGTGTATTAATTCTCAATTTACAGAGCGGCGAATCCCACAGTCGCTGTGAGCCTAGGCGTGAGGGCAGGTCAGTGTCGGGGCAAGACATCCTCCAAGCATTTATGGCATTGGTCGAACCAACTTACCGAACCAGCGAAAGAATCATTTTCTAATGGTTATTTATGTACTTACTTAATTTAGTATTTTTATAATATTACTTGACAAAATTGTAAAATTTTGACATTCATATGTGCTCTTTATGTGCCTAAACTGAATAAATGAAATTGATTCTTTGATTCTTTGAGTGGCGAATGTTCCATACAGTCCCATAAGCCCGGAATTCCCTAAAACATTTCAAAATAATATATTAAAAATATTGTACCATTGCCCCTAAAATAATATTGTGTATTGTAATATTGACCCTAAAAAAATTCGAACGATTATTTCAAAATTTCGCTCGCTAAGGGTCAATCTCCTATACCGACTAACCGTTCTACGTGTTTTGGTACTCTGTACGGTGTTGAGCGCGCGGATGCCACCTCGCTCGCACATGTTGTAAGTAGACGCAATGCATGCCCGTTATAATCGGGCTTGCATTTTCTCTTTCACACCTATGGATATTTTCGCTAGCATACCACAACACTTAGAAGGTTGTTATAGCAAAATCTGCCTGCCAAAAAGCCTGGTTTTGCTCTGAAGTTCATCGCACATCGGTTGCGTGGCGACCTATGCTATGTTCGCGTTTGTTTACTTCAGTTTCGCGTAGTAATTTGCTTTTTAGATTGTGTGATTATTTCAAAATTGTTTTTTATTGTTTAAAAGTTGTGAATTAGTTTATTTTAGTGTTAAATATGGAAGAAATTGTGCCTTGTGATGATTTGAGGTGCTGTAAAGTAAGTAAAACTCACTTGTCACGCCAATTTGCTGAAGAAATTTCAAAACACAATCAGCAAGTTGACCAAAACTGTAGTATTTTTTAAAGACTTATATTGCCTTTTAGAGGACATGACGAGTCCAAAGATTCATTAAATAGAGGTAACTTTTTAGAATTAGTTTCATTATTATCGAAATATGATAGCGTTTTGGAAAAGATTTGCAACATCAACAAAGCGACAAACCCGGGCCAAGTTATTTATCATGTACAATTCAAAACGATATTATTCACTCTGTAGCCGATATAATAAAAAACTACGTTAGCCACCGCGAACAATTATGCCTGTAGTGATAATAGCGCATGAAATAAAATAGAAAAAATCTGTTGTAATTTAACTTTGATTTTTAACCGACCTCAAAAATGGAGGTTCTCAATTCGACTACTTTTAACTTTGATTTTTAACCGACCTCAAAAATAGAGGAGGTTCTCATCTCAAATGCTTTTAACTTTGATTTTTAACCAACCTCAAAAATGGAGGAGGTTCTCAATTCGACTGCTTTATTTTTTTATGTTTGTTACCTCATATATCGGGCATGCTGGGCACACTACTAACTAACTCCTCAAACAAGTTATGGGTATGGGATACTATGGTGTCACGTTTCTCAGTCTTGTTCCTGAACTGAAATTAAGATATAATAAGAACCTAATGGAGGACGCACGTTCCACGGTAACAGGGACTGTGTCGACAACTTTAGGCCCATTTCAATACTCTCTGCAATGTCGAAAATTCTGGGAAGGATCCTGAATAATGCACTCAAAATCTACCTACAAACATTTAATATTCTGGCTAAAAATCAGTACGGTTTTCGTTCTGGTATTTCCACGGAGGATGCCGTGATTGATCTGACTAGCGAAGTTGTAAAGAACCTATACTCAAACAGCAGATGTCTGTGCATCTTTTTGGATTTCTCCAAAGCGTTCGACACAGTCTCTTGTTGGATAAGATGCGAGTCGATGGGGATACGTGGTCTTCCTCTCAATCTTTTTAGAGACCACCTAAAACAAAGAAAACAGAGTGAAAATAGGAGATGTGTTGAGCGATGAGGTTTCTGTAGCGACTGGCGTCCGACAGGGGAGTATCTTAGGCCCTACACTGTTCCAACATTATGTTAACGACCTCTGTACCATGCCTCAACAACATATGAGCACCTTCTCCTACGCAGATGATGCCGCACTTGTAGTAAGGGGTCCTAATTGGCAGATAGTAAAGGAAAGAGCTGAAAACTCCCTAAGACTAGTAATGACCTGGCATTCTCAGAACTTACTAACAATCAACCTAAATAAAACACTCTTTGTCCCTTTTTCGGGGTAGCAGGTAAAACGCAACTTCTAGGACTTGAGAGAGCGCAGCTTTACGCTGAAAATCAAGTTCTTACTGTCAGACCACTCTTTGTGTTAAGAGCAATTTGTAAAATTCACCAAAGCGTAATACCTCCTAAGCCCGGTAATAAGCGCAGCAAGCGGTCAGTGTGTCCCGTTGCTCGTAGTAGAACTGCTTTCGCTAGGCGCCAGTTCAAAAGCTTGGGCTGTAAGGTATACAATTTACTCCACAAAAATCAGAACAAAGTAGGTTCAAATCTTCACGTGGTTAAAGAGGTGCAACGATGTGGTTACTTCAACACGACTATGAAGGTGCGGAGGGAGAGGCCATGCTAAAGTTTCTGGAGTGAATACTAGTACGCAAATTCATATTAATAATGCACATACGAACGCAAAGGTACATTACATACTTATACAAAGTCATCCTTCAGTACAGAACATACACAACACATAAATACATTCTAATATTTACTCAACACACTTTTTCAAATATATAACATACACATATACAAATACACAACATAATAATACATGTACGGATCTTGACAAACATCCTTACTTTATTATAAATTACTGTTATTAAAAGATTTATTTTATTATTGAATAAAACTATATTATTTAATAGTTTAACTTTTCAAAGAGTTTTTTTAATGTGTGCACAGTGATGTACCCTAAAAAGTCACAATTTAATAAAAAGAGCTCTGTTTCCCATAACACAGGTGTATGCCTAGTTTGGGAACCAGTATCAACAACTAATTGTAAATATACGTAACACTATATTATTGTAAAATATGTACTGATTGTAAATATACTTTGAAATGAATAAACATTTATTAATATTATTAATATTTTAGGTATATGAGATACGGTTGCAGCAGTTTCTAATACATTTCACATGTGATTTATCCTTAGTTATGAACATTTAAGGTGAAAGAGGTCTTTGTGTGATCCACGAATATTTTGTTACGGACTTTTTGTGTTTTCTATGTATATTATGTATGTATTTAGAAATATATAAGTACCTACGTTTATCAGTTGTCTAGATCCCATAGCACAAGCTTAGTTTGGGCTAGATGGCGTAGTGTGAGAATGTCCAAAAATATTTATTTTTAAATATTTATATTATAAAACGAACGAAAAATCTTACAAATTTTCAAATGAAATATCCAAAATATTATGCCTCTTCTCTTAACATAATGTCCTTTTGATATTGATAATCCATAGAATATAAAAAAAAGAAATACCATTATAAATGTGATTTATGTTAAAACTTCAAAAAAGCAGTTTTAATTAATTGTAATTGCTTTATTAAATAATACCTATTATGTTCGATTGTAAATTCATATAAATTTGCATACATACGTGTATTAGAAGAGCTAACGAGAAAGTGGTAGCCTATCTCATAATAAAGATACATTTTTGTGCCTGCCTCGGTGGCTCAGTGGTATGAGTATGCGACTGCCGCCCCTGAGGTCCCAGGTTCGATTCCGGGTCGAATCAAATTATTTGTGTGATCCGCAAATGTTTGTTTTGGAGTTTGGGTATTTTCTATGTACAATATGTATGTATTGAGAAATATATAAGTATGTTTATCAGTCGTCTAGATCCCATAACACAAGCCTATATTAGCTTAATTTGGGCTAGATGACGTTGTGTAAGAATGTCCAAAAATATTTATTTATTTATTTATTATTTTTCACATACATTTTTGATATTTCAACTGCTGTTGTAACAAATAGATACATTATAATATATACATTTCATTTAATCTGTACTTATAATAAATCTGTAGAAGTGAAAATTTTGTACATTGAAAATATCAAAAAAATAAATGGCAGGGGGTGTTACTAGACCGACACAGAACCCAGAAATGTGATTCTGTCTGTCTGTCTGTTTGTTCAGGCATCACGCAAAAACTACCGGTTCGATTACGATGAAACTTCGTATATTTATTCTTTAATATCCTGGGCACCTACTGGCTTACATTTTATCTCGGAAAAGTATATACAATAAAAAACAAACTTAATTTTGCGGTTCGATCCCTAGACCTGATTACTGTACAGTCAGCGTCCAATAGTTAGTTACAGTCAAGGTACTCTAATCTATAGGCGCAACCAAATAGTCAATGATATCGGTACAAACAAAGTTTCCTTATTGTTAACAACAATGTAGTCGCTCCAAAGGGCGAGACGTTTAAAGTGTCACATAGATAGGTTCAGACAAAGTGTTTAAAAATATCGTAACATGCTAAATGAGACATCAAATGCGCACGCATACTATTTCATTTCGAACATGACGTCGTAGACTGGTTTTTGTTTAAAACAGTTGTAAATAAAGGATCATAGCATGTATTGTTATAGAAGTAAACCATAAACCAACCAACTAAAACTTAAACGGTTTCCCTAGATAAAAACCTCTTTAGACAATATAGTCTAGTATTTATTGCATGTTTATTTTATTTATTAGTTATATCAATGTCAAGTGCAATAAAACCAACTAGAAATAATAATATGTTTGAGAGAGGAAGGTGTCTCCATAACAGATATTTAAAAATGAACTGGGAATATCCGTAAGTTTCACATTAGAATTAGATCAGTTACCTATCTTACTAATTTTTATTCATACATAACTGACATATTTTGTTTTTTTTTAATTTAGAGAAACACAGTATAACGTTGGATAGAGGGATGGCAAAATGAAGGTGCTTTGCGAAACCATGTTTCGTTTGGTCGTCCACGTCAAACAAATACAGATGAAGACAGAAACATAGTGCAGCGAGCTGAGTTAGCAATCGATTTATAAACTCCAGGAGTATGTCGGTGGAATTTGGCATATCACAGAGCACAATAAGACGACGCCTGCGGGAACATGGGTTACGTCATCGTATTCCTGCTAAAAAACCTATATTAACACCGAGGCATAAAGCGCAGAGTTTACAGTTCGCACGAAATTTTTTAAATTTTAATTTTGATAATGTGATCTTTGTAGATAAAAAGCTTTTTGTTCTTCTGCCCAGAGACGCTTATATCTATACCAGACATTGAACACAAGATATGATGAAAGAAATGTCCTCCCTAATAATCGCAGTGGTCGAATCACCTTAGGATTTTGGGGATGGATGACTCAAAGCGGACCAGGAGAGCTAGTGGAGGTTGGAGGAAGAGTGAATGGCACTTTATACAAAGACATCCTCGAAAACGTTTTGCTTCCAACAGCCAGGATTTTTTCCCCATGAAGCTATTAAGTTTGTCCAAGATAACAGTTCCGTACACAACTCCAGAGTTGTTCAAAATTACTTGGAAGGTAGCAGGGACCTGGAGTTAATTCCGATGCCGCCTCATAGTCCCGACCTAAACCCAATTGAAAATTTGTGGGGTAAAATGGTTCAGGTATGAGATGGTACACGAGCACGAACCACTTCAAATTTAAGGACTCACGTTAACGAAATATGGGAGTCTATGAGAGGGGACAATTTTTGTTACAATGCTGTACAATCGATGAGAAGACGTCTTTCCGACGTAATTCTTGCAGATGGAGGCTACACACGATTTTAATTACTTATTTTGCAGTAAAACTGCACTAACCGACTTCAAAGAACGTAAATGTACTTTTAACTCAATAAATCTATACAAATTTAACTTAGTTTTTTATGACACCATTCTTACAATGGTCGAACTACAATAAAAAGAGTTTTGCGTTTTCGCTCAATGTTGACGCTCAAGATATTTGTCCAATGTCTATATTAGTGCCTTTGAATTGAACGACAGACGTAACATTGGTACTTTTATACCTATAAACAAAAACCAGTCTACGACGTCATATTCGAAATGAAAGAGACAAGTATGCGTGCGCATTTGATGTCTCATTTAGCATGTTACGATATTTTTAAACACTTTGACTGAACCTATCTGTGACACTTGAAACGTCTCGCCCTTTGGAGCGACTACATTGTTGTCAACAATAAGGAAACTTTGGTTGTACCGATATCATTGACTATTTGGTTGCGCCTATAGATTAGAGTACCTTGACTGTAACTAACTATTAGACGCTGACTGTACCAACCGCAAATAACGTCACCCGCAGTGGAGTGCACTAAGGGGCGCTGCACACGGCTAAGATACTGTAATATTTTATCTTAAGATACAATATCGCTCACCATACAATTCAATGGACTATCGACTAACACACGACGAAGATAATAAATAATATTTCATATTTTCGTATCTTAACATGAATTTGTATGGTATAATCTATACTTATAATAGGTCAACAAGCCAATAGGTCAATAATATTATATGCGACCCTCAATTTCCTCCGAAATTTAATAGGAAAATTTACAAGACTCGTCAGACCTGCCGTCCTGTATGGACTTTCATGTTTGGCGACGGATGAAAGAAAACTGCATGTGGCGGAAATGCGAATGTTAAGATGGATGTGTGGTGTAACAAGGATAGATAGAGTAAGGAACGAGTATATTAGAGGAAGTTTGAAAGTTGCCCCAATAAATGAAAACGTGAGAAGCGAACGGCTAGCATGGTATGGACATGTCATGAGAAGAGAGGAAAGTAACGTGGTAAAAAAGGTGCAAAGTATGAACTTATGAACGCAATAAAACCCAAAACAATGGTTTTTAGAAATTTTGTGTTTGTCTGAATGTTTGAACACGCTAACCTCAGAAACAATTTGATTTTTTTATTTGAATTTGCGGTTTGGTTTTCAATCGCTTCATAAATAAAAAAGTTATGTAGATCTAAAGTAACACGCAGACGGAGCTGCAGGCAACAGCTAGTAGAGAATATAATAGAAGATATAATAGAGAAACTGTTGTATGGGCTTTATGAAAGCAATAAAACCCAAAACAATGGTTTTTAGAACTTTTGTCTGTTTGTCTGAATGTTTGAACACGCTAATCTCAGAAACGGCTTAACTGATTTGAATTTGCGGTTTAACAGTTTTACATAACAAATCAGTATCTGGTGATGCGGGCACACAGCAAACACTAGTACACACACACAGCTAGTAACTAATAAAGTCAATATGTAAACTATGAAAAAAACTATTTTTCATTTTTATTTAGTTAATGTCAGATTGTAGACAACACATACTCACCGGCTGTGACGTCATCGGTATCGATCTTCACCATCACGGGACTAAAATCTGACAGTAGCGAGCACTCGCCCAAGGAGTCGCCATCTGTCGGGGGAGCTGAGGACCAACACCTAGCATTACTTATAATGTCATTTATGCTTTCGATTGTCGGCACTTGGTGGAACATATAGTAATACATTATGAAATATATTATGAAATATATATTATATATTGAATCAAGTATGGAGGCCAGTGTTAGCTTCACGATTATTTAACACAAAGTATATGAAATGTTTTTTAAAATATGTGATGTGAATAAGTGTGGAGCACCTTTGAAGATGCCATAGAGCGAAACCGGTCAGGTCCTACTAATAATTAAAAATTGTGGAATATCTGTACAAGTGAGTCATTTCATAATGTATTACTTATAATGTCACTTATAACCCGAGACGCCCAGGACTTTAATTTGCCGTGCCATACTGGCTGGCACGTAAGATTTTGTTGCCTTTCATCAACTTTTCAGAGCAAGGTAACAGGGTACAATATGGCAGCTAATTTTTATGAAATTCTTTCAGCCATTTTGGACATAACCCATTATATGTGAGCCTGGTGACGGTAATAGGCTTACCCCCTATTTCGTGGGACTAAAAATACTGGCAAATTGTGAGTGTGTAATGTACCTCTGCCTACCCTTTCGGGGATATAGGCGTGATATGTGTGTGTGTACATTCAAAATAAATGTTGTAAAGAATCTTCCATGAGAGCAGAGCTGCAGACATCAGTTAATATATCTAGATCATTAAGGTCTCACACGCACCTGCAGTATCTTCTTCTGTCACTTCTAGTTTCACTTCCTCACTATCAGACAGCTGGGAAGTGTCCTGGAGCTCGGCACCCATGTCTGGATCTGACTTTACTCTAGTCAGTCTGACTTGCTGTATTTATGTACAAACAACAAGTATAAGATAAGTTAGATACTGGATGGTGATCTAAGTAACAAAAAAAATGCCACAACAGAGTTTCTCCTGTAAAGGGAACAGTCGCTGGTTCAAGCCCAGTAGTGCACCAATACAGGTTTAGCTATTATATTGATAAATTATATGAAAATAAATACAGTCTCTTAATAGCAGTTCAACCGACTACACCACAGAGCGGCTTTACAATTACACATACACATTAACTGACAATAGCCCTGTTAGCCTCATTCAAGATCTTATTCCACAGTAGCACTCACCACTTGTGAACTCAGCAGCTGTGTGAACAGCTCCTCACTCCGGAGACAACTCCTCCTCAGCTGGTAGCAGTTCTCCAGACGACTGCAACACTCTAAACATGCATGCACTGGTCTGCGGTCCTTTTTCACCAACTGTAGAACATTTACAAATAACTGCTTCATGAGTATTCATATCCGAATTAGTTTTAATGTTTAATGTATGGAGGCTCCGTCGCCACATGTGAAAGCTCCAGGAACACTGGAATGCCATAGACTATGAATGAAGTCTATAATAATACTGAATGGTTAAATCTACACCTCAATGTACTCAATGATCTTAATCTACCAAACCCAATAGAAATCCTTTACAAAGCTCTGCTAGTCGTGACGACGCCCAAGTATCCTGCTCAACCAAATCAATATGTCTTCAATAAATAATCGTTCACATTCCCGGCGGTCGTCTGAACGTAAACGATTTTGTCAACTTGTAAAGTGTGTCAGTATGTAGAGACTTACCGGCACCAGAGTCAACGACTCGAACATTTCTTGTAGATGCGTATCAAGGATTGAACGCAATTTTGTATCGACGGATAAACAAATTCTACAAATCGACAGGTGATCCATTTTATTGATATAACAATTTTATTGTAATTTCTAGATAAAGGCATAAAGCTCTGTTACCAAACAAAGAGAATCTAATCATTTGTCCACAGAACAACAAATATTTTTACTCAGATGAAACAAAACAACTTGTATGGATAATATTATAGAATTTCATATTATTATCAAAACACTGTTGGTATGTTTCATACACAAAGACACTAAGCGAAAGCCAGCCATAGAGTAAGGCCACAGAGTGCACAGAGTACATTACACTATACCACAGAGTACATTACACTAATACAGTATACTGAAATAGAGGCCCATCTTCCGGCGTAGAGGGGGTAGATTTTGTGGCAAAGAAGGTACCGCCATCTGTTATTTGATGTTGGCAACTTTTCAACCGACTTCCAAAAAGGAGGCCTCAGAATAGATATAGCCATAGAGATATTATAAGAGTAGAGATGGTGTAATACAATTTTCCTATTAGACAAAGTGTGACTCTTCGCGGGTGTGAAGGAGTGGTGAGGAGGGGTATAAGGAACCTTAGTCCCGCCCACTTCTTTATTTTCCATCTCGCGGTCAATAGCAAAACTACTTACTTCATTAAAATGTCAGTTTACTACGTAGTTTTAACTATCTCACACTTTTTACTTATAAGCAAAAACGTTCCCACCACGAATTTTGTTGTTCTCTCTGAGACAGTCTTGATAATGCCTCGTTTAGAGGCGAAACAATTGTCGACGTTTTGTTGTCCTTTTAATTCTGCGAAAAATTAATGCTATTATATAAATTTAAAAGGTTTTTTCTTAAAAACATTTTACTTACCATTGTTTTGTCATGGATTTTCGCCAAGTAACGCCTGTTTCTATCCAATATTTGATATCCAATATCTCACACTCGTAACAGGGACGTACTCAGATTTTTGGTACAAAGGAGTTTTATATTTTTTGAATTGCAAATATACCTATCTCAAACTGAACTGTCGAAATTTGCCGTAGGGGTTATATCCAGGTCCAAAGTATAACGGGGCCCTATACGGGGCTCCCGTATGGGCGGGTAGATTGACGGCCAACAACGTGTCTATTTTAAATAGACCGTTGATAACCTTGGCTTCATTAAGTATCTGTTTCGCATCCATCTTGAGGAAACACCCTAGTGTCAATAATGCGAGGCCTCCGACGAAGACACTGCACTCCACACGTTGGTGGAGTTCTGACCGTGGGCGAGATAGCACCGGGACCTCATAGTGGGTCTGGGCGTGGATACCCTCTCGCTAGAGTCCATGCCTCAAGCCATGGTCTACAGCAGGAGTAGGTGGAACGCGGCCGTATCCTTCTGCGAGCAGGTCATGCTCGCGAAGGAGGCGGCTGAGAGAGTGATGAAACGTGCCCTCCCCACTGAGTTCCGTAGTCAACGGCCAGGGCGCCGCAGACTTATTTACGCCCAAGACCAACGATATCTCCATGATCGGGGCCTGTGAACGGCGGGATAGCCACCCACCGTCATAACACTTTTCCCTTAAGCGCTCGGCAATGGACGTATGAGGCTGCAGCTTTTGATCGCGGAACTAAAAATCGATGGTCTCAAAATATACTAGTTTCTCGTTTTTGTACATATTTCGTTGCTGCTCCGCTCCTATCATTTTTAGCGTGATGTTTTATAGTCTATAACTTTGCTGACGTGGAGGTACCTTATTACAAGTATGTGCCTGACCCAGTTCTTGAATTAAATTTAATATTTAGCTATACTTTGAATAATAATATTCAATTGTACAGCCCATTATGAAACGGTCGTAGGAAACTTGTCTTGTAAAATTATCCGTTTCTAATTCAATTCAATTTTTGGTAATGGCCTCTGTCAGGTATGTTGACAATTTGGCCAATGAAAAGTGTTATGGCTATTCGTGTGTTTCTGAATATTTTCTGCGATAATCCCCCCCCAGTTGGGTGAAAGTGATTCTTGCTGATTGGTGTTAGTATTAAGACACTGAAACAACACAGATGAACTTAGATTTATAATATAATATATATATATATATATATATTTTAATACACATATATAAGTATACTCATATATATATATATATTTATATATAAACATACATACATGAGTAAGTATATTAATCTTGTACTTAAATATTGACACACAACAAAATTTTTATCATAGTTTTACAGAATTATGCTGAATAAATAGGGCAAGGGTCCTGAGGACGTCCGGGGAAGGGAATGTTAGAAGGGCAGAGATGTTAGTAGGCACTGGGATGTTGAGTTCTGGGAGTAAACTATAAAGATCAGGGATACATTGGTTCCTTGGACAACTAAAGAATATGTGGTCCAAACTTCCCTCATCAAGGCCACACTCGCACAGCGACGAATCCCGTACTCTAATTTTATGGAGAAATACTGGAGAGCAGCAATGGCCTAAACGGAGACGACATATGACTGATATGACCCATTTGGGTACCTTTTTAAATTTGTAGAACCAGGGTTTGGGTGTAATGCTGGGTTGTATGGCATTATAAAACTTTCCCTTTTTTTTGCTGGAATCATCCCAGTGTTCCTGCCATGAAGTATCCGTTTCTAATTGCGGCCCTGTATTTTTAAGTTTTATCTTTAATGTTGCCAGTTGTCAGTAGATGGCGACTTAGACGCGGACGGCTCTATAAAAACTACAGAGAAATATTTTTGCAATTAAAAATCACTAACGAGTTGACGTTGAACGAATTCCTGTATGTTTAATTAGTATAAAATGTTAACAGTAAAATATAAGTAGCTATTTAAATTACGTGTTCGTGGAACAAAACGCCGCCATCTATCTTCGAGTAGTAATATATTTGAAGATGTCAAAAAGGTCAAAAGTGAGAGATTTTTCTAGAACAAATTCTAAAAAAAATCCATTTAAAAAAAAAAGTGTGTGTGTCAGCTCCGACGCACGACTGGAGTTTACTCCTTAAGTACGAGTATCTAACCATAACAAATTAGAAAGTTGCGCACTAGAGGTGCGCACCAAAAACGTGACACGATTTTCGTTACTTGTTAGTAGGTTTTACCCCTCGGATTTTTCTCATACCGGGCGCCTTATATATGAAAATCGATTCTTAAGGATAAACTCCAAAAAAAAGTGTGTGTGTCAGCTCCGACGCACGACTGGAGTTTACTCCTTAAGTACGAGTATCTAACCATAACAAATTAGAAAGTTGCGCACTAGAGGTGCGCACCAAAAACGTGACACGATTTTCGTTACTTGTTAGTAGGTTTTACCCCTCGGATTTTTCTCATACCGGGCGCCTTATATATGAAAATCGATTCTTAAGGAGTAAACTCCAATTACTTACGCATGAAATGTTATGCTATTCTTAGCATCAGAACGTCTATCTGATTTTTTTTTACATGATAGAACACAACACTTCATTTTTATCTTCTTTTATCCTTTTATTTCCACAAAAATTACTGAACTTTCACAGAATATACATGTACGAAAGCTGATAGTACACTGATAAGCCACGCCCACTTATTGAAATCACGCGCAAATTTTATGACGTCAGTGCTCACCATAGTGCTTATATTCTCTTTGGTGCTCACTTAAAGATTGCACTGTGCACAGTTGCTTATGGCATGTCCTCTCTTATAATACGTCCATGGATACAGCTATACAAGCTCCACACGTCAGCAGACGGAATCTGTGGATGTGTCTGCCAACGCTTAGAAAAGGGTACAACTACACGTTGGTAGACACATCCGCAAATGCCATCTACTGACGTGTGGAACTAGCTTTACAGAAAAGCACTCATTTCATGGGTTGGTGAATGAAATAACTTTCACTATTTTGCATAAGTATATTTATTAGCAAAAAAAACCATCTCGATGAGTGCAGGACACAAAACCACACTCGACAAAACACAAATTTTCAGAAGAAAAGATTTAGTGACAACATTGAATACAGCAGTATCTATCAGACGAAACTTTTAGAAAAAATACAAAGCTGATTAGTCACACAGACACTACTTTTTGTGCACTTAGTATTAAGGCTTGTTAGGGAGATATTTCGCTTCTTTGGAACAAATAAAACACGATATTATTATATCACTATAAATTTAGCTGGATTAATTGTTCAAAGTTCAGACATTTTGTTTTATTTTAAATTTATGGCATGGTTCACAGAAATTTGTATCAGGGTGGCTAGTATATTAATATGAAAAACAACCACATGTTTCTACTGCTTTATTTAACAGTTTTGATAAAATATTGGTAAATAGCTGCCAAATGTGTTATAGTGCAATATTATATAATAATAAAATAAACAAACATCATTTGGAATAACTAATTTGCAGTACCGTTCGAAGTAACAAAGGGACGTTTAATACTTAATGGTCAAATAAATACCATTTTAGTAGAAATATTTCTGCACAATTTAACTTTGATTAAAATAAAATAGATATCTATAAATATTTTTGGATATTCTCGCACAACGTCATCTAGCCCAAACTAAGCTTTAAGCTTGTGCTATGGGATCTAGGCAACTGATAAACATACTTATGTGTAAAATAAATACCTACAACGCCATCTGTATTTCTAGCGTAGAAGTTATTAAATCTCCAAGAAAGTATGAACCTACAATTTTCTTCAAGGTGCGTACGGATAGCGCGTTCCTAAGTTACCCGTAGTTGGGAAACACTGTCCACACGTACCTACATTGGATACGCGTACAGCTCCAGTACGAACCGCCGCGAACCTGTACGCGAAGTCAATCGATCCAGAGCGCTCCAGTTGAATCAATCGGATTATGTTTTCATATTGAAACTCGAAGAACACGCGTGTCTATTCATTTTGCCGTCCAAATATAGCGTACCCGGTCGTGTGCGTTCTCTTTGACGCGCGACCAAAAACAGACTGACGGTGGCTCGCGCGGTACGCGTTCCCAAGAGTGTACGCGTAGCTGCACGTATGGACTAGACGTTCGGGACACACGTAAACTGACTACGCGTACCAGTGTACGCCTATCGCCTCTGAGCAAGGCTTTGGTTGGAGTAAGGTAATATATAGGAAATAGAGAGCCATCTCGATTGAATTTAATGCCAACACATTTAATGGTAGCAACAGCGACATCTGCCAATCTTGTTCCTTAATTTTGGAAGGTACCTGCTAGTCCCGAATTGTCTAATTTCATTCTGATTCCTTATTTCATTTAATAATGATGAATACCTGTTTTCTATAACAAACAAAATATGAATTGTTATAGAAAACAATAATAAATCATCATTATCATTATATTATCAAAATAAGATGCAAATAAACAACAAACAAGAAAATAAGGACAGCCATAAGAGTAGGTACATACCTACATTAATTTTTTTTTCATTATATTTATGTTTATTATACGAGGGTGGATTGAAAAGTAATCGGCCTAACCAAGAAAATAAATACATAATAAATGAAATATATTTCTATTTTTCAACGTAGGTAATCACCAGTAATCACCATCAAGTTCAATGCACTTTTGCCATTTTCCCTTCCAAGCATTTAGCCCATTTCCGACGACGACACCGCACTCCACACGTTGGTGGAGTGCTCAGCGTGGGCAAGTCAGCGCCGGTACCTCGTAGTGGGTCTGGGCGTGGATACCCTCTCGCTGGAGACCATGCTTCAAGCCATGGTCTCCAGCGGGAGTAGGTGGAACGCGGCCGCGTCCTTCTGCGAGCAAGTCATGCTCGCGAAGGAGGCGGCCGGGAGGGAGAGGGAGCGTACCCTCCCCGCCGAGTTCCGTAGTCGGCGGCCAGGGCGCCCCAGACTCCGCGACTACGCCCAAAACTATCGACCTCCATGATCGATGAGAAGCAGGCTAGAAGGGTTGCGTGCTGCGGGCCTTTGCCCCATAGCACGCAACCAGATTCACTCACTGACGTGGGATAAAACCCTACCCCAACGACGCGGGATTCTCGTCCCGACCCAACACCCGCAGAGACCACAGAGGTGGTCAAAGTCCGCCGGGCGCCACTGGACATACCCTCTGCTAGTAACCAGAAACGCCCGACAACGGACGTTAGAGCGGCCGCGGCCTTGGGCCGCGGAATTAAGAAAAAAAAAAGCCCGTTGAAAAAAAATGATTCTTCCTAAGACTCAAAATATGCGTCTACTGCTCTGCTTTGACTTCGTCATTTCTCAAAAATCTTTGACCTCCCAAGTGCTTTTTTAGGTTAGGGAACAGAAAAAGTCTGACGGTGCCAGATCAGGTGAATAAGGTGGATGCGGTAACAGTTCAAAGCCACAGTTTGCTGCCATTGATTGGACAGACGTGTGAACACGAGCGTTGTCTTGATGAAACAGGACTTTTCTTCTGATCATTCCTGGACGTTTTTCTTTTATTTCCTCTCGTAAACTACGTAGTAAGGTGCAGTAATAATCAGAGTTTATAGTCTGACCCCTTTTAAGATAATCAACCATAATCACACCCTTCGAGTCCCAGAATACTGAAGCCATCACCTTTCTTGCCGACAAAATCGACTTAGCCTTTTTGGGGGGTGGTGAACCAGGTCTTTTCCACTGTTTTGATTGTTGTTTTGTTGCCGGTGTACAGTAATAGACCCATGTTTCGTCCATAGTAACAAAACTATTCAAAAAATCACATTCATCAGCTTCAAATAACTCCAAACAGTCGCGTGCAATAGTCAATCGCATCCTTTTTTGCTCAACTGAAAGCAGTCGCGGAACCCACCTCGCAGACACCTTGTGGAAACCCAACACGTTGACTATTATGTTTTGAGTACGTTCATAAGAGATGCCTATAATCTAGGCTATCTCTCTAATTTAATCGAGTATTTTTTTATTTTATTTTTAACATTTTCGTCACTAGTGGACGTCGAGGGCCTTCCAAAGCGGGGTTCGTCTTTCACACTCTCTCTACCACGCTTGAACAATACAGAAACAGATGCAAGCGTTTCCAATCGAGAAACGGCAAATGAGTATTCGATTTTTAATGAAACTATGTGCGAAGGTAGTTCAGCTGAAGATATCCTTCCTTTAATAGAAGTTTTTAATGTCCCTAAATGGTATAGCGATCAAATTGACAAAGAAAACTTGTTCGTGACTCTGGCTGATGAAGACGAACTCGGTTCTCATGAAAATTTGTTTTACATGCTATTTTTCTTACGAACGCTAACTCGTTTAGTGAGTCAACTCCCACTATGGTCTAATGTTATGATGACGGTTTATAACTCCACGAATAACGTGGCCTCTTCATCCAATGTGGAAAGTTATTTTAAAACGATAAAAAGATACCTCTGTAGTATTTCCACAAAGAGCCAGAGACTGAGAGTTGATGAGTTTTTGAAAATCCATTCAGAATATTTGGCTGGGGAAGTGAAAACGGCAATGGTAAAAAAAAATAACGAAAATACGTCATCAAGAGTTACCAAAAGAAAAAAAATATAAAAAAAATAATTCACAATAAGTAAAAAAAGATTTCAAGGACGAATCGGTTTTCTCAAAACTTCCATCTTTGGTAGAAAACTGGAAGGGGCTAGGTAAACGAAGCACATTAAAGTGTACTCGTAAGACAGGTGAAGACTCTATTCCTTTACTGTTAAATGGAAATAGGACAAGGACTGGCATTAAAGATGTTATAGTAACTAATACATGTGCATTCGATGCTGTTGCTCAAATAATTGCTGCTGGATGTGTTGATAGTTTTAATTTCATACTTCGATACTAAATAGCGACAATATGTACTGTCAATTTATAAAAGCAATGATCGACAAAAAAAACAAAAAACAAGATTTGTACAAGCATCGAGCTGAAATTTTAGACAAATTTTGTGATAAGAAAGTGACAAATAGTAATATAACCCAAATAAGTTGTGAGTGTTCGGTGAAAAATATCTTCGATAAAATATTAATAGACATAAATATATATAGTGAGCGTAAAGAATCTTGTACAAACGAATCTTGCGCACTTAATAAAGTCAGCAGAAAAATTGCGTTCATTCCTATAGATCCAAATATTTGTGAAAGTATTTCTTCCCTAAATAAATCCGCGCAAGATTTGTTGTGCGACGATATGAATATTGTTGAATGTCGGCGTAATGATTGCAAAGGAATAAGAACATTCAGCTATGTACTTCGCAAACTGTGTCGTTTGAATTAAGTCAATCTGAAAGTATATGTTTAGATAATGTGCCTCAAAGTATAACATTAAATGAAAAGACATATACGTTACTTGGTATTATTGAATTTGTACCTTTAGGTCCTAAAACAGATGTCTTTAAGTGCATTGGCCATTACAGATCCCATTGTTACAGAGGCATGCGATGGGAGTGCTATAACGATCTTTCCTAATCATGTTACAAAAAGCCCTAAACGTGTAATTGCAGAATGTATCATGTATGGATTAAAAACCTGTTTATAATTGTAATATACATAAATAAAACTTCAAATTAGGTCATTCATAACTATGTGAAGGCCTCCTACTAAATAAAACTAAATACTGGGTGCAAAACAAAAACTTTAAAAAGGTAGTTTAGGGTATTTTTACATAATAATATGAATATCTTTTATTACGAAACCAATTGCATATTTACGAAAATAAATCATCTGTTTTTTTCGTGATTTTGCAGTTGGTTGCCTTATTAAAAGTTGTTCAATATTCATTCATGAGTAGAAACACCCTTTAATGTATAGGACGTACTTTTTTAAACCTGTATAAATATAATTCTAAAATTATCATATAATTATATATTTCATTACTTAATTATAAATTGCTCATATTTTGTGTTACCATTTCATTAAAAATTTTCTTTCTTCACAGCAATGATTTTAAATACAATGGATTTCGGATCATCGCTCAAAAGTGTCCGAACTAAAAGAGAAACAAAACGCTAAAAGAGAAACAATCGCGCGCCAGTCTTGATTTTGACAACTGAACGACAACACGTTGCACAATGCCGTACTGTATTGTAAAAACGTGTAAAAACTACGAAAAAAAAGCAAATTGAAGACGGTGTATCATATTTTCAGTAAATAAGCTTTTGTTTTATTATTTGCAATTTATTATTTCACTTAAAATACAGTATTTCGTCGATAATAAATTAAAAGACAAAAGTAAATATTGCAATCCAGTCCAATACCGAAGTACCTATCTGTCTCTTTCGAACTCATCCCAAGCTCAGTAAAAAGAAAGAGACCATTTCATTTTCACTGAATAATGTACTAACAAAATGACCATTCAGATTTATTCGGATTACCGATAGCGATAAAACTATTTGGAACAAAGATTATAGTGGAGACGCCTTGGCTCTTTATGATTTTTTTTTCGTTATATGAACCAACATCTATTTCAGTTTTCCTCGGGATCCAGTACACTGTGCACAATGGAAAAATATTATTGCCCTAGCACGGCGAGAAGAATATTTTGATCCAAAAAATAACAATCTTGTTTGTTCGGCTCATTTTATGGACATAACAAAAAGAGGTCCGATCTTTATGAAACTTGTACAAGAATCCCTTGATTGAATGGAGGAGATAAGCCCAAAAATGTTTTTAATTTTCACAGGGTATCATTGTTTTGTAATAAATATAATTACACATGTCATTTTATTTCGTGTATGTACTGTTATTTTCTTTTTATTTGGATTCTCGGTAATGTATTCCCACGGGAATCGGGGCCGAGATAACTATATCTCGCGGGCGGAGTCACGGTGATCAGCTAGTAGCCAATAATTTCGTATCCCAAAAATTAACCATAAGATAAAAATAAATTAATGATGCGCAGTTTTAGCAACTAATTCAGTCACTTGAAACACGGCTATCTTGTAGTAGACGTAGCGACATAGCGTTATGAAAATAGTAATGAAAGCGGAAGAACTTTGACACCCGCAAGAAGTTTGGCATTTATAATATTATAATTAGTTAAATTCATTAATTCCCTTTTTGTTATTCATACACAACAGTTACTTATTATGAAACTGACTCGAAAAAAAAAATCTTTGTCAGTCGTTAATTAGTTTTTCAGCTTATTTCGTCTAACATAAACAAGTAATTACAATTTATAAGATTATGGAATTTATTGTAGTCTTACATTAATTATTACGCCTACGTAGGTACATATCATGGAATCCTTAAAAGACTTTAACAAAATAAACCTACTCCATTGTTTCTATGTTCACGTAGTTCAAGTATAAGCTGCATAAGGTGAATTAGTCAGGCGGACAGATAGAAGCTACGTAATGCGATAAATTAGTGCAAACAAAAGTGAACACTATTCCGTTGAATCAAGGTTTAAATTTTAATATGAAATTTGTTTATATCTATGTATGCCTATGTATAATGTATAGGTCGACTCGGGACATTATTTTCTTGCGATTTGTTCTAGATCCTATGTCCGTTGTATTATAAGGTCTTTGCTTCACAGCCACTGTTTCATTTTGATTCTAAAAACATCTAACATCTCTAACATCTTGTTTGTTTTTGTAATAAGTTTTACAAAAAAGGAACGACGTAATAGAGAAAAAATTCGGCCAAGTGCGAGTTGGACTCGCGCACGAAGGGTTCCGTATCATCACTACATAGTATAAAACAAAGTCACTTTTTCTGTATGTACTTATGTATGCTTAGATCTTTAAAAATGCGCAACGGATTTTGATGCGGTTAATTTTAATAGATAGAGTGATTCCAGAGGAAGGTTACGGGATTTGAACATAGCGGAACAAAGTTCCCCGGGGTCAGCTAGTTATCAATAAAATCGTTTGTTGTATAAAAGCCCCTTACAATTTATTTTATTGTGTTTTTTAGTATTTGTTGTTATGGCGGCAACAGAATTACATCATCTGTGAAAATTTAAACTCCTGGTTCTTGAGATACAGCCTGGTGACAGACAGACGGATGGACGGATGGACAACGATCTCACTAATAAGGTTTCCGTTATTTACCGTTTGTGTTCGGAACCTTAAAACTATTTTATTTGTTTAATACATATTTCATGAGGTACACGAGACGTACCAAATGTACTTAACCAATATATGTAACTTGGTACACTGTATAACAGTACACCCGCGGTTCTGACATCAGGATGGCGGGTGTACCTAATATTCCAAATATCATTGTAGGGACGTAGGTACACAGATTTTCAAGAGAGGTACGTAAAAGTACACAGAAGGTACCAAATAACTGTAATATATTTAGGACCATCTGAAAAATACACCCGCCATCCTGATATATATGCATTTCTCGCATTGCTCATGACGGCAAGCCATTCTATCCATTTTTGTTTAATTCCCGCCGCTCTTACGTCCGTTGCCGGGCGTCTCTGGTACACACGCAGAATGTATTTCCAGTGGCGCCCGGCAGCCATTCTATCCATAAACAAAACTCAAATAATTCTTAGCCAAGTGTCAAGTGGATACACCCCATTGAACTAGGCCTCGTGATTGGTCAGTAACTAAGGCTATGTTCACTCGTATTATTATTTGACAGCTCTTATTGTATTTTACCTACTTATTCAAGAAAACCATACATTCTTAAAAACACCACATAAGCAAACATTTTAAAGACAAAAGTAAATGTTCTTTAATATATGTAAAACATTTAAAAGAAAAGGACAAAGAAAACCGCCGGGCGCCACTACTTCCTGGTGCTGTCCAGAGGCGCACGGCAATTGACGTAGGAGCAGCCGAGGATTAAAAAAAAAGACAAAGAAACAAATATGTTATCGAGCTGTGTTATTTGTCTGTCTACCTTTTCAACCTTAGTTATCAAATTCATAATGAATATATCGACGCTTGGTAGATAAAAATCAAAATGAAATGCGAAAAGGAAATGCGCAAGCAGTAAATCAGCAGCATATACGGATGGTCGAGATTCCTTGTTCCGAACTGCTGTAAACCCGGCTAGCATCTGGTCAGCACATGCTTCTGCACTAAGCGTTGCGTAATATACCTCGCTAGCTACTTTAGCTGTGGGTTCGTTAATTTTATTTTATTTTATCATACACAATTACACGACGTCATACACTAAATATCGACATAATTAAAATCTTTATATTCAACAACATTCCGCTGCGCGAACGCACACGTTTCTCAGTCTGTGACCTCTACCACTGGTAGTTTGGGCTCTGCTCCGCTACTTGTGGTGGTCTGACATGGATTATTTTTATATTATATGTAACTTGTTATATAAATATTGTAAAAAAAACTTATGTTAAGAAAATAATTGGAACAAATGGAATAATAATAATATTAGCCTTATATTTCCAAATAACTTAATATTAAAATATAATCTATACGTACATACTTACATTAATTAATTACAATTAGGTACGTTATTTCATAATGATAAACTTCTTGACATTTTCTTGTATTACAGGGTGGCCCAAAATAACGTAGACAAATGTTTTTACATTTTTTTTATTTAATAAAAATTATAAACAGATATTTGTTTAATGAAACGTAACTAGGTCTTATTGTGCACCATATTTTCTATTTATCTTCAAAATAGCCCCCTTTAGCACTGATATATAGCGACAAACGCTTCGTGAAATTTGCTACAATTTTCCGCACTTCCTCGACGGATATTTTGTCCCACTCCCGCGTGAGGGAAGACTTCAGCTCGTCGACACTTTGGTGACGTTTAGCACAGGCCCTTGCCTCTAAGATAGACTCTAACATAAACTGTAATCCATTGGATTAAGATCTGGCGAGTAAGGTAGCCATTCTTTTGGGCTGATGAACCCTGGTAAAGTGGCCATGCACCACTGCTGAACACTTGAATCCCTGTGAGCTGGTGCAGAGTCCTGTTGGAATATCCATGGTTGGTTGCCGAAGTGTTGTTGGCTCCAGGGAAGCAGCACAGTTTCGAGGATGTCTTGTCGGTAATATTCTTGATTGATTTCTATGGATATATCTATGAAAACTAAGGGAGTTTTGCCAGTGGAACATATTCTTCCCCAAAACATAACTGTTTGTGCGTTTTGACGATGCGGAACAACCGCAGTAGCTCCAGGACGAGTTGCTGATCAGATCCTATCATTTTGGTGATTGTGGGCTTGCTCAATCGAAAATATTTTTTCATCAGAAAAACGATATGTTCCCAATTTGAAGCTGTTTAAGCAATCTACACCTCTCAAGACGAACTTTTTTGTCTTTATTAGTAAGCAATTGAGCTTTTCTAATTTTATAAGGGATCAATTGGACGTCATGTTTCACTATACGTTGCACAGTGGAGCGACTAATCCCCAAGTGTCGTGACATTTTTCTCACATTTGTCTGTGGATTGCGTAGTAACCTTTGTTTGATGATGTGTCTGTTCCTAGAAGTTCGAAGAGTCCTCTTACGTCCTCTTCCAGGACGGTCCTCAATGTTGCCCAACTCATTACAGCGTTTAATTGTCGTAGAAACTAACTGACGGCTTACACCAAAAATGCTTGCTATCTCACATTGCCTTTTTCCACGCTTTTTACTTTTGCAATTTAGCGAAATAAATTAATTGCAACAATTTTTCAACCGACTAAAAATGTAGATTTGGCGCCAAGGAACCAGCAAATAATATAAAAAAAAACTAAAGAGAACAAATCGCGTTCCATTTATGAAAATTCATTTTTTAAATTTTGACAAAGTTATTTTGGGCCACGGTGTATTTGTGTAATATTTATTTATCATTATAAACAATTATTAATTTTTATCTACTTAAAATATTTATCTATTTCTTTTTTATTAGTATTAAATTACTATATGTACCGCACTTAATCAAAATTCACATTAAGTATAGATCAAAATTTATTTATTTATTAAGCATACATTGTTTTTACAGGTTATATACCTAATACAGCAATGTAGCAAGAGACAACAATAAATTATTAGCAACTAAGCCAATCCAGTGTCACCCTCTCAAACTCCGCCAATGAATAGCTATAAAAATGCATGCATTTCAAAATAAATTTAACAATTATATCATTTAGTACATTTGAATTATACCTATGTTAGTTTTCCATTTAACAATTTCTATTCTATAAATCTATATATTTAATACGACAATTTGTCTGTCTGTCCGTCAGTCGCGTTTTTCAATTATAATTAATAATACATACATTTGCATGAAATATTAAAATATATATATATATTTTTTTATTTTTATATTTGAGGAGATACAAAGTTCGTCGTGATAACTAGTTCTATTTAATAAAATGTAATCCACTGACTTGACTGACAGGTAGTTAGCATGCCTTCAATCCTGTCATTTGAAACCCCATTTCTGGGCGTAGACCTCCTCCATCCATCTCCACAAAGTCCGGTCTGCCGCGTGTCGCGTCCATGTGACGCCAGCCACATCCTCGATGTCGTCCCTCCAGCGCTGGTGAGGACGGCCTCGCGCGCGTCGGGCAGACTCATCGCACTGATCTGCCATCTGATTGCGCGCTACGTGACCCGCCCATCTCCATTTTAGTTTGCAAGCTAGTGTGGTTACGTCGACTAATTGAGTCCTGTCTGTTATCTCCGAGTTTCTTATGCGATCTTTTAATTTAACATTCAGCATGCTTCGTTCAGTTGCTCTCTGAAATACTTGTAAATTTCCTAAAACCTTCATCGATGACAGTATTCAATTTTGGCAACCATAAAGCAAAGTCGGAAAGACCGCCGCTTCCATGGCTTTTTTCTTAAGCGCTATAGGAACTTTTGCCTTAAATATCTGTTTCAGGGACCAATACTTGTTCCAGGCCAGCCTAATTCTTCTGTCTACTTCTGTTAGTGTCTGATCTTCTTCTTCTGAATGTGAATACGGATATGTCGCATCAATGAACCCTTTTGACTAAAATATTTCTTACAATCACTACACTGATAAGGCTTCTCACCAGTGTGAGTACGGAAATGTGTATTTAATTCACCCTTCTGACTAAAACATTTCATACAATCATTACACTGATAAGGCTTCTCACCAGTGTGTGTGCGGATATGCTTATTTAAATCACTCTTTTGACTAAATCCTTTCATACAATCACTGCACTGATAAGGCTTCTCACCAGTGTGAGTACGGATATGCTTATTTAAATAACTCTTTTGACTAAAACATTTCATACAATCACTGCACTGATAAGGCTTCTCAACAGTGTGAGTACGGAAATGTGTATTTAATTCACCCTTCTGACTAAAACATTTCATACAATCATTACACTGATAAGGCTTCTCACCAGTGTGTGTGCGGATATGAGTAATCAAATGATTCTTTCGACTAAAACATTTAATACAATCACTGCACTGATAAGGCTTCTGACCAGTGTGTTTGCGGATATGCTTATTTAAATCACTCTTTTGACTAAATCCTTTCATACAATCACTGCACTGATAAGGCTTCTCACTAGTGTGAATACGGATATGCCTATTTAAATAACTCTTTTGACTAAAACATTTCATACAATCACTGCACTGATAAGGCTTCTCGCCAGTGTGAGTACGGATATGCTTATTTAAATAACTCTTTTGACTAAAACATTTAATACAATCACTGCACTGATAAGGCTTCTTACCAGTGTGTGTGCGGATATGCTTATTTAAATCACTCTTTTGACTAAATCCTTTCATACAATCACTACACTGATAAGGCTTCTCACCAGTGTGAGTACGGACATGTCTCGTACAGTGAGCTTTGGTAGTGAATCGTTTCTGACAAGTATCGCATGAGAATTGTTTAATGTTCATTGAAGTATGAGGACCTACTTCGAAACTACTTCGGATTGAGCTTATTTTTTGAGATATTTCTATATTAACATTAATATCGTCAGCAGCGCTATTTGTATTTGCGCTTTGGTGAGCCGATTCTTCTTCAACAGTGTGAGTCGTACAGGGGCTAGGAGCTAAGATGACGTCCTGTACTTCAGTCTCTCTTTCAGGATGACACACATCTGAAAAAAAAAACAAACAAATCAATTTTGTGCCCTTTAATGTGATAAAATTCACGATATGCATATTAAAAACCTACACAATCACGCCTATAGAGAGATAACTCTTGGTTTAGTAAGGTGCATAAGATATCGAGATAGGTTACATAAGCAATGTAAGGATTTTTATTTATTTATTTATTTATTGGCATAAACATAACAGCCATTTACATATAAATCGATAATGACTGCACTAGTATAAAACTGTATCGCAGTCATTAACGCCCATAAAACAAAACCTTAAGTAATCGAGGCTGTGCACTTAAGTGCGGACATATAAACAAATTTTATGTAACACAGTAATACAATGCAAAATTAAGTAAAAATGAACACAATACAACTTTTTTAAGTAGGGTGGGTTAGGGGGGGGGGTCTCATTGAAGGAAGGTCTCTCTCTATGTGTGTGTGTGTCTATAATCAATATGTCTATAATCCAGCGTTAGCAGCCACATTGTGATTGAATTCTTAACCTGTATAGTGGTCATATTGTAGATATTTAGGATCCTGCTAACTTTGTTGTAAAGTTTAGGAGCCAGCCAATGTAGGTGTCGACCTGCAAGACATGTTCGATGATGAACTATGGAACAAACAATATCATTTCTGCGTCTACACATAACTTTCGGATCAAATAACATGTGGGAATGTTTACGAAGAATAGCACGCTTCACAAACAGCTGTCGAACTGATAGAACTTTTGTCAACTCAAAGAGCTCCCTGGTAGGAAAACGAAATGGCTTTGAGCACATTACCTTAAGGATCAGTCTTTGGGCACGCTCCAAACGCAAAAGGTGAGTTCTGAAATTAGCCCCCCAAACAAGAATACAATAATTAAGAATGGACTGAATCAGGGCGAAATAGACAATCTTTATTGTACTGGGATCCGCAAAATAGCGAAGAGTCCTAAAGACGTAAGTAAGTTTCCTAATTTTGGGGATAATATAATCAATATGTGGAATCCAGGTCAAGTGACAATCCAGCATAACACCAAGGTAGCGCAAACTATTAGTTTCAGTAATTGGGTCACATGAACAGTTTATGCTGCCCGTATGGCAAGAGTGGACTCTGATTTTAAAGTTACTGGGTGGACAGGATGGTTTTCTTATTGAAAAAGGAAAAAGGATCAAACAGGTAACCTGATAATCCAGGTAACTTATGGAAGATTTCGCAATTTTTGCAATAATCTTCTAAAAAAGTTAAAAAAAGCATATGAAACTACAGAACTACAAAAAAATAAAACCGATATCAAGGGAATGTGGAAGACAATTAAAAAAATTACAGATTTTAAAGCCACTTCACCTCCACAGTATAATTTGCTTAATTTAGTGCCACATCCTCAGGAGTCCTTGAACCTTGGCAATGATTACTTTGCTGGAATAGGTGAAAGATTGGCAAATTCTATCTCCATTATCGAGTCTCAAAAATCTGTTGCACCCCAAACTCTCAGCGAGACCCACTCTCTTAGTTGCTCTATGGCATTGTTTCTGTCCGACTCTGAAGAAGTTGAGACCATCATATCAAATCTCAACAGTGACTCAGCAATGGGTATTGAAAAGATTCCAACGCGAGTACTCAAATCTGCTAAGACCAGCCTTGCCCCTCATATTGCCCATTTGTGCAACTTGTGTTTTACCACTGGAGTTTTTCCGGAATGTTTGAAAAGAGCAGTAGTGCACCCCATCCACAAGAGTGGTGACAGGGATAGTGTTGGGAACTATAGACCAATATCTGTGCTTACAGTTGTATCGAAAGTTATAGAAAAGGTTCTTAATAACCGACTTCTTAATTATCTCCATAAACATGATATAATCGCTAAAAATCAGTATGGGTTTATGAGAGGTAAGTCAACTGAGGATGCAACTTTGGCGCTTACCGAGTCGATTGCTAAGAATCTAGATAGCTCCTCAAAGGTCATTGGGGTTTTTATTGACTTATCAAAAGCTTTTGATACTGTTTCTGTTCCGCTTTTGCTTCGGAAACTGGAATTGATTGGTGTTTGTGGTATTGTGCTTGATATTTTCCGATGGTTAAAGCACAATCTTTTAACCTTGAACATCGACAAAACAATGTATACATTACATTTACACATCGTGCAAACATCCAACCACTATCTTCATTTGGAGTGTATGCCCATAACTGTGTTTCAAATGGAAACTGCCGTGGTTGTCCTGAGTTGACACGGGTCACCACTGTGAAGTATCTTGGTCTCATTATTGATAGCCAATTAAATTGGGCTCCACATAATCTCTCAATTGGCCGGTCGAATCAGAAAACTGATGCCAGTATTCAGGAAGCTCCGAAACTGTGCTGACTTGGATATTTTACTGTGTGTTTATTATGCTCTGGCGGAGAGTCTGCTTCAGTACTGCATAGTTGTATGGGGCCTACTATCTTGATGCCCTTAGAACGGGCTCAGAGAGCTCTTTTAAAGGTAATGCTTATGAAACCACGTCGATATAGTACTGACCTTTTGTATAAAGAATGTTCGGTGTTGACAGTTCGGCATCATTTCATAATGAAACTGGTTTTGCGTAAACATAGACATCTGAAATACAAACCAATTTCAAAGCGCGACAAATCTAGAGTTTGTCACCTAAACTATCATCGAACGGCCCTTGCTAGGCGCCAGTACTACACCCTCAGCAGCTGCATTTACAATGAGGTGAACATGGTGAACAATATTTACCCCTGCCATTAACAAAATGTAAAATCGTTCTTTGCAACTGGCTTAGGCAATTAACTTATAAAGAAACAGAAGAAATATTACAGCCCAATATCTAGTTGTGAGTCATCACACACACTTATTTTTTTATGTTTGTTACCTCATATATCGGGCATGCAGTCCTCAGCTTATGAAGCTTCGCTCCTGACACACACACTAACACGCCTGCGCGCGCACACATACTTTTTGTGGTAATATTAATAACCCTTTTTATTCCATTTTTCATTTTTGTATTTATAGTTAGCAAATTAGCTGGGTAGTATGTACCAAACTTAGTATTATGTACCAAGTACCGGGTGGGAGACGCTGGCGACTGTGACACTGTTCATACTACTACAGTCGCCGACGCTTACCTCTGTATGTTGATATTCATGTCATTTTGGAAGTGTAACAAGCTGTTTGTAAAAGTTTCTTTGTAACAATAAATAAATATTATTACTATTATTAATCCGGAGCGAACCTATGCTGGTTCCGATCTGTAGAGGGTAATGCACCTCTGCCTACCCTTTCGGGGATATAGGCGTGATATATGTGTGTGTTTATAAATTAATCAAGGTCTCACACGCACCTGCAGTATCCTCGTCTGTCACTTCTAGTTTCACTCCTTCACTATCAGACAGTTGGGGAGGGTCCCGGAGCTCGGCACCCACATCTGGCTCTGACTTTACTCTAGTCAGTCTGACTTGCTGTATTTATGTACAAACAACAAGTATAAGTTTAGTCTTATACTAGATAGTGATCTATGTAACAAAATAAAATTACTATAACAGAGTGTCCCTCCTGGAAAGGGAGCAGTTGCTGGTTCAATCCTTGTAGCCCAACACTACAGGTTTAGCAATTCATATTGAAAAATTATAATAACAATAAATATTGTCTCTCAATAGCAGTTCAACAGACTACACCACGGAGTGGCTATACAATTACACATACACATAATAAACTGACATTAGTTCGGTTAGCCTTCTTCAAGGTTATTTCACAGTATCGCTCACCACTTGAGAACTCAGCAGCTGTGCGAACAGCTCCTCACTCCGGAGACAAGTCCTCCTCAGCTGGTAGCAATTCTCCAGACGACTCCAACACTCTGAACATGCATGCACAGGTCTGCGGTCCTTTTTAACTAACTGCAAAATATTTACAAATAACAGCTTCATGAGTTACAAGATTTAAAGTATTGAAGGTTAAAACCATGGCGAATATGATGTTTAATTTATATATAATTGCAATGATTTCGCTAAATAGAAGACATTATAATGTCGACATATGTTTCACCTACTATGAGGCATTATCAAGACTGTCTCAAAGAGAACAGCTCTCTTTGAGTCTATTTTCTCTTTGTGACAGTCTTAAGCAATATTTGAGTCAATATTTTGGGGTAGAGACGCTGGGCCCTCTGGGTCCGAGTGCTCGGGGCCTATTCAAAAAATTATTAAAACTCATGATCCACACTTCTTAAGACCAGACGGTTGGTTACTATTTGGCACAAAGAATAAGCATTGCCATACTACGTGGCAATGCTGCCAGACTTTTCGGAACATTGCCAGTCGGCGACGAGGCGGAGGAATTCTATGACGCATACAAATAAACATAGAATTTAGATGTAGTCTTAGTCGGTATAATTAACGATGTGAAAATGAATAGAAGTTGGGGTTTTAGGAAACAGATAAAAGGTACCTACTAATATTATACTGACGTTTCTGATACACTATAAACGAGTACAGGAAGTTTAAGGTAATAACACTCTGCACCAATTAAACATGAAGTAGAACTACAACATGCAACGGCTAATTAGTGTCAGTATGTAGAGACTTACCGGCACCAGAGTCAACGACTCGAACATTTCCTGTAGATGCGTATCAAGGATTGGACGCAATCTTGTATCGACTGTTAAACAAATTCTACAAATCGACAGGTGATCCATGTTATTGATATAACAAATTAAGTGAACGCAACACAAATCTATCACCCGCTCCAACCAAATGTTCCAATTTAATTTCTGGTTAAAGGTCCTTAAGGAAATCTAATAATTTGACTCACAGAACCACCAAATATTTCAATTTACTCAGATTTAAGATTTAACTTTTACTAGAAATAAAACACAAAAGTTTACAAAACCACAAAGTAGGTATCAATTATCTCGTATGTCAACCTCCTCAGACGTCAACAATGTCAGTCAAGCATTGTCAAATTGAAATTTTAGTTTTTTATTAGCTCAAATACGGGACGGCTAAAGCCCTTTGACCATACAGCCTAGTCTTTTGTAAAGACCTCAAATATCTCATCTCTTAGATCAAAAATATATTTTCAAAAATGTATTTTTATCTAAGTCTCATCTACATTAAAATATATTATTCCATTTATTCAAATTATACTCTTAACATACATTTTTTACAATATTTATATAAAAAAATACATATAATATTATAAAAAATCCATGTCAGACCACCCACCAGTAGCGGAGCAAGGCTCAAACTACCAGCGGTAGAGGTCACAGACTGAGAAACCTCCTAACGATGCGTGCCGTGTCGAGGACGACAGCCTTCTGTATCTGACCCTTGATCCAGCAGTCTAGCGAGAGTCTCTTGAGATGTTGATCGAGACTCTTCGCTATTAGTCCATTTGCCGAAACAACTATCGGGACAATGATCGTCGAGTCTACGTCCCACATGGCGGTTATCTCGAAGGTCAGATCGAGGTACTTAGAAAGTTTGTCCTTCTCTGCCTTAACGAGATTCTCGTCATGTGGGACGGTGACATCGACGAGCACCGCCCTGCACTGAGCCCGATCAACCAACACGATATCAGGCCTATTGGCAACAATAGTCCTGTCCGTGATGATTGATCGGTCCCAGTAGAGCAATGCACGACCATTCTCGAGAACTGGCTCTGGTGTGTACTTATAGTACGGTAGGTACCTCGGACTCAATAAGGCCGTATTGAAGAGCAAGTTGCTGGTGGATGATCTTGGCCACTTGATTGTGCCTATGCAAGTATTCGGTGTTAGCAAGATACGAGCAACCGGAAATAATGTGGCGAAGTGATTCACCAGGACGGTGGCATGCTCGACAAATGTCGAACGTACCGTCCTTAATGATATATTTCCTATAGTTGTTCGTCTTGATAACCTCATCTGCAATTGCACAGGCAAAACCTTCAGTTTCCCCAAAGAGGTCACCGAAACGCAGCCAGTTCATCGAAGCGAGCAGGTCTACGTCGGGTCCTGTTAAGACCCGGTAGAACCGCCCGTGTAGCTCCTTACTGTTCCATACGTCCCTATGGTCTTCAGTACCTAGCACCTTTGGTTTACGCCAGTTCTCGTTAGCCAAGGAGAGAGGTGTCAGGCCCTTGTCAACCATCACGACATCGCAATGAATGCCACACCCATTCTGTAGGAAGTAATTCCTCAGACTGCACACTTCACGGTTATGGAGGTTCTTGGCATTTAAAAATCCTCGACCTCCCAACTTCCGTGGAATTTACAGTCTCATGACAGAAGATCGTGGGTGTAACATTCGATGCAATGTCAGTTGTTGACGGACTCGCCTATCCAGGGCGTCTAGTTCCGTTTTGAGTCCACCTAAGTATGCCAAAGGAGTACAACAATAAAGGCATTACCCAACCGTTGAAAGCCCGCATTTTGTTACCCCCAGACAAAAAACTATTCAGAACTTTTGTCAGGCGGCCAAAAAAACGGTCTTTCACCGTTTTCTTAATATCCTCTACCGCTATACCCAATGACTCTGACATACCTAGGTATTTGTATGTTTCGGTCTCGGTGAGAGATCTGAGAGTTATTATCTCAGAAAGTTGTAAATTCGGTGAATTTACAACCTTCCCCCGCTGTACATGCATGACCGCACACTTATCAACACCGAACTCCATCTTAATGGCATTACTAAAACCTTCCGTAGTTTTTAACAATGCCACCAAATCTTGGTGTTTCAGTGTACCTAAATAGTTTGAGGTCATCCATATACATCAGGTGCGAAATAACCTCACCACCTCTACGAAACCGATAGCCTAGCCCTGAATCCTTCAGCAATGTGCTAAGTGGATTCAGTGCTAAACAGAACCACAATGGACTCAAACTGTCGCCCTGGAATATACCACGCTCAATCCTTATCAAGTCACGCGGACCAGAAGCGCACTCACCACTACCTGGTTGACGAAGGACTGTGGTCCAGACTAAGAAGGATTTAAGAGTCGGATTAATTTTATACAACTCTAAAATCCTCCCGAGCCATGAATGAGGCACCGAATCATAGGCCTTCGTGTAGTCAATCCAGGCAGTAAAGAGGGCGCCCCTACTCCGCTTAACCTGTTGGCTAATGGCCATGTCAATAAGGAGTAGCTCCTTAGTACCACGTGACCCAGCCCTACATCCATTCTGAGCACTATTTAAGATGTTATTTGACATTATATGTGAGTTTATTTTAGTTCTCAAAATAGATGTAAGGAGCTTGTAGATGGTAGGTAAGCAAGTGATAGGTCTGTAGTTCTTAGGTTCCGTGGTACTACCTGATTTATGGAGCAGGAAGGTGATGCCAGTGGTCATGAAAGCGGGTAAGGAACCAAACTCGAGGGCTTCTTGATACTGTGTTGCCAAGCGTTCATGCGAACTACGAACCCACTTTATCCAAAAGTTGTGCAATCCGTCCGGCCCAGGACTTTTCCAGTTCGGTGCCGTACGCATTGCACAACTGACGTCTTCGGAGTCTATTGTAATAGACTCCATGGGCTCGATGTTATCGCATTCTCGCTCAACAACACTGATCCAGTTACCCTCCGAATGTTCGACGGGCACCGACCATATGTCACGCCAAAATTGATTCATGGCGTAAGTATCTGGCAGTTGCCCGTCGCTCAAACGTTGCCTAGTTCCCTCCCACACTCGGTACACCTTCCTTTGATCGCTTTGGAAGATACGATTCTGCCAGTATCTATCCACACGCTCTCTATAACGATGAATACGACTTGCCCATGCATATACTTTCTGCTTCAGAAAGTCAATACGTTCCGTGACGTTGGTTAAGTATTGCTGGGAACTAATACCAGTCCCAGCAAATACCTGAGCCACAAAACGCATGACCCGGGGACGATTATTTTCCCGGCTGAAGCAGATTAGCTTTGCAATGAGAGCCCTAAATGTACCGATACGTCGCTCGATTCTCGCCTGCCATGCAGGAACACCATCCGGTCGTGGTGCACGGTTAACTTCGGGGAATTTAACGCGTGCAACACGACAAGCGGCAATAGCTCCACAGTAGAGGATCGAGTGAGTATCTAGCAAATCATTGCTAGTCTGTAGGTACGGAGCTAGTAATGCATTTAGGGCTCCCATCAACGCCAGATTTCGCCTATGAGTGGGCAAGCGGGTAAACGTGGTCTAGATTGAGGTGTAAACCTATACTGTAAGATCACATCCTCCAAAGTACTCCTTAATTGCTCACTTACCTGAATAGATATATTTATCACTTGTATCATCTTCTGTGTCAAGTGCAATCTCGACTGAAGTCGCACTAATCGAAACCGTCTGTGCTACAGGCGACGGTGCCATCGTTGACACAGGAGTTGGACGAGTAGATAATACATCCAGGCGCAGCCGATCAAGCACAGATTGATCCAACAATTTGCATCGTTGGATAGCCCGCACCTGATCCGAAAGTCGTTGAATGGAAACGGTAACTGTCGGTTGAAGAACCTGAAACAGAGGAAGCATCCTAGAACGATACGCTGCAGTGCTGCCATTTTAGCGCTTTCCGCGCTAGATCTAGTGCTTTTTTGGTATATGAGGCGCCCATTTGATCATTTTAGCGTCTATCGGATAATCTGACGGATTTTTGTTTATGTCACTGGTCACTCACATTCGTTCAATTGTCAATTCTATGGCACTAAGCGCTTCAGTAATATTAAAAACAAATAGCAAAATTGAAAATTTTCTCCAAGTGTTAGAAAGTCTTGGGTGCTCTGGAATAGACACTATTGTTCAGAATGTTCAGCAATTGCAAACTATAATAATGCAAGAGTGGGTTAATACGTAAGACACAGAACAATTCAGATGCAGTTGAAAATTGTCCTTATAAAGAATTATTTCAAGTAGTAAAGTAATGAGTATACCGCATTCAAATGCTGATATAGAACGTATAGTCAGTTTGATGAATGTCGTCAAAACTAAGTTACGAAATTTATTCTTTACAATTAGAAACTATTACGCAATTCTTATGGTTCGTACAGGACTAACAGTTGCCGACAGAAATTTTCTAATTATCAGCTTCCAGCCGATGTCCTACGACAGATTGGGACATCTGAAAAATATCGTTCAACTCAAAATATTGATGAAGCAGGACCTAGCTCAGCTATGGATTCTTAATTTGTATTTGTAATCATTGACATGCTTTTAATTATGAAGAATAAATCATTAATATAATATTCTTGGACATTCTCACACGTCATCTATCTAACCTAAACTACTATTCCAATTTCCATATTGTGTACCTAAGCCAATAAAAGCTTACAACTGATAGACATACATTATATTTATGTCTAAATATATACATCATTATGCTTTTAAAACACCCAAACTCAAGATATGAAACGTTTTTGCGTCATAAATTTTCTAATAAGTTTCTATGAGTTTAGCGCGCAATCTAGCGCTTTTTAAAGGTGATTTTTTTTTATAATCTAGCGCTTTTTATATTACTTTAGCGCTGAATTGATTTATTTATGTGGCAGCACTGATACGCTGTCAGGTTAGTTTCCCCGTCTGTGGCCTCATAGTACGCACGCATGACATGTTCATTTATTATTGGTGTCCACTTCATGCGACGCACTACACTGAGCCACTGAGAGTGGGGCATGCCCCACTCTCAGTGGCTCCGTGTAGTCTCGACATCTCCGTCAGGCAGGTGTTGGTGGCGACGGCGTCGAGGGCCCAATCTCATCACTCGACGCACTGCTACATTTCGGAGTGACGTACTCGTCACTTTCAGAGGTACTGGAGGAGGCAGGTGACGGGGTTGAGACGGGCGCAGATCTTAGTTGTGTGTTGGTTGTTTCCGCTTTTCGTCTTTTTGATCTTAAATTGTAATTCATGTAAAAATTTTGTTCATATTTCTTATTGTCAGAGTTGTCAAATTGTTCAAATTGTCATCATTGTTGTGTTGGTAATTTATTCTGTTTTTCTTGTTATTCCTTATAATTTTGAAGTGTGATATATATTAGCTATTTATAATGGTGTGAAATGATTCTGAAAACTGATCTATTGTAATAAATTGCACCAAAAAAATTAAATCACAATTTAAAACGATATGAAAGACGTCAGCCTGTCAGCGGTGTTTTTTTTTTTAATTATTTAATATATTTATATAAATATATATAAATATATTATAAATAAATAAATAAATATTTTTGGACATTCTCACACAACGTCATCTAGCCCAAATTAAGCTAATATAAGCTTGTGTTATGGGATCTAGACGACTATTATTATTAACTTGCTCCGCTTAGTGTTTTTTGGGTCTGGCCGGGTGTGTGACCCTTGCTATTGGCCTGGCTGATTTAATACCGACTTAGAGTAACCCACTAAAGCGATCTACTTAAAAAGAGCCTTTAGAAAACTATTTTCTGTGTTAAAGTGAAACGTGACCCAATATACGTGTTTTGAACTCACGAAGAATCAATGTTTCGTAGGTTTAAACAAAGAATTTAGTATAAATTTTAATTAATAATAAAAATTAAATACATAGGCTCGCGATGGTTATATTAATGCACAATGGTAGACAATATATATATATATATATATATATATATATATATATATATATATATATATATATATATATATATATATATATATATATATATATAATATGGAATATTTTATGGAATTCTGTGGATTTGGGCAGGTAAATGACATTTTTAATATTAATAACCGTACATTGGATTTGGTAATGACAACGTTTATGGCGTGTGATGTGGGGGTTTCAGCATCGGATGAACCACTGGTAGGCATTGACAAACAACACCCTCCTTTAGATATTAAAGTGAATTTGAAATATAATTGGAATAGACGTCCGATATCGGTAAATTGTGGTACGGATGGTTTAAGCAATGACAATGACGGCCGTATAGCATGGAAATTTACGAAATGTAACTTTCCTTTATTGTACGAACGATTTACCATGATAGACTGGGACAAATTATACAATATTAAACATTTTGAGGATGCGTTGACCTTTTTTTATCAAATCGTTAACAGTACAATTAGTGAATGTACGCCCATTAAGAGCAAGGTGGAGACCCGTAATATCAGTGGTAGGTTCATATACCCAGAATGGTACACCCCTGACGTAATAAATTCTATTAAACAAAAGTCTAGGTCTCATTATATTTACAAGGTAACAGGGCAACGATGTGATTACGAAACGTTTTCTAGGTATCGAGCGTTGGTTAAATGGAAAATAGCATCGGCGTTTGAAGCTCACCAGAGCAGACTGCAGGTGAACATTGGCGTGGATCCAAAATCTTTTTTGAATTACATTAAATGTAAACAGTCCAAACGATATAAGAATATTATTAAAAAAGACGGTAAGGTGTTTAAGTGGGGCAGAGGGGGCAGAGTGTTTTGCTTCTTACTTCCATTCGGTGTACAGTACAGAGCGGCCGGTGCCAGATCCGGCGGAGGCAGAGCGCTCAGCGGGGGCGCGAGTGAGCGCTGCTCTGGTGCATGTTGGCCAGCTCAGTGCGCATGAGCTGCGCTCGGCGCTCGCTCGCATTAAACCCAAACAGTCGGTGGGGCCAGATGGTATACCATCATTTATCGTAAAAGACTTTAGCAGAGTGTTTGGGGCTCCATTGTTACATATTTTTAATTTATGTTTGGCTGAGGGGCACTATCCGGACCGTTGGAAGATTACCAGAGTGATACCTGTCCCCAAGGGCAGTGGGGGTGATGATGTAAGTGGTTACAGACCAGTGGCGGTACTGTCGGCCTTCGCTAAAATTTTCGAAGGGGCACTGCACGCGTTCATCTATGCACAGATCAGATCCCAATTGACTGATGCTCAGCATGGTTTCCGGCCGGGTCGAAGTACGTGCAGTAACCTATTATCCTTCGTGACGGACATTACGCCCGTTATTGATTCCGGGAGGCAGGTGGACTGTGCGTACTTCGACTTCCGGAAAGCATTTGGCGTGGTAGATAATGACGTGTTACTATCGAAGATGGCGGCGTTTGGGTTCACACCACACTTGCTCCAATTCTTCGCGAGTTATCTCGGCGGACGAAGACAGTACGTGGACTATGGTGGGTATGAATCTGGGTCGTTTTTTACCTTTTCAGGTATAAATCATACATACATTACATACATAGCATCACGCCTTTTTCCCCGAAGGGGTAGGCAGAGGTGTGCAAACACACCCACATCTCGCCAGCTATGTTAGGTCCCATGTAATAGGGGGCGAGCCTATTGCCATCTACCGGGCACAAGTTCCAGACTCTGGGATAATTATCTGGATAAAATTCTAAAGAGAATTATACATTATCCACCAGACCCGGGAATCGAACCCGAGACCTCGAGTGTGGCAGTCCGTACATAGTACCATTGTGCCACCGAGGTAGTCGAGTCAGGTAGTCGAGTCGAGTCAGGTATAAATCAGGGATCGAATTTGGGACCTTTGGAATTTATAATGATGATCAATGATCTTCCTGCGGTATTGCGGCACGCGAAGTATCTGCTCTTTGCGGATGACCTGAAAGTTTATATTACAGTAGCAGACGCATCAAGCGCGTGTCGACTGCAGGAAGACATTGACAGCATTGTACAGTGGAGTAACAACAACAAGTTGTACGCTAGTGTATTAATGTCTCGAAGTGCGGAGTAATGACGTATGGCATGACTAGGTCTCCACTTGCATACGATTATAAGATGGGGGGTATCACTATTCCGCGGCTTAGATGTGTCCGTGACTTGGGGGTCTAAATGGTACCAGAATTAACGTTTCGTAAGCACATCGTTAATATATTATTATGTAGTATATCATTCAGAAGTTTGGGATTTATTATAAGAAGTCAAAATGGTATATAATGCGCTTGTGAGGAGTCATCTCGAATTAAGAGTCCGTATGCAGAATCGAAACGGGCGGAATTAGGTATTTGACACATTTTGTGCGTGAGTCCGTAGTTACCGATGGTGGTCAGCCAGTAGGTACGGCGATTACATGGTTTTGATCTTTTTTTTTTCATTTTATAATAATAGTGTCTTGTGTGGGGGAGGTGAAAAGAGGGCTAGGAGGGGGGGTGTATTTTTTCTCTCCTTAAAATCAAGAAAAGACCCTCTATACTCGTATGATCCCGTAATCAAAACTCCTCTACCTTTCCTCTGTCGTTGCACTCTCAAAGGGGGGGCGAGGGCTAATTTTTTTTCCTAATCAAAATCATTTGACCTCCTCTATACAAAGGGGCTCTACCAATATATTTAGGGCCCCAGCGAACTCATCTGCTAGTGGCGCACCTGCTGATCAACGGACGAGGCTCGTAAATTTACGGTACCTATGAAGTGGCTTCGGTCCCTACGTGGGTACCGGGTGTTGGTCCGGGGGGTGCCACCGTGCAACTGTGCTAAAGCCCCACAAGTAACCCAGCCCAGGCTGGTTGCGTAAGGGGTTCAACAGCTGCACCGCCGGGCCCGGGGCCATGTATGGTGCAGCAGGCATGGAACCAGTGGGGGCAAAGCGGAGTCTAGTGTGGGTGGTGTGGGTCGATTCGCTGGCCAGGGAGACCCTTAGCAACGGCGTTGCCGCGGCCGCCCGCAACACAGTCATGGGGCCCGCCTGGGACCAACCACACCAGGAGGCTACCCCACATGTTCTCGCGCATAATCCTGATGTGGGATCGCCGCTCCGGGTGGTAACCGGTGTGGGATAGCGGCGGCCTTGCACCAGGGGGGTTTGGTAGCCCTTCCGTCCGGCGGGTCGGCTCCAACCTAACCACACGGTTCCAGACGAAGTTAGCCCCTGCGCTTTGTCACTTATTACTGCTGCACCAAATGTCGCCCTGTCTTCACGCTTCTTCTTCAAATTTATAATGGCAGTGCAACAGAAATAAGTAAACGTTCCACAGCGGCCCCAGGAAACCCCACAGCTTCACTTTTCGAGGTGGAGTTCATCAACATCCGTGGACTCCATGCGAACCTCGATGCCGTCCACCATACCTTGAGACGGCTCGGCCCGCTGTGACGTTTCTCACGGAGACACAAATACGCCGCCCTGACAACACGCCTTACCTGTGTTGCCCCGGTTATGTATATATGTATCGAGGAACAATACTGGGGCGCCGCAGGGGTCCGTGCTGTCACCAACTCTTCCTTCTGCAAATCAATGATATGCTATCCCTCGGGAACATTCATTGTTATGCAGATGACAGCACATTGCAGGCGTGTGCATTTACAGCGAAGAAATCCCCTTTCCTTCCCCTACCCTCTCTTCAGAATGCATTATTACCAATGAAGGGCAACCTTGAGATCCTTGACATAGACGTTCGTCAAGAGCTCAATAATAAAAACTACATCGAAAGATGTATAGGGCTAGCTTCGTGGAAACTAGGAATACTGAATAAGGTAAAGCGATTCTTTACACTGCATCAGAGGTGTCCGCTGTACAAGACGCAGATTGGACCCTGCGTCGAATACTGCTCTCACTTCCGGGACGGCTCCGCGAAGTATTTGCTGGACGCTCTCGACGCTATGCAGCGTCGAGCTATCCGTATTATAGATTGTCCGGAGGTAACGGGAAGCTTTGAGCCGCTAGTTCAGCGCCGAACAATAGCTTCCTTGGCCGCATTCTACCGTATTTACCACGGCGAGCATTCTGAAGAGCTCTTCAATCTGATCCCATCTTCCTTCCGATCCCGAACAACGCGTGCCGGGCAGTGATGCCACTCCCACACAGTAGGTACATGTTCGCGAGAACCGAACGTTTTAAACGTTCGTTTCTGTGCCGAACGATACTGGCCTGGAACGCCCTGCCTGTGCACGTGTTTCCTCCCACATATAATCCTGGGTTCAGTAGGTCGTCAAGTTGAGGGCCACTCTCTATAGTATAGTGTGCTGTGAGTGACCCACAATCGCTTGACGTCGTCACGACTTACTACCAGGCGGGTGGCGTCAAATTGGCGAACCCAATACAAAAAAAATAAAATAAAAAACTACCTCTATAAAATTATTACTCATTTTGACTCTACTCGGGAGCCCCCCTTGGGGGACTGGAGGGCAAATCTCAAAAACTCGGAATTTTCCCTAGGTCCCCGAACCCCCTTTACATTTCTGCAAAAAAAACATAGGTACCTTCCCCTCCACCATCAAGGAGAACAATAAAATTGTGTCAGTGAGTGAGTGAGTAATCCAGCTTTATAAAATATAACAGCTTTTTTTAACAAAAACAATGATAAATACATTCTACATAATCACTTGTTGTATTTAAAAAGAAGCCTAATCATCACAAAATAATAACTAATATTACCAAAGTATCAAAATCTCACGCCACGCTATATTCGTCTGTAGACGGCGTCGAATTTTGGCGCGCAGAGCGACACGTCCTCTCCCTGTAAGCGCTTGGCGCGGACTGTTTACTTGAGGCATGCGTCGAGTATTATAAAGCGAAATTTAGGTGTTTTTAAAAGATTATTTACAGCCTATTTTTTATTATTTAGCTTTCTTTTTTTTTGGAAATGGATTGATTTTGAACCAAGGTTTATTTATGTTGTTTTAATTTTATGAACGAGAGTTTTATGTAGCCGAAATAAGAACCAATTCATTGCCCATTTTCTCTAAAATTTGACTAACTTAAATATTTGTTTACTCAATATTTTTTTATGAAAGTGATAAAAAGTAATCCATACATTTGATAGATGACTTTTACAAGAATACACTGTATTTTTGTAATACTTTTTAGACGTCAAAACGATTAGTGAATTTGTGATATTCTAGACCTCTTCCAGCAAAAGATACGAAAAACTACCGATTGTTTTAGGTCGATTAATCAAAATTTAATGACAAAAATAAGAAAGTAGCTCACTTATTAGATCATTATTGAAATGATATTTCATGTTGTGCATTAAAACTTATAAAAATACAGTATTTTCAGTGTAAAAACACGTCTGCAAAATCAGCGAAAACGGTAAAATTTAATAGGAGGACTCTTAACAGCCATTATCTGGAGTCCGCACGAGGCTAAGTATAGCCTAATGTTGGAAAAAATCCAGAATAAGTTCACTCGCTTCCTATATTACAAACAATATGGAGTGTACCCACTGTACCCGCTTATGTACCCTAGCCTGTTTGTGCTTGGCATGGTGGGGTATGTGAGGCTGAGCGTGCGGCGCGAGGTGGCGCTGGTGGTATACGTGTGGCAGATCCTGCGCGGGCAGTTGCACCACCCGGATATATTGGCGAGGTTGCAGCTGTGCGCGCCGGACGGATACGTGGGTGCGCGTCGCGAGCCCCCCACGTTTAGAGTCCCCGTAGCGCGAACTAATTTACTCCAGTTCGCCCCTATATGGCACGCCATAGAACTTTTAAATTTAATTACTAAGCATTAGTGAAATCGACATATTATATAACTGGACCCTCCCGAGACTCAAGATTGTTGTAGAAAAGTATGTTTCATTGAAGTAATTTCCGTTCATTAATAATTTAAAATTTTGTAAATTACAATTAGAATATTTTATTATGACATTTTATTTTTTAGATTAGGACTTAATAAACTGATTTGACATTCAGTAATTACTTTAAACAATACATAAATGTATTATATAAATTAATTTGATTATTATTATTACCTACCTATTTTATTTCAATTGATAATTTCTCATTAAACATGATTGATTGATGAAGATGCATAATTTTTAAGTTATAACCATGTATTTTACTTGCAGTGTTGTATTGGGCTTATTATCTTATTATATTGGCTTATTATATTATCCTGTAATAATACTGTAAATGTTTTGAAAAATAAATAAGTAAATAAATATATATATATATTTGCCAATGACCAGTGAGTAAAGCTAATAACGAAGGAGATTTTAACTGTGGGTCGAAATTATGATCGGTGGCCGAGTAATTCCATAACTCAGTCAGTCTAAACAAAAAAAAATACCATAAAATATAAAAGAATACAATTAAAACTAGCATAGATAAAGAATATTCTATCTACAGTAACTACTAACTACACGATACATTAAGATATAAATAGATAAGAGACCACATTCATTCATCACATTCATTCTTTTTATATCTTGTTTGTTTACGTACCTTTGAGTGACATGATATGTCATGTCATTACTGATTTATTATTTTATTCTATTTTTGGCAATTAGGTTTGTTGATTTTTAAACTCCTTTCTCATCAATGCCATTCTTTATCTCATCCATTTACTTTTAAATTCAAAAACATTCTACCGATGTGTTATTATGAATTCATTTCATTCTTCAAGACAGCCTACCACCGCCTACAGTCGGAGAGAGATCTCCTAGTCTTAAGCCCCCCATATACGGAACGATTCATCGTTACGATCCATCGCTTTAGACCGATCGAAACGACGGATCTGTAATGTATGTTAAACTTACTTGATCGCAGACGACATCGGAGATCGCAACAAAAACCCATGCAATCATGAATATCGTAACGATGAATCGACAGTGTATTGGCTCTTGCGATCAACGATTCGATTTTTGTTCCTTAATTTATTCATCTATACTTTTTTTTTTTTTTTTAAATCCGCGGCCCAAGGCCGCGGCCGCTCTAACGTCCGTTGCCGGGCGTCTCTGGTTACTAGCAGAGGGTATATCCAGTGGCGCCCGGCGGATTCATCTATACTTATAATAAATCTGTAGAAGTGAAAATTCTGTACATTGAAAATATCAAAAAAATAAATGGCAGGGGGTGTTACTAGACCGACACCGAACCCAAAAATGAGATTAAAAATTTTTTTTGTCTGTCTGTCTGTTCAGGCATCACGCATAAACTACCGGTTCGATTACGATGAAACTTGGTATAATTATTCTTTAATATCCTGGGCACCACGCTGGGTACTTTTTATCCCGGAAAAGTATATACAATAAAAAACAAACTTAATTTTGCGGTTCAATCCCTAGACCCGATTACTGTACCAACCGCAAATAATAAGTTTGTCGTAGGTTTTTTTTTTTGTATATTGGGTTCGTCAAATTGACGTCGCCCGCCTGGTGGTAAGTCGTGATGATGACGTCTAGCAATTGTGGACCACTCTCACAGCACACAATACTATAGAGTGGCCCTCCACTTGACGACCTACTGATGTGCCTCTTCACGCTCCGCTTAAAGAACCCAGGATTATATTCGGGGGGGAACACGTGCACAGGCAGGGCGTTCCAGGCCACTATCGTTCGGCAGAGAAACGAACGTTTAAAACGTTCGGGTCTCGCGAACATGCTATCCACTGTGTGGGAGTGGCATGTCTGCCCGGCACGCGTTGTTCGGGATCGGAAGGAAGAGGGTGGAATCAGAATGAAGAGCTCTCAGAACACCTGCAGTGGAGTTCACTAAGGGGCGCTACACACAGCTAAGATACTATAATGTTTTAACTACAATATCGCTCGCCATACAATTCAATGGACGCACGACGTAGATAATAAATAATATTTCATATTTTCGTATCTTAAGATGAATTTGTATGGTATAATAGAGAATATAATAGAAGATATAATAGAGAAACTGGTGTAGGGGGGCTTTATGAACGCAATAAAACCCAAAACAATGGTTTTTTAAACTTTTGTCTGTTTGTCTGAATGTTTGAACACGCTAATCTCAGAAACGATTTGATTTTTTGATTTGAATTTGCGGTTTAGTTTTCAATTGCTTCATAAATAAAAAAGTTATGTAGTTCGTTTTCCATTTTACAGAACACGTATTGAACTTTTGAGCACGTCTTTATCGTTCCATTTTAAATGTATAAATGATCGATCGTAACGACCAATCGTTTCGTGTATGAGCGGCAACACTACAGATCAATCGTTTCGATCCATCGCTACGATGGATCGCAACGATGAATTGTACCGTATATGGGGGGCTTTACAGTTACAACCTGGGTCCTGGAGGGATCAGTCAGAATTCCTAGGACCAAATCGTCAAAAATCTGCTGATTTGAGAAGCACTCTTAATTCTCTTTTAGTGAATAACGGAAGAAAGTTGCGTAATCAAGCAGAGCTTTTAGCTGGTTGTTCCCACAACCGTCGCATGGGTTGAAATACATCACCTACACCTACACCTACACCTCTAGGGGGTGGCACGAATTGATACGTAGAGTGGACCCAGCTTCAATCACTAGTGTATGGGGTCGTATAGAGAACTATTTCCAAGAATTATGCAGCCCGTGTTTAGCTGAACCTGTCGCAATACAACAAGAACTATGCACTAAGCTAGAAGAAAAATTAAAAACTACGTTGCAGAAACTCGCAGATATGTAAGATTTTAATAGCTACTCTCCACTATCAGAAAAATGGATTATGCAATGAAGTTGGCGCTAACGATACAATAATATATATATGTGGTAGGTGGTATACATGTTGGTAAAGTGTCTTTAGCTTTTTTTAACCTCCAATGTACTTTCTCTAGATGACATTAAATAAAAGTCAATTTTAACCGTATTGTTTTTTTAACGCTGTCTGAGGACATCCAAGTTGGACCTTGTATATAAACCCTGTATCTCATCGAGGTTATTCATTTCTTCGCAATCGCGATCACACGAGAACAATTTCAAAGAAATGTAAATCATATTTATCACCCATCCGAAAACGTAATCTAGATCCAAGGCATCGTTAACTTAATTCACCTGAGAGCTATTTCACCTAGGTGAATTACATACACTTTTAATAAAGTTTAGACACCTAGGTGCATTACAATTGCTTTTAAAAAACCTTAATCACCTTATTCACCTGGGTGCATTAAATTTATTTTAAAGTATAATTTATTCACTTTTATAAAGAACCTTTTTATCAGTAAGCCTCTTCACATTTCACATCTTCACATCACTCAGAAATCATGATTGCATTTGTGGCCATTCTTTTTGCCCCTAGTTCCATCACTAGGACTGTAACAAAAACAACATTATTTTGTATGGGCAATGGTCCTACTAAACTGTGGTAGGACCGTGTTCATAGTAATTTTGAGTTCGTTCCTGAGGGCCCCAGTTCCTAAGGTCCTTCCGGAGAGACACGATTTATTATTTTCTTAATAAATGTAACATTTATATATGTAATTTATGTGTACATAAATAATAAATAAATAAAAAATCCGTTCCCAGAGAAGATGTTTAATAAAGTCTGACCCTACTAATATTATAAATGTGAAAGTTTGTGAAGATGATTGTATGTTTTTATATGTTTTGTTTGTATGTTCGTATGTAGTAAGTAATTGTTTTTAACGGATTATATTACATGTCGGCAACTGAAATGACATGACATGATGATTTATTAATCACCCTTACGTATAGAATAAATACTCATAAGTCGGTAACCGGGAAAAAGATCTTATTACTCCTAGTTGAACTATGGGCACTGTTACTTGTCTGTAGTCCTATTGATAGAACTACGGACAAGTAAAAATGTCCGTAGTACTACCAGTAGCACTTTAGGTGCCCGTGGTCCTACTGATAGAACTAGGGGCAAAAAGAATGGCCCGTGGTCCTACTAGTAGGACCAGGTAGTAGGACCACGGACAACAAGTTATTATCTGAGGTGAATAAAGATTACTTATGTCTTTTAATAATTTCTTTTGTTTTATGAACGGCGCTAAAGGTGTTGGAGTTGGAAGTCTACACCATAAAAAGGGGATTGGTGTCCACGCTCTCTGCCCCCTATTGGACCCGGAAAAGAGAGTGAAGCTCTTGTCTGAGATACGTCGGGACCGCTTATTTACCACCGTTCACCTGCTGAGACCACCTGGGTGGGCCGTGGGAAGTTTTTTTTTACAGCGGGCCACCTGTGTGTTACGTGGGAAATATAAAATTTCCACCGTCCACCTCAAATGTATTCATGCCGCCGGCACTTACCCGTGGCCCCACCGCTACGACCCACTAGTGGGACCACGGGGAATTTTTTTTCCCCTGTGGTCCCACTGCCTTGTGGTGGTACTATGGGGAAAAAAAATTACCCGTAGTCCCACTACATAGATGTGCCGCAAAGCCTTTGTTGTCATAGTATTTTCTTCCCATAGAACTACCAAGCAGTCTAGTAGTACTATGGGAAGAAAAAAATTCCCGTGGTACTACTTCAATGTTTTGGTTTTAATATTATTATTTTATGACTTTATATTATGGTCAGTCTCTCTAATCTTGAAGGCTCTTATGTTGTTATGTATTCCTGGTACATTTGAGGTTTGTATCTTTTATAATGGACAATCATTTTCATCTGTACTCGGTGCACCTGTTGACACATTTAAATAAACTAAACGAATCTTATGTAGTTCTGTAGTCCTAGTATTTTATTCATAGTTCGTGTCTTTTATAATAAAAGATGGCCTCACCATCAATGTGACTAACGAAATATGGGTACAATAAACAGCTCTGTCTACCTCATCAAACCATAAAACAGAAGATATGACATTTTTTAAGCACGATCAAAGGTGAACGGTTTCTGAACAAAACTTCTTCGATCACATTTTGAATAAACCAAACTGAGCGAGATAAGAGTTGGCGAGTGCTCTTTTGTAGTTCTGTACTCCTAGTACTTTTGTTGTTTGTGTATCTTATAATGGAGAGTTAAGGGATCTACGCGGCTCTGGTAAGATATATCCATACTGCCCTACTAAGCGCATGATACATTTTTTTTGTCCTGATGAAAAATAAAGAAATGTGTCAACAGGGGCACCGAGTACAGATGAAAATGATTGTCCATTAGAAAAGACAAATAAAAAATAAAGAAAAAGAGACACCGTAAACAAAGTAAAACAATTAAAAAAGGAAAGGAACATTAATAGGAAAGAAATTTTAAAATAAAAAAAACAAACACAAAACAAAATATGCAGGCTGGCAACATTTGGCCTGGATGCTTTTCTGCCCTGCGGATAGTGTGCACTCCTTTTTATTGACACTACAAAGTTGATTGCCAACAAAAAATAATTTATAAAAAGTATGAATACTTCAAAATACAAAATGACGTTTTTTCCTCCAAAGGGTTGACAGAGGTGTCACCAGTGGTACAATATGGGATGAGCCTGTTCCCGCTTCCTATAGCAGTGGGTATTTTGTCATACGCACTCCATCAGTCAGCATTTGCACCGCGTAAAGATGAGGATGAGTTGCGCCCGGGAGATGTTGATATGGTACTTGGCATCTACATCATTCAACGAGTCTTTTCCCAACACAGTTGGGGTCTGCTTTCCAGTCTAACTGCCATTCGGCTGAGCTTTGATATTTTTCCGTGAAGCGATTGCCATCTGACCTCCACAACCCATGGGCGATATTGAAGTTCGGTAGTTAGACCACGAGAATTTTTGACTTAGGGATCCACCTACCACTAACGACTGTCATAGATGTTTGTATGACAACCGGGACTGACGGCTTAACGTGCTGTCCGAGGCACGGATATTCAGGGATATCAGCGTGATGATAATTGTAGTATATAAAAAAAGAATATCGTGGCAAAACTGTCGAAGTCAGAAAATCGTTTGAATGTCTATTTACAATAATGATGAGAAATACAATCTAGCTTGAACTTCTATTTCCTTTTCAATTTCCTTTAGAGCTTCCCCTATTATACCTTGTTAAGTACACACATATATCTTCACGCCATCAACCTAATGACTTACACAAAGATAATAAATGATTGTAAAGGAGACAGCAGACCTTATCCGTCTTAGGAGTAGGAGTAATCAGTTTTAGACTGGGGCTTCCATTGTTATATGTACCTAGCTACCTATTGCGTCAGCTAGTGTACCTAAACGATATATCTAGCTAATCTTAAGATCTGTTTTGATATTTTAGGTGTGTAATTCTCGAACTGCAGAGATTCTATTTCGTGGTATGTAACATAATGAAAGGATCAAGGGTCTTCAACTCAGAAAAAACACTAGGAATACACAATTATTAATTTATTTTACCATTCAATATTTTTACATAAAAGATCTATTCTTCCAAACGTGACATTATGTTTTATCTTCCTTTGTTTTTCTATAGACCATAAATTATAATTCACATAAGGTGCTAATCGTAGTACAGACTCCATATATTTATTATAATATACTACTATGAGCTTACAGCTCGGCCATCCTTATTCTAGTGAGTCCTCTCACGTTATACAAAAACAAATAAGCAAAGATAAAAAATAATAAAAGTAATAACAATATAAATTGGTTACCAGGACAACTAATGTATGCCATTGAATGTTTATTTAAAGTTTACTGTGAATACTTATACTCTAACATTACAATATTACATATTAATCTGCTCAGTCTGCTATAATCTACGGTCATCTATGCCTAGCGCTGGCCGCTCATAGCCCATGTCACAGACTATCCATGAACACAGTCTGCTATAATCTACGACCATCTACGCATCGACACTGACGGCTCGTAGCCCAAGCTCTAATCATGGTGCATATCATTAAACAATTTGTCATCTGCTCAGTCTGCTATAATCTACGGTCATCTGCGTTTAAGCGCTGATCGCTTGTAACCCATGTCACAGTTCACATCCAAGAACACAGTCTGCTACGATCTGCGACCATCTACGCCTCGACACTGGCCGCTCATAGCCCAAGCTCACATCAAAACATCTCAATATCATACTTATCAATTCATTCATTATTCATAAATTAAGACAAGTCGTAAATTAACAAATATATTAGCCTTCGGAAACTACCTCTGTTCCGTCTGAATCGTTAAGAATACTGTCATTATCACTAGTCTCGCTTACAACACTATTAAACGCTAGCGCAACACTATTAAACGCTAGGGGTGTATTTTATCTAATGCGACAACATTTTCATATTTCTTTCTACCTTTTCTAGTTAACGCCGTGTCCTCGATCAGAAACCTATCATTATCCAAAAATTTTACTGTACGATAAGGCCCGTTAAATTTTGATACAAGCTTTTTGGATTTACCCAAGTGTTCCTTATCATGAATCATTCTTTGCACCCTAACAAGATCACCTACTTTATACTGTATGCCTGACTTTCTATGATTGTCAAAGTTTTGTTTCGACCTACGCTGCTGGTCTTCTATGCGGTTCTTAGTTTCCTCTCTCATTTTATACAAATTATCACGTTACTCGTTCGATAACTTCAACCACTAAATCATTTAGTATATTTTCGGAAGTACTAACTAACCTACATCCAAATAGCAATTCTGAGGGTGTCTTGCCCGTAGTTTTATTAACAGTATTGTTTATTCCCAGTTGAATGTCTCCTACATGGAAAGATTATCATTTTTCCCATGATATTTAGCACCTAGAGCATCGGGAATGGTCCGATTGAATCGTTCTACCTGCCCATTTGCTCTAGGGGTTGCCACCACGTTCAGAATATGTTTTATGCCTGAATTTTCTACGAAGGTTTTAAACTTACCACTAGTAAAACAAGTACCACGGTCAGTTATTAATCGTGCCGGAGCACCAAAAGGCTAAAGTGTTCTTTAAAAACTTTGATTGCTGTAGCGCTTTTAGTATCTCTCACGGGTCGTATATTAATACATTTTGTAAACGAGTCAATGATTGCCAATATATATGTATTACCTCTCTTAGAACGAATAAAGGAACCCAAGTGATCGGCATGTATTGTGTGGAAAGGCACCTCAAGTTTAGGAATCGGTAGTATAAACCCCTGGTTACCGGGCGTTTTATGATGGGCACATTCAATACAAGCTGAAACGTACTTCTTGGTAAAGCGACGCATTTTAGGGAACCACAAAACACTTTGTAGACGATTGAGAGTTTTATCAAACCCAAAATGACCAACGTCATCATGGTTCATCTTTAGAACTTGCCATCTCACGCTACGCGGTACTACCCTACGTATACCGTTATCTATGATTTTATAGACATAACCTCCCCTTAATAAGTAATTTTTGTTAATATCAGTCACGTTTTTAGTATCTGGGTCTTCTAAAATTTCTTTAGTTCTCTTAACTTCGTCATCGTTTCCTTGAACCGTAGAAATCCAGTCTTTTAATTCTACATTACGGATATCTAACACTTGGCAGTCTTCGTCGCCAAGTTGAGGATCACTTACGGGAGGGAGCTCGACTAAGCGCGTCTACGTGTCCCATTCGATTACCTGCTCTATACTCAATTTCACACTCGTACTCCTGCAATTGAACCCACCAACGAGAAATCTGGTATATAAGGTCACGTTTAGTTAATGTGGTTCGCAAAGCGTTACAGTCGGTTATAATTTTGAATTTAATGCCTAACAAATAGATTCTAAATCTTTTCAGAGACGCAACAACTGCTAACGTTTCTAATTCGAAAGAATGTAACTTTTGTTCATAACCTGTTGTTTTACGGCTGTAGTATGCAACAGGCCTGACAGTTCCATCCATTTGCTTCTGCATAAGTATACCCGCAACCCCTAATTTACTGGTGTCTGTGTGTAATTCCGTTTCTAGTGTGATATCGTAGTGAGCTAATATTGGTTGTTCAACTAGGTTTTGTTTGAGCAACTCAAAAGCTTGTTTTTGATCGATTCCCCATTTCCACACTAATTTAGATTTCAGCAGATCAGTTAGAGGACTCGCAATCAATGCGAAATCCTTCACAAACCGCCTAAAGAAACTCGCGAGGCCTATAAAGCGTCTGACCTCATGCACATTTCGTGGTCCAGGAAAATTTGCTATAGCCATCGTTTTACCTTCCCCTGGTTTAATTCCGTCACCATTTACCCTAAAGTCAAGGAAATCTTTTTCTTTATAAAAAAAAAACGTACGTTAACGTTAACCCTGCTTGTAACAACAACTCTAAAATTTGTTCCAGTCTAGTGAGTCCCTCTTGAAATGATCTTGCTGGTATTAAAATGTCGTCCATGAATATTAATGCAAAGTCTACTTTAGATTTAGGTAGAATTTTGTTGATGTCTCTCTGAAATACTGAAGGCGCGTTGATCAGTATCTATTTCAGTTTTCGTATCGGAGGGCAACCTTGAACAATTTATGGCCGTGTGTCCAAGTCATTTGCAGACAGTACACTTTAGTATCTTCTTAGTACACTTAGAACTAAAATGCCCTAGATCATTGCAGTTGTAGCACACCACAGCATTATTAGATTGAAATTTGGTCCTACTGTCGTTATTGAGAGTATTTAGAAGTGATATTGTTACCAGTTACGAATGGACGTTTATCCGTAAGAGTTTTAGACTTTTCCGCGTCTCGCGGCTGCTGTTTAATAGATTGAAAATACTCGAGCACTTGTTCGGGCTCCTGACACTTTGACACTTTTGCGCCTAGTCTTAAAGACCTATCTTCAATACCGTAAAGTAAACAGTCCACTGCTTTTCTACTTATTATCTCTAATCTATTTAATAAATTTATTTTGTCATAATAATACAATTCCAGCAATTCATTATATTTGACACGTCTAGACAGCATTTCGGTCAATAACTCCGCATAGTCATCGGTACTCCGAAAGGATTCGGCGAGTTTACTTTTCCATTCGGTCCACGTAAACGACATGGTAGGTAAGGTCTTAGCGACACCTGATAATTTAGGTAATACATAATGTATAACTTGATCATCACCCCATTTGTGCAACCTAGAATACTCTTCGACCTTATTGAGCCAAGTGTGTATAGTCTGGCCCTTGACCATTGGATCAAATTCTGGTACCACGTTACCAAGCATGGGAAACTTATTGCCTTCGGGGCGACTATTCACAATTGACTTCACTAGCTCGGTAAGTAATGCTGAAGTATCATTGGTACTCGTAGAACGCCATACCTGTCTGTTGCGCGAAGACATCCTCGTCTCGTCATACTCGTCACTCGAAGTTGAACTGTACCTTTGTCTACGCCGTCGCTTGTCCGTTCGGCTAGCGTGGTGACTTCGACTATAGCGCCGCTCGCGATGACGTTTTGACTGGTGATCTCGGCTCCGACGCCTACATGGAGATAACGCCGACTGTCGTATGACTCACGGCGCCCACGTGACATATTTCTTGACTCACGCATCCGTCCTGAAGGAGTGCTTCGTTTGTTTCCACGTTCACGTAGACGATCGCTTCTGCGATCACAAGAATGACGTCGCTTAAGAGAACCACTTGCCTGGCTCATCTCACTGCTCACAATCACCGAAGAACGAGTATCATTAGTACGCTGCCTTTTACGATGTACTTCGAGTCGCGATACATGACCTTTGCTGCCTAGCACTCTTTCACGCGACCGTGATTGTATATCTATAGCATTGGTACGCTTAGGCGGTGACGGCGTTGCGATTTCTTCCATATTTTATGCTTAGTCAGTCACCGAGATTAGAAGAGAAAAAAAAAGTATATTGCACGCGCCTGTGCGCGCACATGAGTTGTATGCAAAGTTCTGCCTTAACTGGCGCGCGCGATATATAGAATATAACGATCAGGGAGGCAAAGGGCGTGCGTACGTGCGCCTATTCCACCCTGGGCGTCTGGCGTTAGGCGGGTCCGTTCCGCGCTCTCCTGCTCGGCTGCTTCGTCTGGGTTTATTAAGGGTAAGGGCTTTAGCATAACAGTCTGCATATCGTGCCTGGGTCAGGGCTCGGGAGGAGGGCTCCGGGCTGTATGCGAGCTCCGGCCGAACGTAAAATATGATATTCACTGCATTTATAAATATGAATTATTTAACTATTGAAGTTGTTTATCGCGAGCAAAGGAATGTGAGCTGTCAGTGCAGCGCCGACTTAGTTACTGCCATTTTTATTATTTGATTTTAATTACACACATTGCAAACGTCCGTCAGAAATCGCGGTATTGATCGATGACCACTGTACCGTACCGGACTGGTACCGTAGTTCGGCAGAGTTCCGGTAGATGGAGCCAATGAGTCAACGCCAAGCGTAATAAATAGATCTAGAAATTTTGATATGAAACAAATATTGAATGTCGTTGGTATTGGTAATCGTAGCTCAGTGGTCAGAGCATTCCTCCTGTAAGGGAGAGGCCGTTGGTTCTGTTTATTTTTTTTCCATTTCAAAATACTCATACCTTCAAATGCTCATAAATCCCATGGTTTAATTATTTTAATCGATAATTTTAAGACTACATAAATCTTCATAAGTCTTATAGTGCCGGCGTTTCCCATACGGACTCGTTTCAATGTTCCACCCTATACGAGTATAACACCTCACCACTTGACACTATTATCTAACTTTGTTACAGGTTACATTGCGGGTATACCGAATTAGGTCTTGACCAAACAAGGTTTTTCACCAGTGTGTGTACGTATGTGCCTTATTAAACTACTCTTTCGACTAAAACATTTCATACAATCACTACACTGATAACGCTTCTCACCAGTGTGAGTACGGATATGCTTATTTAAATCATTCTTGTGACTAAAACCTTTCATACAATCACTACACTGATACGGCTTCTCACCAGTGTGTGTGTGCGGATATGAGTAATCAAATGAATCTTTTGACTAAAACATTTCATACAATCACTACACTGATAAGGCTTCTCACCAGTGTGAGTACGGATATGCTTATTTAAATCATTCTTGTGACTAAAACCTTTCATACAATCACTACACTGATACGGCTTCTTAACAGTGTGTGTGCGGATATGAGTAATCAAATGAATCTTTTGACTAAAACATTTCATACAATCACTACACTGATAAGGCTTCTCACCAGTGTGAGTACGGATATGCTTATTTAAATCATTCTTGTGACTAAAACCTTTCATACAATCACTACACTGATACGGCTTCTTAACAGTGTGTGTGCGGATATGAGTAATCAAATGAATCTTTTGATTAAAACATTTAATACAATCACTACACTGATAAGGCTTCTCACCAGTGTGTGTGCGGATATGAGTAATCAAATGATTCTTTCGACTAAAACATTTAATACAATCACTACACTGATAAGGCTTCTCACCAGTGTGTGTGCGGATATGCTGCACCAATGTAAACTTTTGGGTAAAACACTTCCTACAATCACTACACTGATATGGCTTTTCACCAGTGTGAGTACGGATATGCTTATTTAAATCATTCTTGTGACTAAAACCTTTCATACAATCACTACACTGATACGGCTTCTCACCAGTGTGTGTGCGGTTATGAGTAATCAAATGAATCTTTTGACTAAAACATTTCAAACAATGACTGCATTTATAAGGTTTTACACCAGTGTGTGAACGCATATGCGATATTAAATTACCCTTAACACTAAAACACTTCATACAATCACTACATTTATAAGGTTTTTCACGAGTGTGTGTGCGCATATGGATTCTTAAATTAATCTTTTGATAAAAACATTTCATACAATCACTACATTTATAAGGTTTATAACCAGTGTGTGTACGCATATGCTCAATCAAATTACTCTTGTCACTAAAACACTTCATACAATCACTACATTTATAAGGCTTCTGACCGGAGTGCGTGCGGAGATGTCACGTTAACTGATATTTAGTAGTGAAACGTTTCTGACAAGTATCGCATGAGAATCGTTTAGTGCGCTTTGAACTGTTAGTACTTCGGATCGAGCTTATTTTATTTGCAGATATTTCTATATTACCATTATTATCGTCAGCAGCGCTATTTGTATTTGCGCTAGTTAACTTTTGTTGAGCGGATCTTTCTTCAACAGTGTGAGTCGTACAGGGGCTCGGTCCTACAATGACGTCCTTAACTTCAGTCTCTCCTTCAGGATGATGCACATCTGAATAAAAGAATGTCAAATAAATCTTCTTGAATCCTGTTATTTGTTATAATTCGAACCACAATATATATTTAAAAACATTAACATGAAATCCCGCATGTTTCGTCAAGGGGTAGCTCTGCCTACCCCTTGACGATGAGCATGTAATACGTTCACTTTTCACCAGTAACTTTGTTGGTCCTACGCAATAGGTGTCGAGCCTATTGCCGCTTATCAGGAGCTTTTATCTTTGTCCGAGCCTCATCTATTGATCGGCAGGTGTACCACTTGCAGGCAACGCTCACTTTTGATGCGTTTTCGTACGAATTTCACTCGTGCGTACACGTACGAACAATCCAAATCTTAGAAATACTATAGGAGTGCTCACACTCGTACGTATATGCATGTAAACGTGAGTGTCGTGGCTCAATCTAAACCTCTTTTGGATTTTAAAATCTGTTCGTGCGTAAAGTTCCGATTTTTATAGAATATATCGAAGTTAATGAAAATAATGAAAATGGTCGTACGTTTTTATCCGTCTGCATGTTATTATTACAGTGTTATTGCGTTCGGTAGGTCCTCTTTGGTTCCCAGTACCCCATTTCTCGAAAACTAAGCATCCCAGGTCAATTTTGCCCTCATTTTTGCCAACCCGTCTGCCACCACTGCGTTTTCCTGATGGATCACTGGCTCACAAAGCCCAAGAGAAGGCGGATATGCTCGCAGACCTCTGTGCGGCTGATTCCCACGTCGATGGCCGTGACCTGCAGCCCCCCGCCATCGCCAACTGTGGCCACACTATGCCTGATATTGTTATCAGGCAATGTGATGTACGGGCAGTGCTGCGGTCACTCTACACGCGGAAAGCCAGTGGCCCTGACGGCATTCCGGTGGTGGTGTTACGAAAATGTGCTGCTGAGTTGTCTCCAGTACTAACGCGTCTGTACCGCCTGTCATACTCTACAGGCCTCGTGCCGGAGGTCTGGAAGGAGGCGAACGTACAACGCTCTGATCCAGGCAACTATCGACCCATAGCTGTCACCTCAGTCATTTGCAAGGTGCTCGAGCTCCTTATCAATAAGCAGCTCATGCGATACCTGGAGGATCACTCGCTAATCAATGATCCGCAATATGGCTTCAGGCCAAAACGATCAACGGGTGACCTCCTGGCATTCGTCACGCATGTATGGGGTGAGGCTGTGGAAAAGTACTGCGAGTCCTTGGCTATTAGCCTGTACATCGCCAAAGCTTCCGATGGGGTCTGGCATGCTTCGCTCCTTTCCAAGCTTCCGGCATATAGTCTACCTTCTCAACTGTGCAGCTGGATTGCCAGCTTTTTAAACAAGCGCCGAGTGCGGGTCCTCTGCAATGGCCAGGCTTCTCGCTTCTTGCAAGTGAATGGCGCGGTACCGCAGGGGTCCGAACTATCACCAACTCTCTTTCTTCTGCATATCAATGATATGCCATCCCTCGGGAACATTCATTGCTATGCACACTGCACGGGAGTTACTCGGATCGTCCGACGGCGGGGCGATCTGAGATTGAGGAGGAGAGACGACGACTCGTGGCTGATCTCGACCGTAACCTCGACAGTATCTTCCAATGGGGTGCCGAGAACATGGTCGAGTACAATGCCCACAAAATACAGGCGTGTGCATTTACAGCGAAAAAATCCCCTTTCCTTCCCCTACCCACTCTTCAGAATGCAATATTACCAATGAAGGACAATCTAGACATCCTTGGCATAGACGTACGTCGACAGCTCAATAACACAAAATACATTGAGAGATGTATTGGGCTAGCTTCGCGGAAACTAGGAATACTGAACAAGGTAAAGCGATTCTTTACACCGCAGCAGAGGCGTCTGCTGTACCAAACGCAGATTAGACCCTGCGTCGAATACTGCTCTCACCTCTGGAACGGCTCCGCGAAGTATTTGCTGGACGCACTCGACGCTATGCAGCGATGCGCTGTTCGCATTATAGATTGTCCGGAGGTAACGGGAGGGAAGCCTTGAACCGCTAGCCCAGCGCCGAACAATTGCTTCCTTGGCCGCGTTCTACCGTATTTACCACGGTGAGTGTTCTGAAGAGCTCTTTAACCTGATCCCACCCTCTCCCTTCCGATCCCGAACAACGCGTGCCGGGCAGAGATGTCACTCTCATACCGTGGAAACCGTCTTCGCGAGAACTAAGCGTTTTAAACGTTATACAACATTACTACTTGCAAAATAATATATATGGGTAGCAGGCTTGTTGCTTGCATCTAGTTACTTAGTTCTGCGTTCGAGACTGTGGATAGTATCTGGTGAGTACCTACTTACCTACACAATACAACAATGTCGGTCAGACGCACACTGCCTCCCACTCCGCGAATATTGAAAAAGGTGAGTCTAGCGTCATACGACGTTAGATTACCACAAAGATTGCGGGCATAAGAGAGGTGATAAAGGAATTTCTTTTGAATTGCTTCCAATCGGTTGATTTGAACTGCATATGAAGGGCTCCAGACCTGACAACAGTACTCCAATAGCGACAGGACATAGCAATTGAAAAGCAGGATTGGAATTTCAGGGTCACTGAAAGACTCTGTTTGCAATAGAATTAAAGCTCCTCACCATGATAAGATATTACTAAAAGATCGATTGGAGCTTCGACGGAATATTGAAATTCTGGAGACAAAAATACAACAATGCAAGACCAGCAGCTAAGAAATTGATCTGCAAATGTGGAAATTAGGAATATACCGCAGTCTGAAAATGACTCTTCTAAGCACCTAAAAACACACTGTAAAATTTGTGACACCCTAGGTACAGTCAGCTTCAGACAAAAGGAACGCCCCTTGATAATGACATGAAAGCATTAAAGTTTTTTGAATCATTGTGTATATGGCATGTTGGTCTAGTGGTTATGACCGCTGCTTTGTGGACACGGCAACCGAGGTTCAAATCCTCGGACACTTGTGTCCGAGGATTTGAACCATTTTTTTTATTCATATAATTATTTTTTTATTTTCTTAAGCACTTTTTGTTAATTAATATTTAAGGAATCAAATTTTATAGTAGGTATGAGGTTTGTAAGAAAAGATAGGCTTATTGCATAAACAATATTAATTTATTTCTCGAATTACATTTCTAGATTTTTTTCTTTCCTCTTTCCATTCCTGGTTGAGTATACAGTTTTTCTATCTGAGTTAAATTGGGGTTACTTATTTTTAAATTTTATCTGACCTAAATTTGTTATTATGTTTAAAGTATAAAATGTTTACTTAATATTAGATAATTCTAGAAACATAACTACAATATTTCTTTACTTATTTATTTAAAGTTGTAAATATTAATTTTTTACACTCTGTATAATCTTTGAATATAAAAGAATGGTTGAAAAATGAAATGTTATTTGTTCCTGTGAATCACAAAGAAAGAACCAACATGCTAAACTATAACAGTATAGCAATATACATCTTCCTCTTTGATCACATTTTCTGATAAGTAGGTAACCCTTTTAACACAACATTAGAAAAATATGTGAGGTCAGATGGTGCATCGTTAACACATTAGAAAATTACTAAACTTGTAAACTAAAACTTGTAATGGGATTAGGTATTAATAATATAATATTATTATTATGAATGTTAGGACACTTTATACACAGCGTCATCTAGCCTAAAATAAGCACCTTAATGTGATATTGTTGATTACCATACTAGACAACGGCTATAATACTTATTTTAAATATTTTTTTTTAGAATAATTACACCCAGACACATAACAAATAATCATGTTCAGCACACAAAGATTTGTCCTGGGTAAGAATCGATAAACTGCATTAATAACGGAGAGGATGGCCCTCACTGTCTATCACTTCTTGAAGACGACTTTTCATCCCCGACACCATATTAAAACATGCGGCACTATTTCGCATTAGTTCCCAAGTTCTGTTTACCTCTTCATCCAATTTTTTTTTGACTATTTCACTTGAGTCCCAGTTTAAAACCATCTGACCCCATAAGTTTTCTATAGAGTTAAGATCCGGGCTTTTAGCCGGCCACTCAAACACCGTTATATCTTCTTGTGCATTTAGCCAGTCTTGCACAATTCGGGACCGATGCACTGAAGAGTTATCCTGAACCAGGTAAATTTGTCCTTCTGGATATGCGACCCGCACTGAAGGCAGCATTACGTCATTCAACACTTCAAGGTATCGCTCACTGTTCATGCGGCCACCTATTTCCACTAGCTCGACTGGGCCCATTGAAGACATCCATCCCCAGAAACCTAAAATAATAAACCTTTTCAAATCTGTTGCAATATGTAAATCAATGTCAGCAGCAATAATAATTAGAAATATATAATATATATATATTTATATATATCAAGTGAACCGATAGCCTAGTGGTATAAGGCACGGCCTAGGTGATCGGCTGGCGCTGGAGATGCGAGTTCGTATCCTCAAACAGCACATAAATTAATGTGGTATTTTTTTGTGAGTAAATTGTATCTTGGTATACAATTGAGCCGAAAGACGAAAAATATCAGAAAATTACAAATTAATATGAACATGCAAAAAAAAGGCACATGAAGCTGCTCGCTCGTTCGCAGCTCAGCGAACGATCGCATCACGTGACGTCATTCGTGAGTCATGTGACGCGGCGATATTCAGTATATAAAGTAAACATTTTATACTTCACTTAGGGTATAGTATTTTGTCAATAAATTTAGGTCAGGTAAAATTTAAAAATAAGTAACCCCAATTTTTTTTTTACGTTTATTTGGGTAAACAAACAGTGACAAATTACACATTTAAATACACCTATTAATTATTATCAAATTCACCACCAACATCGTTCACCACAGATTAGTAAAGCGGTCGTGGTGCTCGCTCCAAGACAAATTTTCTCCAACTATTTTATTTATACATAAATGTTCTCAATAATACAAATAAATAAAAAACCAACAGCGCATCTGATATACCTATCAGGAAGGATTTAGATTAAGACTCCTAATCACCAAGCTTTTAAATGTACTTGGACGACTAGCCAATATGTCGATGTTATTGAATTTTTCGTTATAGGTTCTAACTAGAGAGTGCATAGGTGAACGCATGCCAGCATTGGAGCGACATCTTGAGGTCGCGAACAGTTGGCATTGATTACGGCAAGGAGTTCTCGTAGGCACCCTGTAGCACAACCCATTAACAATCTCAGAACAATCGTATCTATTGTGGCATATATCGAATAACAGCATAGCTTGCAGCTGTGTACGTCGGCTTTCTAGACTTAGCAAGTTATACAAATCTACCAGTTGGTAATATGACATATACTGGCGACAACATCTATAATTCATACATTTTAGAAATTTCTTCTGGACAGTTTCCAGGGCATCGTTATATTTATGATAAAATTGATTCCAAATGGACACCGCATACTCAAGCTGCGGTCGTACAAGCGTCTTATATAAACAGATATAGGTTGATGGGCTTGTAAAGTTAACACTGGTTGCATTACCAAACCATACATTCTAAAAGCTTTACTACTTATACTGTCTATGTGAAGGTCGAGATGTAGCTTACAATCCAGAACAACTCCCAGGTCTCTAATATGGGTCACCGCTTCAAGCTGCACACCACATAATGTGTAATTTGCGATTATATTGTCTTTTTTTTGAAAAACTTATATTGTAACATTTTTTAACATTGAGATCTAAGCTGTTATCACTACAGTACCTTGAGAAGCGATCCAAGTCAGATTGGAACCTGTCTTGGTCATCTGGATTCTCAATTTCATGATACATTTTCAAGTCATCTGCATATAAAAGAAATTTACAAAACTTGAAGCAGCGACTAATGTCATTTATAAATAAAATGAAAAGTAACGGACCTAAAATGGACCATTGAGGTACACCGGAGGTTATACAAACCACATCCGACCCATATCCGTTAATCACAACCCTCTGAGTCCGGTTCATAATATAAGATTTGAACCAACGCCACAGATTTCCACGAATACCATTGAAAGCGAGCTCATCCAGTAACTTCCTGTGATCCACTCCATCAAAAGCTTTTCGAAAATCTATACACTATCAATCTGCTTACCAGAGTCTAAACCTTCAAAAAGATAGGTAGTGGATCTACGTTTAACGAATCCATGCTGCTGAGGTATCAATATGTTGTGTAATACGGGATAGATTTAGTCGTGCACTAGTCTCTCAAAGAGCTTCGAAAGAGCTGGTAAGATAGATATGGGACGGCAGTTTTCTACGCAGGTCTTATCACCTCCCTTGTAGACCGCAACAATACGTGCAGACTTCCAAACGACCGCGAAAATACCATCCAGCAAGCATGAGCTAAACAAAGAATATACCGGTCTGTAGATCGTGCGCGCCGTAGCCTTTAGGAAATTGGGCGGTATATTGTCAGTGCCTGAACCTTTGGACGCGTCGAGGGTCATCAGACCCTTCAACACCTGCTCCTCAGTTACATGTATAGTATCAAGGATTGAATGTGATTGTTGGTTACAGGCAGGTGCATCATCTACACTATACTCTTCAGTAACATAACTTGGTTTGAAAACTGATTCGAAGAAAGTCGAAAAATATTGACACATATCAGCTGGGTTTTGGGTTTCTATGTTATTATAGGTTATTTTGTTTGGGAAGTTAGACTTTGGCTTTATATTATTCGCGTAAGTCCAAAAGAACTTTATGTTTTCTTGTACACTTATTTCTACCAATTTAATATATCTTAAATAACACTTACGCGATTCCAATTTAAAGCGGGCTCTGTACATAGAAAAAAGTGCATAATCAGATTGATTTCTATACTTCTTCCATTTAACCCATGCATGGTTTTTGTTTTTGAAAATGTGTATAAGCGCTGGGGTGAACCATTTTGCAAAATTTGAAGACTTAACAAGCTTAGTGGGCACATGTTTCCTAATGATATTGTAATTTTTTTCATAGAACATGGACACCCTATCTTCTACTGGTTTATTACAGAATAAACTCTGCCAATCGGTATTTAAAATACTGTCATTTATTGCAACGTTATCTGCGTTCCTAAAGTTATACTGAGTACGTGGACTCGGCGTAGGGCTAGCGCCGTGTGTGCAATTTATAGATACAAGTGCAAGAAAAGGAGGATGATTTTGGTTTGCTTTAACTAGAGGGACCTGTACCAACTATGTGGATGCTTTGGATATATTAGTCAAAAATAAGTCAAGAATACGTTTTTTACAGTTTTCAAATCTATAGTACTGGCAACATCCAACCTCACCCAAGAAGTTTATTAACTCTTTATTAGCTTTACAGTAGCTACTTATAAGTATAGGTTCAACGTGAGTAGTACAATTAAGCCACTGTAGTGTAGGCAGGTTATAGTCCCCAGCAATTATAAATTCGCCAACATCTGGCGCTTGTAGAATACTGCTAAGCAGATTGAAATGCCATTTATAACCGTCAGCGTGTACGTTGGGTGGGATATACATAGCACTAATGACACAGCGATAATTATGCAGACGTATCTCGATTAAGAGGTGGTCAAGAAGTGATATACACGTAGGCGGTACCTGAGTAGCAGCATTACTAGTTCCAGTCAGCAGGGATGCATGTAGCTCCCGGCGCACAGCGATCAACACACCACCCCCATCCCGCCGCCCAGCCGGCCACAGGCTGCCCGATCACGATCACAACGGAACACTTGATACCGGTTATCTAAATATTCATGGTCGTGAATATCTCCATGGAACCAGGTTTCATCAAAATTAATACACCATAATGATTTGATAAAATGCTCATTGAGTGTATGTAGTTTGGTCTTTAGACCCTGACAGTTCTGGTAATAAATCGACAATGTACAATTAGCCATAAAAAAATTAACAAAAATTTAACTCAGATAGAAAAACTGTATATTCAACCAGGAATGGAAAGAGGAAAGAAAAAAACCTAGAAATGTAATTCGAGAAATAAATTAATATAGTTTATGCAATAAGCCTATCTTTTCTTACAAACCTCATACCTACTATAAAATTTGATTCCTTAAATATTAATTAACAAAAGGTGCTTAAGAAAATAAAAAAATAATTATATGAATAAAAAAAGAACTTGTGTCCGAAACTTGTGGATTTGAACCTCGGTTGCCGTGTCCACAAAGCAGCGGTCATAACCACTAGACCAACATGCCATATACACAATGATTCAAAAAACTTTAATGCTTTCATGTAATTATCAAAAGGGTTCCTTTTCTCTGAAGCTGACTGTACTACTATCTCTCCTTCCGATCTACGTGACATTTATCGTCTTTCTGGAAAACCAGGGACTATGCGCCCCATAAGTGCAGAATTTAAGAATGTAGAAATGAAACTGGACATGATCGCCTCGGTTCGAGATTACAATAAAGTGAGAAAAGTTGAAGAAAAACTGAATACCGAGATTCTGAAAATTCCCGGCAAAAATCTTGCTGTCTATGTATCAGAGAGATTTGATTCCACCAAACCCGTGAATTTGCTAAACAACTTTTAAATAGGACCACAAACGGAAATATTTTCCTACGTAAGACAGATGGCGAAAAACAATTGCTGATTTCCTGAGACATAAGGACAGATATGTGACTACCACTGCCAATCACTTTTACTACACACCATGCATATCATTTTAGTCTAAGTTTCAAATGTTAACCAATTTTTCATTATTGTTACATGTTTTACTACAGACACGCCTTCGTCTGTAACATTCCATATACATTCACACAATAATACAACATATCTCTCTTATTACCACTTACAACTAGATACGTACAGTCACACTTGATATCACTTCTGGGCGAGCCGTGTACTTACACTCGTATTGCTTATTACCTTTGATAAAGCCTAATCTGGACCACCCTTCTCTCTCTGTATTAATCGAACCAAGTATGGTGTTATATTACTTTATATAATTAATAGCTAACATTGACGACATAAACAAAGAACTGGATACAAACCCCACTATGCAATGATATAACTGTCATCCTGTGGACTGTCTCTCTTACGCTGCTGGCCGACATTATGTCCACATAATGCTGCAGTTTAAACAAAAATTTTGACCACTTTACTCTTATGTTGTCTACCACGGGTGTACTTTTTGATATTATTATTATCGGGGAATGCTGGCTAAGTAAAACTGACACGATACCTGGTTTGGATGGTTATATAGCTCATTCTTATAAATCTTTACTGAACCAAAACGACGGCCTTGTAATATATACAAAAAGTAACTCAATTGTAAAGTTAATGAACCGCGTTTTAAAGGTGCTAGTTGCTTAATATGTCATATAAATAATAGGGTTACTATTGTTACAGTGTATCGCTCCTCATCTCTAAAAACGGTAGAAGATCACAGAAGTTTTATAAATAGCCTGAACAATGTGTATGATTCTCTTACGATGAATCACTTGATTTTGGTGGGTGATACTATCATTAGTTTAGTCCACACATGGTCACGTACTGCCCTTGCCCTCTTTTTATTGTTGTAACAGAATTATTGTATTTACTGGCGAATAAAAAGAGTGGCCGTGAGTGTTTCTTGCCAGGTTCTTTCCTCACAGGCTCTACCTATTGGCTTGCGAATCTGGCGGTAAATGTAAATGTAGAAGCATTTTCTTTTTTTGACGTTCATAAGTGTTACTTTGTGACCTACATGAATAAAGATATTTTGATTTTTGATTAATATTCGTCCCGATAGTTCTGATAAGAGGAATATTTAACTCTTAACGCTAACTACTAGAAATAGTCAAAGATGTATAGACCACCTTTTTATTAAATCGAACCTCCTATCTTTTACTTTAGTCTTGGAATCCCACACAACTAATCACAAACCCATAGCTCTATTTCTAGATCAATCAAAACCGATATCCAACCACTATCACCTCAAAAGTAGCATTACCTGTAAAGAAATAAAAGCTGAAATTGAGAAGACCGACTTCTCGTGTATACTACTAGCGGACGATACAAATGCTGCTGCAAACTTCTTGGTTTCTAGGTTGTCATCAATTATCTCCAAGTATACATAACATATCTAGAAAACATAGAATCCTGAAGCCTTGGATGACTCCAGGACTTTTACGGTGTATCACAAACGAGATAGATTTTATTATTATTATTTCCAACGGGGACGCCGGCAGCCGGACGGACGATCCACCCGCGACTCTTGCGGGCCATTTCGTCCATTTCCCCAGAACGAGATAGATAGACTGCACATTAAACATAGGAAATCTCCTGACAACATGATTCTCAAATTAACCTTACCGGGGCATCGTAACTACTGCAATCGTCTTGTTCCTGAACTGAAATTAAGATATAATAAGAACCTAATTGAGGCACGCACGTTCCAATACCAAAGCCCTCAGGGAGTGTATTAAAATATATTGGGCACCCAAAAGAATCACGATTGTCCCTTGGAGCTGTTAGTACAGATGGCGACTAACTTGTTGACTAAGTTAGGCCAAAAAGTTCCTGTAAGCAATCCCCTACCGAGCACTTCACCTGCGAATGTACGCTTCTCAATGGTTTTATTGGAAGTGACTAAGGCTTAAGTCGAAACTATTATTTCAGTACTACGACAGAATTGTGCCACTGGGTGGGATGGTATACCAAACCGCATCTTAAAGCAGTGTAAGGAGAAACTTGTCCCCCCCATTACTCACATCTGCAACCTAGCCATCGGGTCGGGTGTATTCCCTGACGCTTTCAAAAAAACAACTATTCATCCAGTATACAAGAACGGTAACAGAGACTGTGTCTACAACTATAGACCCATTTCAATACTCTCTGCGAAGTCGAAAATTCTGGAAAGGATCCTGAACAATGCACTCAAAAACTACCTACAAACATTTAATATTCTGGCTAAAAATCAGTACGGCTTTCGTTCTGTTATTTCTACGGAGGATGCCGTGATCGATCTGGCTAGCGAAGTTGTCAAGAACCTAGACTCAAACAACAGATGTCTGTGCATCTTTTTGGATTTCTCCAAAGCGTTCGACACAGTCTCTTGTTGTATAAGATGGAGTCGAAGGGGATACGTGGTCTTCCTCTCAATCTTTTTAGAGACTACCTAAAACAAAGAAAACAGAGAGTGAAAATAGGAGATGTGTTGAGCGATGAGGTTTCTGTAGCGACTGGCGTCCGACAGGGGAGTATCTTAGGCCCTACACTGTTCCAACATTATGTTAACGACCTCTGTACCATGCCTCTACCACATATGAGCACCTTCTCTTACGCAGATGATGCCGCACTTGTAGTAAGGGGTCCTAATTGGCAGATAGTAAAGGAAAGAGCTTAAAACTCCCTTAGACTAGTAATGACCTGGCTTACTAACAATCAACCTAAATAAAACACTCTTTGTCCCTTTTTCTCTATCTAACCTTAATTTTTTTTTTTTTTTTTATTTATTTATTTCAGGCAACAAATAGAAAAGTTACAGTTGGTATAAACTTATTCTACGGCCCATAGATAAATACCTTAAAACAAAGAATACATATAGATATTACAAAATGTATATTAGTGATAGAATCCTAAGACTATTGTTAGTACACACTTCACTATCGCACTTCGGTCTTTTTGCGTACCGGTGCGGTGGTAGCGATCCGCGGAAGCGACGGAACACCACGCCTTGTGGCCAGAAGGTTTCCTCCATGACGAGGCTCAGTCTAGTGTTGGGTACTCGCACCACGAACGACAGGAAACTGACTTTACGGCTCGCCACCAACAGCTGCACTCTCGGCGTGAAGTTGCGTTCTTGCGCACGTACTGTCCGATGTCATCCGCCTTAGTGGTGTAGTGTAGGCGGGAGACATACACGGGTGTACTCGGTATTGCGGCCTGCAGCGCTGGGCTGGACTGCGCTGCATCGGTGCCGCAACGGTTCACTTTGGTTCGTGATCGGCGCTTCCTTTGCACAGTCTGAAACCATCAGTAGCCACATCCGGTACCTTCTGTGGTAGTGGCTTCGGTGGAGCGGTCGTTGCGCTGATGGGTTGGGGCGGCCTTACAGGTAGGGGCCGCGGGGGCGGGTGCAGTGCGGGGCATTGCGCGCTCAGCAATCGTTGACGGCGACGGCGACAAAACTGCTGACGCGAAACTCGCATTGAGGTCAGCTTCACGACGCATGTTTATGTTGGCGTTAGGTGGTGACCTAGATACCGCTGTAGTCTCGCGCAAAGTAATTAGTTCTTTACGCAAACTCACAACAATATCCTCGGTCGTTGCCAACCTCGTCTGGACGTCCGCCAAACTCGCCTTTAAGGACACTATGTCCTTTAAAAGGCAGGTAACGTCGACGTGGTCGAATGTGACCGGAGGAAGCTTCGATAAGTCCTGGGCCACAAACGTAAGCACGTCGTCGGGATCGCTTGCCTTAAGCAGCGTGATGATGTCTTGTATGTTTTTAGTTGTCCCGTCACGCCTGCGGGACACCATCTCGCTCTCACCATCATTAATGCACCACCTCTCAACTATGCGTTAAAGGCACATACTTGCATCTCAGACATTAACTGTGGTTGTCAGGATAACTCGGTCCAATGCAAAGTATTTAGGAGTACTAATAGATAGTAGGCTCTTGTGGGATTTTCAAAAGCCAGAACCAGAAAGTTAATTTACTTCTTCAGAGTGCTGCGTGACACAGCTACTTCGCCCTCGGTCAATCGGTCATTCAGTAGTGCATCCCAGTGCGGGGGGGGGGGGGGGGGGGGGGGGGGGGTTAGCAGGTAAAACGCAACTTCTAGGACTTGAGAGAGCGCAGAGAGCCGTGCTCAAAGCATTGAATAAGAAGCCATTTAGGTACCTACCCAACTGCTCAGCTATACGCTGAAAATCAAGTTCTCAAATCTCGTAATTCCTCCTAAGCCCGGTAATAAGCGCAGCAAGCGGTTAGTGTGTCCCCTTGCTCGTAGTAGAACTGCTTTCGCTAGGCGCAAGTTCAAAAGCTTGGGCTGTAAGGTATACAATTTACTCCACAAAAATCAGAACAAAGTAGGTTCAAATCTTCACGAGGTTAAAGCTACTGCAACAATGTGGTTACTTCAACACTATACTATGGAGGTGCGGTGGGAGAGGCCATGCTAAAGTTTCTGGAGTGAATACTAGAACGCAAATTCATATTAATAATGCACATACGAACGCATACATTACATACTTATACAAATTCAACTTCAGTACACAACATAGTAGTCCGAGGCAACCAGGACTTTAATTGGCTCAACATTTCATCAAAAGGCAACGGGTTTAAATTTTTTCAAAATTATAACATAGCTGCTACGAGTACTCTTTATTATTAAAAACTCATTCGGCCGTCTATTGCACAAAACCCATAAAAAACCTTCTATAGTGCCCGGTTACGGCAACAGGCTTGCCCCCTATTACGTGGGACCAAAATTTATGGCAAAGCGTGGGTGTGTAATGAACCTCTCTGGGGATATAGCTATTATTGTGCGCGGGCGAAGTCCGCTTTTGATATTGATAATACACAGAATATAAAAAAACAAGTGGTCCGAGTGCTCGCCGCCTTTATAGAGACATTGCTAAACGCCTAATCGATGCTTCTCAGGACCAGAAGGCTGGCTATTTTCTGGCCCAAAGAATAAGCATCGCCATCCAACGTGGCAACACAGCCAGTATTCTGGGAACCTTCCCGGTTCGCAATGACGCGGAGGATTTTTTAAACGATATTTTGTAATGTAGGTATTTTTAGTCTATAATTATGTTTATTTTGTATATTGTAATTCTTATTGTAAATAAATTACCCATCTCTGATAAACGATATTTTGTAAAATAAAAAAACAAGTTAAAAATATAGCAAAAATTTGCCATGTATTTTATAGTTTTCGAAAGTTTCATAAAATCTAAAAAAATGTCACATGACATGAAGTTCAACATCATTTTAGAGGTCTTTGACCCGATAAAGTGGTAGCTCAAATCTAAATGTTATAAATACTAAGCGGTGTAGCAGTATCTCATAATAAAGGTATATTCACATACATTTTTGATATTTCAACTGCTGTGGTAACAAATAGATAGTCTAATTTATAAATTCCATTTAATAACTAATAAAGTCAATATGTAAACTAAGAAAAAACTATTTTTCATTTTTATTAAGTTAATGTCAGATTGTAGACAACACATACTCACCGGCTGTGACGTCATCGGTCTCGACCTTCACCGACACGGTAAACTCCCTCGCTGCTCCGTCAGACAGTCGCGAGCACCCACCCAAGGAGTCGCCATCTGTCTGGGGGGCTGACAACCAATACCTTGCGTTACCTATAATGTTCAATTTTATTTTCAAAAATATAATATAGCTGCAAATTTTTAGTAAACTCATTTAGCCATTTTGGACATAACCCATTAAATGAGTGCCGGTGATGGCAATAGGCTTGCCCCCTATTACGTGGGGCTAAAAATACTGGCAAATTGTAAATGTGATATTGGCGTGATGTGTGTAACATTCAAAAGAAATGTTGCAAAGAATCTTCCATGAGAGCAGAGCCGCAGACGTCAGCTAATATATCTAGATCATCAAGGTCTCACACGCACCTGCAGTATCTTCTTCTGTCACTTCTAGTTTAACTTCCCCACTATCAGACAGCTGAGAAGTCTCCTGGAGCTCGGCACCCATGTCTGGATCTGACTTTACTCTAGTCAGTCTGACTTGCTGTATTTATGTACAAACAACAAGTATAAGATAAGTTAGATACTGGATGGTGATCTATGTAATAAAAAAATTGCTAGAACAGTGTTTCTCCTGGAACAGGGACAGTCGCTGGTTCATGCCCAGTAGTGCATGAATACAGGTTTAGCACGTCATATTGATAAATTATATGAAAATAAATACAGTCTCTCAATAGCAGTTCAACCAACTACACCACGGAGCGGCTATACAATTACACATACACATTAACTGACAATAGTCCTGTAAACTTGTAAAATGAAGCTATCATTCAAGATCTTTTTCATCAGTAGTACTCACCACTTCTGAACTCAGCAGCTGTGTGAACAGCTCCTCACTCCGGAGACAACTCCTCCTCAGCTGGTAGCAGTTCTCCAGACGACTGCAACACTCCAAACATGCATGCACTGGTCTGTGGTCCTTTTTCACCAACTGCAGAACATTTACAAATAAATGCTTTATGAGTATTCATATCCGAACTAGTTATAATGTTTAATTTATGGAAAAATCGTGACGTGTCGCCACATGTGAAAGCTCCAGGAACACTGGAATGCTATAGATAGACTATGAATCATATCAAGTGGAAGTCTATATTAATACTGAATGGTTAAATCTACAACACAATGTACTCAATGATCTTAATCAACCAAACCCAATAGAAATCCTTTACAAAGCTCTGCTAGTCGTGACGACGCCCAAGAATCCTGGTCAACCAAACCAATATGTCTTCAATAAATAATCGTTCACATTCCCGGCGGTCGTTTATACGTAAACGATTTTGTCAACTTGTAAAGTGTGTCAGTATGTAGAGACTTACCGGCACCAGAGTCAACGACTCGAACATTTCTTGTAGATGCGTATCAAGGATTAAACGCATTCTTGAATTCAATGATAAACAAATTCTACAAATCGACAGGTGATCCATACCAAACAAAGAAAATCTAATCATTTGTCCACAGAACAACCAATTATTTTAACTCGGATGAAACAAAACAACTTGGATGGATAATATTATAGAATTTCATATTTTAATCGCAACACTGCATCCATAACTACCTACACATTACACAAACAAAGCGCATAATGCAGCAATAAGCATGCATGTACTGTCAATGTCAATTGTCAAGTATTGTCAAATTGTGTAATGACCGCCAAGCACGATCAATCTAAACCATCCACCAGTCATTAATAGATCTGTGATCTAAACTTAACAATATAAACTACGGCAATAATAATTATTATATACTTGAAGCGTTTGTCAACTAAATATACGAAGGTTTTGATAAGATAAGATAAGATAAACTTTATTTGCTTAAAACAAGATGAGTACCTAGTTGATGAGTTTGCATTCCCAAATAGATTGATATCCACAAATAACTATAAACTATGTAGTTGAGATATATCACGAACGTAGAGGTAAGGTACATGATATATATGTTGAGATCCATGCGTCTAGACGTCGACGGTTCATATTAAAAACATGCATTACGTCCATTGAGGTATAATGTACTACGTACTAGAGAAGACGCCTCAACTAAATTGATTGTAACACGAGTTAGAGTCCGCGCGCTCTAACTCACTTAGTCTGTCCCGAGCGCTTTCCGGAACGTGACACATTTGAGTGTTTTGAGTGCGAAGTTTTTCTTTTAAATATGCCTAAAAATCAAGGAGTGACCTTTCACCAGTAAGTACAAATTAACATTGTCTTTAATGCATGCTTTACATATTTAATTATATTTTAAATTGTTACTTGTGACGACGCGTCACAGAGCGGCGACGACCATTTTTAGCAAAATGTCAGAGTAAAACATTTTGTGCGCGCAGAGATGACACTATCAACGTATATTTTTTTACTAAGATTTATTCGTTGCATCACTATGTAATAGTGAGAAGCCAATCTCACCCACCAGCGGGTTCAGCGAAGGCTCATGAGACAATTATATGGTATCCCAGGGCACCAGTGCACATATGAACGGTGTGTGTGATGATAGGAGAATTCAATAAGGCACAACAGTAGAGAGGGTTCACAGAGAGTATATTGTTATAACCTTAAAATATTTAACAATATGTATTGAATTTAGTTATTAAGTTTACACAAAAAATATAGGTAGGTAGCTTCTAGCCTACTTCATTAAATTACAAATGAAAGGTACAGAAATTATTTTGGTCTTGAATTTTGATTATTCCGATGGTTCTTGGAAATTGAGTAGACAGATTTATTAATGAAGAACTGGGGATTAGTTGTTGAGCAGGTAGGTACTTAACTTAACACTTGGTCCACGCGGTCAGCTGAGGATGTTAAGGTGACCCTCGTGCTGTGGTATTGTGGGCCCAAGGTGACCTCGTATATCCTCGACGTAGACTTATCGGATTTTGTATTGTACTGCTCCAGATACGTCGACTACCTCAGAAACTCTGCACCAAGACTTCAGACACCAGTAACAATATAAAGACACGCCCTTCGATTGCCTAAAACAGAAAAAAATTGCCACATCGCTGTCCAAATTGGATGGAAGAGGTCGTTCTCAGACTCGTGATATCACGGTAGACAGAGCCTTTGATCTGTATCGACGACTGCTTCGATTTAATTTGATACTGTTTCCAAGTAAAATAACTTCTTCTAGATTCGAGTTTTGTAGGTTAAGTGTAAGACAAACGTAGTGATCGAGAGATATTCAAGAGATATTATCGGTAAAAGACTGAGCAGTGAAAAGGCGCTCACGACAGCTCGCGCTGGCTTTTTATCAACTCACGAGCTGTTTCGAGATTCTTCCTTGATCCACAAACTCGTTTTTGACCACTTTCTAAAAGGAAGATCTTTCGCCAGCCGGAAACTCCTCGATAGATAAAAAAATCTGCAATATCACAGACATATACTTTTTTAAGAGACAATACCTGACATGGCTAGAACATACTCTGCCAAGCTCCCACCAAATCCGCTAGGATGCGCTATACAATGCGTAGAATTCCGTATGGTGAATGAATCATAGTCAAGACTTGACATTTATCGAGTTGACATCTATACATCAACTGACACTAATGACGTTCATAATATCATTACAAATGTTTGTTTACATTTTGTGAGTGTAATGAAATTACGATGTTACAACTAATCATATTTTTAATAATGTTAATATTTTTTATTATTATTTGGATTTAAAGGTGTTATAAATATAGGTGATAGTAAATAAATATTTTTTTGATTTGATTTCTTTTAATTATCATCTATATATTTAATACGACAATTTGTCTGTCCGTCCGTCGTGTTTTTCAATTATAATTAATAATACATACTTACATTTGCATGAAATATTAAAATATTCTTTTTTTCTTTTTTTTTAATATTTGAGGCGATACAAAGTTCGCCGTGATAACTATTATAAATAAATGCCACTCGACAATATCAACATTGTATAATGCTACACCTAATAATAAAATTTAATTAATCATTTAGGTATAATACTTAATGTCTGTTCTGAGTTCGGCAGATTACTTATTCTATGTAAGCGTACGCTATTAATAGAAGTTTGAACAACCAATAGACGCTCGGGAAAGCTGTCGCAAAAAGCAATGCAGCGCTGCGTTGTGGGTGCGTGCACGCTGCGTGTTTATTATTTTATTAGTTTGTCAAAGTTAATCAGACGGTCAAATTATTGCTGCAGCGCTGTTTAGTTTTAACTTTTAAAAACGGAGCACAGATTTTGTTCACGATGGCTTCTCTAGTACGTAGTACATTATACCTCAATGATTACGCCATGGAAGTAGTACGAATTCCGGTAATGGACGTGAATGACAATCGTTACCAAACTTAAGGGCTTTCTCCCCAAATTTTGGGGGTTAATAAGTGAAACTTTTTAGGGGCATTATATTTTAGTGGTATTATTAAAAGAACAGATTTGATTGGTTGTTTTCTTTTTCAACTGAATAGGCTTCGGAACTATTGAACCGGTTTCAAATTTAATTTTTCCTGAGTGCCAAAGGCTACTTTTTTATTTTTCAGGGGAATTTTTATACGGTTTAGGCAATTTTAAAAGTTTTAAGTTTCAAGGATAAATATTTCATGGAGTTAACAACAAAGGGATTCGTGGTCAACGTGAACTAGTTGTTTAGACACTCGCGTTGTTTCAGTAAGGACAAACAAAAAACCGGTCAAGTGCGAGTCGCACTCGCGCACAAAGCATTCCGTACCAAAATGTCTTATATATTTATTATTATATATTCTGATTTTTAGTATGGAGTTACCAAAAATGCATCATATGTGAAAGTTTCAACTTTCTAACTATCTCGGCTCATAAGATGACCTGGTGACAGACGGACCGAACAGCAAGCGGAGTTTTAGTAAACGGGTTCCCGTTTCACCGTTTGGGTACGGAACCCTAAAAATTATGATGGCACTGAATGTTCACGAATGTGTAAAAGGCAGTTCGTGGCCGCACTCGTGTCCGAACGTCAACGTTCGACGAGACACGAGGCGAACCGCTAGACGAATGTCTAAACACAGCATAAAAATATATCGCCCCTAAAAGTCTTACTTATTCACCCTCAAGTTGGTAACCTTAACCCATTTACAGTGACTGATCGTTATAACGATCACAAAACTGTATTTAAATACCCTCCATTTAAAATTATGTATCTACCGGAATATTTTTGCTTATTGTCTATGATTCGTATAAGTGATCATTTAGCTGTGTTTCGACGCGTATTTCATTGACCTTTATTACTTATTTTGAATTATACAAAGCATTTTATCTTATTCAAGTGAAAAAGTTTCATTATGTCTTCAAAACGGTAAGTTTTCACAAAGTTTTTTTTGGTTGAAACTCATGTAATATTTTGTTTTTTATAAATTTGTAACCAGTCTAACAAAATATGGAGCATATTCGTCCATTAACATAATATTTAAAAAAAAATATTAGTGATATATTTTGTGGTCGTTATAACGATCAGTAGTAATTTGGGGATTTTTTTATTTTTAGATCTATTCATCATACTAAACCATTATCTCTCAATGAAATCATTGACCAATTGGAAAAAGCTGATGGTGATTCTACATTTCCAAGAAGTATATATATTTTTCCAACGGATAACGCGAATGCCGATCTCACAGATGAAGATTCTGGTGATGAGGAGCTTGTAACCTTGAACAATCTTCCAGGTTTGTTATATTATGCTTATGTAAAGGTTTACCTTTTTCTAATATATTTTGACGAGTTATTGTGATATATGTGTATATTTTTTATTCTAGGTTCTCAGCTAAGAGCTTCTGCAGAAGTAAATTGTACTTCTGCAGAAGCTCTTAGCTAACAACCTCTAGGTCTGTTCCAGTTATTAGTAGCACGACAGTCGTTCCTTTTATAAATCCATCTGTAGCAAAAACTCAGAAATATACTTGGAGAAACCGCCACACTCCACGTGATCAACCACAATGGCAAGAAAACTATGGGCCAAAAAACGTTCAAACTCCTTCATATTATTTTTCCTGCATGTTTGATGACGGTGTTATCGATTTATTGGTCAAATATACAAATATTTATTCAGTGCAAAAGAACAAAGTAGGTAATGTCACAACGAGTGGGATGAAGTGTTTTCTTGCTATACTTCTTTACACTGGATAATTATGTCGTAGTTCCTCCAAGATACATTTATTGGGAAAAATCAACAGACACAGATTTTAGTCTTATATATAACGCCATGTCGAGGGATAGATTTACATTTATTATGGCTAACCTTCATTGTTGTGATAATACTCAGATAACTGTCGATAATGACAAATTTGCTAAGTTTTTAAGACCACTTTTCGATATGCTGAACGGAATTTTCCTGGATATGGCTCCTTTAGAACAAATGTACAGCATTGATGAGGCTATGATACCGTACTATGGAGGACACAGTTGTAAACTTTATTATCTTCAACAATCTTCTGAACACACGGAAAAGACTCAAATATATTGTTTTGCAGAGAAGATGACCACAAACGAAGTTTTACATGAAATGCTTTCACTTTATCTTTAGCTGTTAAGATGTTTTCTTCTCTCCCTTGAAAGCTTTTGTTAAAGTTGTTAAGATGGCTAAAAAAATTGCCATAAAGGCTAACTTCAAGTGCCAAACAGGGTCAGATAAATGATTAGCATATTCAGATTTAGAATCTTGTAAGAACATTAATAGCTCTGCTTTTAGTTCTAGAACTCTTGTCCATACATTTCCTTTGGAAAGCCACCTGACCTCTGTGTGATAAAGGAGATTGTGATGAAGCGAACCCATGTCTTCACAAATAATTCTGAAGAGAAGGGTTTGTAAGGCTTTACCTTTGATAGAATTAACAATTTTTATTACCTCCGTAAGCACGTCATTTAAATCAGACGGTAAAACTTTAGCTGCTAGAGCTTGACAATGAAGAAAACAATGTGTCCATGATGCATTTGGCATTATTGATTTTAATCTCGCAACGAGTCCGCTTTTATTACCAGTCATGGCTTTCGTTCCATGCATCGCTGCAAATAGCGATACATTTTTTTCCAATCAATGTCGTAATTACAAGTGCTTTCTAAAAACATATCGTACAAACACTGGCCAAAAGTATTTACAGGAAGTGCTTTGCAAAAAATAAATCTTGTCATCTGCTTCAAAGAGCACAAACGGAAACATCTGTAGATTCGTCGAACTGCAAAGCAAAATGTGGACTCTTCTTTAAATTTTCGATTATTTGATCTCGAATATCATTGGCTATATCGTTTATTCTGCGTGAAATAGTATTATCAGAAAGCGGCATGCTTTTTAACTTGTTTGCCTCCTGCTTGCTGACCATAATTTCGACCAAATCTAGAGCAGCTGGCAAAATAAAATTTTCTGCAATTGTGTGCGCCTTCCCTGCTTTAGCAACTCGATATGTGACTTTGTAGCTAGCCAATAATGCTGAGTCGTTTACGCTGGATACCTAAAACAACACACATAACATACATATCATCACGCCTTTATTCCCCGAAGGGGTGGCAGAGGTGTATTACTACACCTGATATGTTAGGTCTCATATTGTAATAAGGGGCGAGCCTATTGCCAGATCGGGTACAAATCCAGACTTCGATCTAATACTGAGTATTTCTTGACAGAAAAACTCAAATATCACTTTTTGTCCGACCCGGGGATCGAACTCGTGACCTCGGCGTGCTAACCCTACGCACTTCGCATTCAGCTACCGAGGCAGTAAAACAAATAATTCAAGGAATACAATTTTAATATTTTTAATTTGTTATCGTTTTTACTACTCTACTGTTTTGTACAAGACTAGGACAACACTATTTTATTACCTTCACCATAGTATTTTGCTGCTGACTAAGTAAGAGCTTTCAATTTTCGTTCAAAGAATTCCAACAGCTTATCAGCTTCTTTTTGATGCTTGGTCGTAAGATACCGTAGAAGTTTTGACGGTTTCATACTCTCACGAGATAAAACATCGCCGCAAATTATTACACAATGAGGTTTATTATTTATGACTAAACACGTATTTTAAGTAATTCTTGTCATAATGCCTATTTTTTTTCGGTTTTTATTCACCTCCACAACTAACATTTGTGCCAGATGTTGAAGGCTGCGATCTTTTGAGAAACTTATTCATTTTAAATTCCATGGATTCCAAGCACGTGAAAAACTAAAACAATAACACGGTAATTTTAAACGTCCGAACTCATCGCTGACCTGCCTCGAAGTGAGAAAGAGTTGTAAGAAAAGAACGAACATTCTGTGCTATATGTGCCTCTCGCTCGCGCTGACGCATGGCAACGTCGCAAAATTTCGCCCGCGTTAAGTCAGATCCGCATGCATCCTACCAAGTTTGCTCGTAGCTACTTACTTTCAAAGCTTTCGCGGCTCCCTTTCATACTAATAAATAATTAATAGGTAGGTATCATATATACATACAGACTACTTATTTCCACTTATAGATGGGTATCAAAATAGAGAAAATCGTAAACATACATACTCATTTAAATTAATAAAGTTTCGTCTGTATTTGTCTTAAGGGGGTCCTGAGAATTTTACATCCTGTAAAATCTTTTTTTTTTTTTTTTTTTTTTTTTTTTTTTTATATTTGGTTCGCCAAATTGACGCCGCCCGCCTGGTGGTAAGTCGTGACGACGTCTAGCGATTGTGGGCCACTCTCACAGCACACATTACTATTGAGAGTGGCCCTCAACTTGACGACCTACTGATGTGCCTCTTCACGCTCCGCTTAAAGAACCCAGGATTATATGTGGGAGGAAACACGTGCACAGGCAGGGCGTTCCAGGCCACTATCGTTAGGCAGAGAAACGAACGTTTAAAACGTTCGGTTCTCGCGAACATGCTATCCACTGTGTGGGGGTGGCATCTCTGCCCGGCACGAGTCGTTCGGGATCGGAAGGAAGAGGGTGGGATCAGATTGAAGAGCTCTTCAGAACACTCGCCGTGGTAAATACGGTAGAATGCGGCCAAGGAAGCTATTGTTCGGCGCTGAGCTAGCGGCTCAAGGCTTCCCGTTACCTCCGGACAACCAATAATACGGATAGCCCGTCGCTGCATAGCGTCGAGAGCGTCCAGCAGATACTTCGCGGAGCCGTCCCAGAGGTGAGAGCAGTATTCGACGCAGGGTCTAATCTGCGTCTTGTACAGCAGACACCTCTGGTCCGGTGTAAAGAATCTCTTTACCTTATTCAGTATTCCTAGTTTCCGCGAAGCTAGCCCTATACATCTTTCGATGTAGTTTTTATTATTGAGCTCTCGACGAACGTCTATGCCAAGGATATCAAGGTTGTCCTTCATTGGTAATAATGCATTCTGAAGAGAGGGTAGGGGAAGGAAAGGGGATTTCTTCGCAGTAAATGCACACGCCTGTGTTTTGCGGGCATTGAACTCGACCAGGTTCTCGGTACCCCATTGAGAGATACTGTCGAGGTTACGGTCGAGATCAGCCACGAGTCGTCGTCTCTCCTCCTCAATCTCAGATCGCCCCGCCGTCGGACGAACCGAGTAACTCCCGTGCAGTGTGCTGTCATCTGCATAGCAATGAATGTTCCCGAGGGATAGCATATCATTGATATGCAGAAGAAAGAGAGTTGGTGATAGTACGGACCCCTGCGGTACCCCGGCATTCACTTGCAAGAAGCGAGAAGCCTGGCCATCGCAGAGGACCCGCACTCGGCGCTCGTTTAAAAAGCTGGCAATCCAGCTGCACAGTTGAGGAGGTAGACCATATGCCGGAAGCTTGGAAAGGAGCGAAGCATGCCAGACCCTATCGAAGGCTTTGGCGATGTCCAGGCTAATAGCCAAGGACTCGCCGTGCCTTTCCATAGCCCCACCCCAGACATGCGTTACGAATGCCAGAAGATCACCCGTTGATCGCTTTGGCCTGAAGCCGTATTGTCGATCATTGATTAGCGAGTGATCCTCTAGGAATTGCATGAGCTGCTTATTTATAAGGAGCTCAAGCACCTTGCAAATGACTGAGGTGACAGCTATGGGTCGATAGTTGCCTGGATCGGACCGATCCCCTTTCTTGGGGATCGGTTGTACGTTCGCCTCCTTCCAGACCTCCGGCACGAGCCCTGAAGAGTATGACAGGCGGTACAGACGCGTTAATACTGGAGACAACTCAGCTGCACATTTTCGTAGCACCACCGCCGGAATGCCGTCAGGGCCACTGGCTTTCCGCGTGTCGAGTGACCGCAGCACTGCCCGTACATCACATTGCCTGATAAGAATATCAGGCATTGTGTGGCCACAGTTGGCGATGGCGGGGGGCTGCAGGCCACGGTCGTCGACCCGGGAATTAGCCGCAAAGAGGTCTGCACTGCTCTATAGTATCGTGTGCTGTGAGTGTCCCACAATCGCTAGACGTCGTCACGACTTACCACCAGGATGGCGGCGACAATTTGGCGAACCGAATATAAAAAAAGTCTACGTTTGTGATAACGACGCTGATAACACTCGAACTCAAGACGATTGATTATTAACGATGATTTACGATACGAATTTGTTCGGGAGTACAATTTCTACTGTTGTACTGTTTTAAATCGAAGTCGCTTCAGAAACGAATTCGAATCAAAAACAAAATCAAGGTCGAATTAATTTCGGGACTAAGCCTTCTGTTCTTAAGAGCTACATCATCGATGTTCGAACAAACAAAAACGCTGCACATTTTTTAACAAATTAAAAAAAACCTTCCTTACTGGTGTAGTGGGGGGTTGCAAGTCGAGATTAAACCAACGATGGAAAAATTTTCCGAAATTTATTATAATTTTTCAAGAGGGTTGGTTACAAAAATGTTATCTATCTAGGGAAGCGTAGGCCTGCATCTCGAGAAATCGATGACCGGCGGTCCCAACTCCGACAGGATCTCATGGAGTCATGGAGGGTGTGACTTGAGCAACCCAAGTGGGGTGCCACCATCATCGCGGCGGTGAGACCGATCATGGACGATTGGCTGCAGAGGCAGCATGGTGACCTCACGTATCGTGCGACGCAGATCGTTACCGGGCATGGATGCTTCGGTAGCTATCTGTTTCGCATCCATCGTGAGGTCACACCCCGGTGTCAACACTGCGAGGTTTCCGACGACGACACCGCACTCCACACGTTGGTGGAGTGCTCAGCGTGGGCGAGTCAGCGCCGGGACCTCGTAGTGGGTCTGGGCGTAGATACCCTCTCGCTGGAGACCATGCTTCAAGCCATGGTCTCCAGCGGGAGTAGGTGGAACGCGGCCGTGTCTTTCTGCGAGCAAGTCGTGCTCGCGAAGGAGGCGGCCGAGAGGGAGAGGGAGCGTACCCTCCCCGCCGAGTTCCGTAGTCAGCGGCGAGGGCGCCGCAGACTCATCTACGCCCAAGACCATCGACCTCCATGATCGGGGCCTGCGGACGGCGGGATTGCCACCCGTCGTCCTTACAGAAGCAGGCTAGAAGGGTTGCGTGCTGCGGGGCCTTTGCCCCATAGCACGCAACCAGATTCACTCACTGACGCGGGATAAAACCCGACCCCAACGACGCGGGATTCTCATCCCGACCCAACCTCCGCAGAGACCACAGAGGTGGTCAAAGTCCGCCGGGCGCCACTGTAAATACGTTCGGCTTGTAACCAGAGACGCCCGGCAACGGACGTTAGAGCGGCCGCGGCCTTGGCCACGGAACTAAAAAAAAAAAAAAAAAAAGGGAAGCGTAGGTACCTACGCGGTCCGTGGTATTGAAAATGGTACTGTCTTTTAAATAATTTGCGGGAGGGCCATGTCCCGTCCCGCGTTCGACACCGCGACCCCGCACACTTCCCCTTACACGTTTCATTTCACTCTGATCGTTGCGTCGCTGACAGATGTATTCAAATGTTACACCTGGGTGTGTACTTATAGTACGGTACCTCGGACTCAATAAGGCCGTATTGAAGAGCAAGTTGCTGGTGGATGATCCCACTTGATTGTGCCTATGCAAGTACTCGGTTTTATATTAGATTGATGGTAAAGCTGTGTAAGTTGCTAGTAAGTCATTTTACAGCTTTATAGAGTTATACACTAAAATTAAAACAAAACAACCATAAAGTACGGTAGTTCTTAATTCAAGTTAAAAATTAGTTTTTACATGATATAATGTGTGACGGCTTAACGTGCTCTCCGAGGCACGGAGGGGTCTCAATGTCTAAAGAAATGGTCACCCATCCTAAGACCGGCCTGAGTCGATGTTGCTTAACCTTTGCAATGTGGTAATATTGTCGGTTACCACTAGACCACGAGCCCCTCTATAAAATAATAATGGATTACAAAATACAATGGTTGTGAGAACTTGTGTGTCGATAGATGTTCGTAGGTTAAGTGCCCGGCTTGCGTCCGTCGCGTCGTGGGATGTAAGAACCGGTTCGGAACTCGGCTGGCACGGAGACCAGTATTTGTGGCCTCAACACGAGGTGTTGTGTAATGGTAGAACGCATCACGAGTCAGTATAGGTATATTATCTATGCCACGAGTCGCAACGAACGTGCGGTGAGACTGTGACGTTTCATAAACAATCGGCCACACGTCGCAATAATACCGCCGCGCCGCGTGGACTTCAAGGAGAATATGTAGGCATAAACAATCAAGTGGCGCAATATAAGGCGGCATGGTCGACAGACTTCAGCCGGCTTCTACAGGTATTGGGTATTAAGAAAACGTTACTAATAGCCGCCAGGGACGATCATTCAAATCTTGACAATCACGTACACTGACGGCACATATTGATCGTTTACCTCACTGCTTGAAATGAAATGAAATGAAATGATTTATTTATTTGTATAGGTCACTAAATGGCTCTTACAAACGTCAGTAAGTACTTAAAATAAAAAATGTCATTGCTTCTATATTTACATGTACTGCCAGATTCGCAAAGCAATAAGTAGAACCGAGAGAAAGAACCTGGCAATAAAACTCTCGGTCACTCTTTTCAATTAATTGACTCATTTACACATTTTCTTAAGACTAAATGTGGACGAATGTACATTGGTCTCGTGTCAAAATCAAAAAGAGTGCATAATACAACAAAAAAAATATTATAGTCGCCTAAGTACAAAATATGCTACAATTACGGCATTTTAGGAGGCGCCTGCACCATGCTCAAGCCAGACACTTTTATCATTAAGGTAATCAACTGTCTTATAATATGCTTTTTGACATAAAGTGGTCTTTATAAAGTTTTTAAATTTATTGTCGGGCATACAAAGGACCGATTCAGGCAATTTATTTTTGTGTAGTTGTGAAATGAAACGTGTAAGGGGAAGTGTGCGGGGTCGCGGTGTCGAACGCGGGACGGGACATGGCCCTCCCGCAAATTATTTAAAAGACAGTACCATTTTCAATACCACGGACCGCGTAGGTACCTACGCTTCCCTTTTTTTTTTTTTTTTTTTAGTTCCGTGGCCAAGGCCGCGGCCGCTCTAACGTCCGTTGCCGGGCGTCTCTGGTTACAAGCCGAACGTATTTACAGTGGCGCCCGGCGGACTTTGACCACCTCTGTGGTCTCTGCGGGGGTTGGGTCGGGATGAGAATCCCGCGTCGTTGGGGTCGGGTTTTATCCCGCGTCAGTGAGTGAATCTGGTTGCGTGCTATGGGGCAAAGGCCCCGCAGCACGCAACCCTTCTAGCCTGCTTCTGTAAGGACGACGGGTGGCAATCCCGCCGTCCGCAGGCCCCGATCATGGAGGTCGATGGTCTTGGGCGTAGATGAGTCTGCGGCGCCCTCGCCGCTGACTACGGAACTCGGCGGGGAGGGTACGCTCCCTCTCCCTCTCGGCCGCCTCCTTCGCGAGCACGACTTGCTCGCAGAAAGACACGGCCGCGTTCCACCTACTCCCGCTGGAGACCATGGCTTGAAGCATGGTCTCCAGCGAGAGGGTATCTACGCCCAGACCCACTACGAGGTCCCGGCGCTGACTCGCCCACGCTGAGCACTCCACCAACGTGTGGAGTGCGGTGTCGTCGTCGGAAACCTCGCAGTGTTGACACCGGGGTGTGACCTCACGATGGATGCGAAACAGATAGCTACCGAAGCATCCATGCCCGGTAACGATCTGCGTCGCACGATACGTGAGGTCACCATGCTGCCTCTGCAGCCAATCGTCCATGATCGGTCTCACCGCCGCGATGATGGTGGCACCCCACTTGGGTTGCTCAAGTCGCACCCTCCATGACTCCATGAGATCCTGTCGGAGTTGGGACCGCCGGTCATCGATTTCTCGAGATGCAGGCCTACGCTTCCCTAGATAGATAACATTTTTGTAACCAACCCTCTTGAAAAATTATAATAAATTTCGGAAAATTTTTCCATCGTTGGTTTAATCTCGACTTGCAACCCCCCACTACACCAGTAAGGAAGGTTTTTTTTAATTTGTTAAAAAATGTGCAGCGTTTTTGTTTGTTCGAACATCGATGATGTAGCTCTTAAGAACAGAAGGCTTAGTCCCGAAATTAATTCGACCTTGATTTTGTTTTTGATTCGAATTCGTGTCTGAAGCGACTTCGATTTAAAACAGTACAACAGTAGAAATTGTACTCCCGAACAAATTCGTATCGTAAATCATCGTTAATAATCAATCGTCTTGAGTTCGAGTGTTATCAGCGTCGTTATCACAAACGTAGACTTTTTTTATATTCGGTTCGCCAAATTGTCGCCGCCATCCTGGTGGTAAGTCGTGACGACGTCTAGCGATTGTGGGACACTCACAGCACACGATACTATAGAGCAGTGTTTTTCAATCTTTTTGTACACGCGACCCCTTTACAGGATGTAAAATTCTCAGGACCCCCTTAAGACAAATACAGACGAAACTTTATTAATTTAAATGAGTATGTATGTTTACGATTTTCTCTATTTTGATACCCATCTATAAGTGGAAATAAGTAGTCTGTGTGTATATATGATACCTACCTATTAATTATTTATTAGTATGAAAGGGAGCCGCGAAAGCTTTGAAAGTAAGTAGCTACGAGCAAACTTGGTAGGATGCATGCGGATCTGACTTAACGCGGGCGAAATTTTGCGACGTTGCCATGCGTCAGCGCGAGCGAGAGGCACATATAGCACAGAATGTTCGTTCTTTTGTTACAACTCTTTCTCACTTCGAGGCAGGTCAGCGATGAGTTCGGACGTTTAAAATTACCGTGTTATTGTTTTAGTTTTTCACGTGCTTGGAATCCATGGAATTTAAAATGAATAAGTTTCTCAAAAGATCGCAGCCTTCAACATCTGGCACAAATGTTAGTTGTGGAGGTGAATAAAAACCGAAAAAAAATAGGCATTATGACAAGAATTACTTAAAATACGTGTTTAGTCATAAATAATAAACCTCATTGTGTAATAATTTGCGGCGATGTTTTATCTCGTGAGAGTATGAAACCGTCAAAACTTCTACGGTATCTTACGACCAAGCATCAAAAAGAAGCTGATAAGCTGTTGGAATTCTTTGAACGAAAATTGAAAGCTCTTACTTAGTCAGCAGCAAAATACTATGGTGAAGGTAATAAAATAGTGTTGTCCTAGTCTTGTACAAAACAGTAGAGTAGTAAAAACGATAACAAATTAAAAATATTAAAATTGTATTCCTTGAATTATTTGTTTTACTGCCTCGGTAGCTGAATGCGAAGTGCGTAGGGTTAGCACGCCGAGGTCACGAGTTCGATCCCCGGGTCGGACAAAAAGTGATATTTGAGTTTTTCTGTCAAGAAATACTCAGTATTAGATCGAAGTCTGGATTTGTACCCGATCTGGCAATAGGCTCGCCCCTTATTACAATATGAGACCTAACATATCAGGTGTAGTAATACACCTCTGCCACCCCTTCGGGGAATAAAGGCGTGATGATATGTATGTTATGTGTGTTGTTTTAGGTATCCAGCGTAAACGACTCAGCATTATTGGCTAGCTACAAAGTCACATATCGAGTTGCTAAAGCAGGGAAGGCGCACACAATTGCAGAAAATTTTATTTTGCCAGCTGCTCTAGATTTGGTCGAAATTATGGTCAGCAAGCAGGAGGCAAACAAGTTAAAAAGCATGCCGCTTTCTGATAATACTATTTCACGCAGAATAAACGATATAGCCAATGATATTCGAGATCAAATAATCGAAAATTTAAAGAAGAGTCCACATTTTGCTTTGCAGTTCGACGAATCTACAGATGTTTCCGTTTGTGCTCTTTGAAGCAGATGACAAGATTTATTTTTTGCAAAGCACTTCCTGTAAATACTTTTGGCCAGTGTTTGTACGATATGTTTTTAGAAAGCACTTGTAATTACGACATTGATTGGAAAAAAATGTATCGCTATTTGCAGCGATGCATGGAACGAAAGCCATGACTGGTAATAAAAGCGGACTCGTTGCGAGATTAAAATCAATAATGCCAAATGCATCATGGACACATTGTTTTCTTCATTGTCAAGCTCTAGCAGCTAAAGTTTTACCGTCTGATTTAAATGACGTGCTTACGGAGGTAATAAAAATTGTTAATTCTATCAAAGGTAAAGCCTTACAAACCCTTCTCTTCAGAATTATTTGTGAAGACATGGGTTCGCTTCATCACAATCTCCTTTATCACACAGAGGTCAGGTGGCTTTCCAAAGGAAATGTATGGACAAGAGTTCTAGAACTAAAAGCAGAGCTATTAATGTTCTTACAAGATTCTAAATCTGAATATGCTAATCATTTATCTGACCCTGTTTGGCACTTGAAGTTAGCCTTTATGGCAATTTTTTTAGCCATCTTAACAACTTTAACAAAAGCTTTCAAGGGAGAGAAGAAAACATCTTAACAGCTAAAGATAAAGTGAAAGCATTTCATGTAAAACTTCGTTTGTGGTCATCTTCTCTGCAAAACAATATATTTGAGTCTTTTCCGTGTGTTCAGAAGATTGTTGAAGATAATGCAACAACACAATCACTTGTAGTGAAGGCTCTCATTCCTTCTATGATACAGAGCTTACATAATTTGCAAGAGAAATTATTAACATACTTTCCAGACTTGCGCTCTGAAGCTGACAATGGGCGTACGTGGATTTTGGTCCCTTTCTTGGATAAGTCAATATAATTGCCAGATGTCGCTACAAATCTGAAGGAAAACCTTTAGATTAAGCTTCTGACAGCGTGCTGAAAATGGAATATCATTCGCAAAGTATTGACGTGTTTTGGATGAAAAGAAAACTAGAATATCCAGAGCTGGCAAGGCAAGCTCTAAAATCATTAGTGCCATTTGCCACCTCATACTTGTGCGAGTTAACATTCTCCTCAATGGTGGACATTAAAACTAAAAAGAGAAACAGACTATTACTAGAAAATGATTTAATAATAAACGTTTCTAAAATAGCACCACGTTTTGAATATTTTTTGAAAAATAAACAAGCACATCCTTCTAAACGACCCCTCTAGAGGTCGCGACCCACAGATTGAAAAACACTGCTATAGGCCACTATCGTTCGGCAGAGAAACGAACGTTTAAAACGGAAACAGATAGCTACCGAAGCATCCAAGCCCGGTAACGATCTGCGTCGCACGATACGTGAGGTCACCATGCCGCCTCTGCAGCCACTCGACCATGATCGGTCTTACCGCCGCGATGACGGTGGTTCCCCACTTTGGTTGCTCAAGTCGCACCCTCCAAGTCTCAATGAGATCCTGGCGGAGTTGGGACCGCTGCTCCTCAATTTCTCGAGTCGCAGGCCTGTGGTCCCTCTCTAGCGCCTCCTTGTGCCATTGAAACAATGACGCAAGGGCTCTCGCTTCCAAGTCCCATGGAGGGAGACTACAAGACTGAATTAAATCTTACTATGAAAGGAAGATAGAAAGAAAATGTGTACTCATACCTCTCTCTTGCTCTTACAGTAATCTATACGCAAAAGTATTATTATTATTATTATTTCCAACGGGGACACCGGCAGCCGGACGGACGATCCACCCGCGGTTCTTGCGGGCCACTTCGTCCATTCCCCCAGTTCTCCCCTTGGGGAGAGTATGGTTGATCCAGCTCTCACGGTCCCCCGTCGAATCTTCTTGTGTCCTTTACAAATCTTATTATCTGTTCCACCTTCAGATTGCTAATGTCTTCTTCGTATAGTCTGTCCGACCCTAGGAGTTCCCATCTGGTCAATGAGTACATGGGGCATTCTGCCAGCAGGTGGAAGCTTGTTTCATCGCTGTCCATGCACTCTGGGCCTTTCGGGTCGGTTTTTACTCCTATCACTGTCAGATGTCTGTTTAGTCGACAGTGCCCTGTTATTACTTCTATGGCGAGTCTCATGTTTCCTCTTGAGAGTTTCATGATATGACTCGTCATTCTCTTGTCCATACCCCTGATGAAGATTTTCGACTGTCTCATTCCAGTCGAGGTCTTCCATCTTTGGTTGGTTTCTGCTGTTGTTCTATGGCTGATTACTCCTTTGGCGATTTTGTGCGCTATGGGCAACCGGGGTTCCGGCCCCACAAAGTTTTCATCAGCACCTTCTCTGGCGAGTTCATCAGCCCGCTCGTTGCCCGTGTTTCCCTCATGTCCGGGGACCCAGGCAATCGTTAGGTCGGTGTTCTCGGCCAGTTTATCTAATGATTCCTTACATTCCTTGACTGTTGCTGATGTTGTCTCCACTTTGTCAAGCGCTTTCAGTGCCGCCTGGCTATCGCTGTATATGGTCACCTTTCCTGTTGTGGTTAGGTGTTCCATTATTTCCACGCATTCCTTTATGGCATATATCTCTGCCTGAAAGACACTTGCAAATCTTCCTAGGGGTATTGACCTGTCCAATTCAGTTCTGTCTTTGCATGTTATATGCACTCCGGATCCGGATAGACTAGTCAATTCCTTTCTTGAACCGTCTGTATAGCAGATAGTATCACTGGGATCTATGCGCCATTCATCTCGTTTCCCTATGTGTATTCTGTATTTCTTGTCGAAGATTCTTTCCTTCCTAATTAGGTCATTATTGGATAGAATCATTGACAATTTGTCTTCGTAGTTCTTACTTAAACTTGCATGACCTTTGTCCATAACGTTTCCGGTCCATAGGCCAGTGCTTCTTAGTTTGAACCATTGTTCGGTTGCTTTTCTTTTTATTTCTAGGTCCAAGGGATTCAGCCCCAGTATGATCTCTAGCGCGGCTGTTGGTGTAGACCTCATCGCGCCCGTGGTCATTAGGGCTGCAAGCCTTTGGACTTTATCTAGTTCTTGTTTGTTTTCCCCGATGGCAGCCTTGTGCCACCATACCAGGGCTCCATGTAGGATTCTTGGCAAAATTATTGCCTTATAAATCCATAATGCTACTTCTGGTTTTATACCCCAGGTTCTTCCTATTGTCCTTTTACATTGCATCATTGCCATTTTGGCTTTTGCACATGTATTGCTAATATGAGTCTTGAAGGTTAGCTTGCTGTCCAGGGTTACTCCTAGATATTTCACCTCCCTGACTTTTTCCAGTTCGTGATTGTCTAGTCTCACTGGTACAGCACATCCTATTTTTGTCTTATTGGTGAACAAGACTAGTTTGGTCTTGTCAGGGTTTAGGTCTAAGCCCTTACTCCTGCACCATGCTAATGCTTCTTTTAGGCCTCTGTTCATGATTTCGCACATGACGCTGAGGACTTTTCCTGTCACTAGGAGCACACCGTCGTCAGAGTAGACTTGTGTGTATATGTGCATCCTGTTTATCTTTTTTATTAATTCATCAATGAGCAGGCACCATAGTAGTGGGGATAGGCATCCTCCTTGTGGGAAGCCTCGTTTTGCCACCACTTTGTATGTTGTTCCTGCTATTTCTGCCTGTATCTTACGGTGTTTCAGCATGTTTTTCACCCATTCTGATAAGTCTCTGTCAATGCCTTCGCGATTTAGGGTGTTCTCTATTGAGTCGGGGGTTGCCTTGTCGAATGCATCATCGAAGAAGCATCCTAATGCATATTCTTGGTTGCTTATTGATCTTTGCACTCTTATAACCAGGTTATGTAGGGCAGTTTCAGGTTGACTTGCCCTCCATATATGCGTGTTGGTTTAAGTGCAATGGAGATCCGCTTATATCTATTTGTTCTCTTATTAATTTATCTAGGATTTTCTCTGATCTCAATGAGGAGAGGCTGATACATCTGAAGGACTTTGCCTCCTGGTATGATGTCTTCCCTGGTTTCGGGATGAAGACCGCTCTCACCTCTCTCCACCTGCTTGGAATGTGCTTAGTTATGATACTACTATTATATAAGTTGAGTAGATCTTTGCCTATGTGTCTTATTGCATTCTGTAACATTTTCGGGAAGATTTCGTCTGGTCCGGCAGCCTTGTATGGTTGGAAGGACCTCACGCTCCACTGTAAATGTTCTTCTGTGATGATTGCACTCTTGTCCTGTACCTCTATGGGATTTAGGGTGGGTGGCGAGTTATCATCTGTGTCTTCTACGCTTCCTGGAAAGTGTGTTCCCAGCATCACTTCCAGTATCCTTTTAGGGTCGGTGATGAGTTCATCTCCGTTCTTAATACTTCCTAATTTGCAGGTTAGAAAACGTTTTCACTAGTCGCGCCGCGTCTGGGTATTTTTCAACCCCTTCGCAGAACGTTTTCCAGCTGTTCCTGTTTTCCCTTCTGCATTCTTTCTTATATATATTTCTCACTTTTCTATATTCTTACCAGCTCTCGTCATCGTCCTTATTCAGGGCTTTCCTGAGAGCTCGGCGCGTCTTTTTCCTCTGTTTCTCTAGAGCCTTTGTCCACCAGGGTTGACCTTTCCCTGGCCTTATCTCTTTCAGTGGGCATGCCTTGTGGTATGCTTCCCTAAGAGCGGCATCTAGTCTGTTTGCTTCTTGTTCAATTTCTTGTGTGTCTCTTAGCAAGGTTTCTGGACCTGGGCTCCATCTCTCCAGTTGCTGTTCGTATGTGGCCCAGTCTGTTTTCCTCATATTTCTTGTTAGAATCTTCTCTGTCTTGGCTTCTAGACTGAAAGTGATTCGTTTGTGGTCTGACATTGAATTGCTTTCGTCTAGCTCCCAATCCTTTATGTGTTGACTTATTCTATCTGTAGCGATAGTAATGTCCAACACCTCTCGTCTTGCCTGGGTTACAAATGTGGGGGTGTTGCCCACATTAAGTATTTCCAAGCCAGACGTACTTATGAAATCCAATAGTAAGTCTCCTTTTTTGTTGCAGTTGGTACTGCCCCACACGACACGGTGGGCATTCGCGTCGCAACCTAAAATAATTGGAATATTCTTACCTTGGTATTTTCTTATAATTTCTTCCATTTCTCGAGAAGGTGGCTCGAAATCTCTCTCGCTAGGCAGGTATGCGGAGACTACGAGCACCCTTTCTTTTGTATCTGTCCCCGTTTGTATTGTTATTTCAATGCTAGCGAGGTCTCTGTAACAATCTGCTTTTATTAATCCTAACGTCCTTGCTTTACTGCTGGCGTATATGCATGCCCTAGGTGTTGACTCACCATCCTCATGGCGGATGATGTCTCCCCCCAAGGAGCCAAGCCCGGTCACGCGTCCATTTGAGACATGTGGCTCTTGCAGTAGAGCAATATCTATCTTCTTCTCTACCACGTATCGGCAGAGCTCAGTCATGCGTCGATGCAGTGGTGGAGATTTATCTGGACTATCCTTATTTTTTGTGTGTTTTTGTGTAGTGTGTTTCTGTGTGGTGTGTTACTGTTAGTGTTCAAGTTGTTTGTGTGTATTTGTATGTGTGTTAGTGCTCTCTGTTCCCTCCCTTAGCCTTTGCGTCCGTGGCCGACCCCCCACCAGTGTGGTTGCAGTGATGCAACGCTGAGTGTGGGCATTAGGTCCTTTCGCGTGGTATTGGGTGGTATTCGAGGGGATGTTCTGCGTCTGTATTCCCGGAACTGTCCTGTGAGCGAGGCCTCCGGCTTTCAGTCTGACTCTCTGATAAGGTTGCAGCCTGTGTACCGACCCCCCCCCCCCCCCCACCCCCGCTTGTGGGCAGTTCCGGGCGTGTGCTTAGCGCCTGTTGTGTGCTGTTAGGGTTGGCTCTCCATTGGATCGGCATACTTCCTTCCACCGGGGCCCCGTGGGCCTCAGTTTGGTCGGTGTCTCCGCCTCCAATGAGAGACTTTCCCTGTGTATTTGTTGAGTGCTTGGGGCATGTGTAACATGGGCACTTTTTTACGCAAAAGTAACACTCTCTTAAGAATTAAAATAAATAAATATTGTGATACTCGTAGAAGATAGTTGGATCCAGTGCCTGATGAAGAAGGTAGTGTTACTCGATACGGCACGCATCGTGAGACAATTCCTGTCTCTGGAGCCCAGACCACCGCCGCCGCGCGCCGGTTGTTTGTACTCGATAACCGGTATTGGGCATTGAGGTATAATGTACTACGTACTAGAGAAGCCATCATGAACAAAATCTGTGCTCCGTTTTGTTAAAAGTTAAAACTAAACAGCGCTGCAGCGCTGCAGCAATAATTTGACCGTCTGATTAACTTTGACAAACTAATAAAATAATAAACACGCAGCGTGCACGCAGCCACAACGCAGCGCTGCATTGCTTTTTGCGACAGTTTTCCCGAGCGTCTATTGGTTGTTCAAAGTTCTATTAATAGCGTACGCTTACATAGAATAAGTAATCTGCCGAACTCAGAACAGACATTAAGTATTATACCTAAATGATTAATGAAATTTTATTATTAGGTGTAGCATTATACAATGTTGATATCGTCGAGTGGCATTTATTTATACTAGTTATCACGGCGAACTTTGTATCGCCTGAAATATAAAAAAAAGAATATTTTAATATTTCATGCAAATGTATGTATTATTAATTATAATTGAAAAACGCGACGAACGGACAGACAAATTGTTGTATTAAATATATAGACATAATTAAAAGAAATCAAATCAAATAAAATATTTATTTACTATCACCTATATTTATAACACCTTTAAATCCAAATAATAATAAAAAATATTAACATTATTAAAAATATTATTAGTGATGCAACGAATAAATCTTAGTAAAAAAAATATACGTCGATAGTGTCATCTCTGCGCGCACAAAATGTTTTACTCTTTGACATTTTGCTAAAAATGCTCGTCGCTGCTCTGTGACGCGTCGTCACAAGTAACAATTTAAAATATAATTAAATAAAGCATGCATTAAATACAATGTAAATTGTACTTACTGGTGAAAGGACACTCCTTAATTTTTACTTATGTGTCTGGAGTTGTTAGAACAGTATCTCAATGCACACGTAGGCATATTTAAAAGAAAAACTTCGCACTCAAAATACTCAAATGTGTCACGTTCCGGAAAGCGCTCGGGACAGACTAAGTGAGTTAGAGCGCGCGGACTCTAACTCGTGTTACAATCAAATGTCTTCTCTAGTACATAGTACATTATACCTCAATGGTATTGGGTAACTATTTTTTATATTTTAACATTTTTACACTTGTCTTTTCTAGTGATTTATTTAAAAGAGAAAATCTTTTAACAAAACACGGTACGTCCCAGATAAATCTTTAATATAGTCACCCTACTTCAGTACGTTTGCGGTTTTCTAATATTTATAAACAATGAAATTACACGAAATTCAATGTAAATCTAGTTGATTTTGAAATAGTTATTATTTAACGATATGTTGAAAACGATGGTAACAAAGTGATACAGTTTTATGAAGAATTTAAGTGAAAATTCAAAGAATACCTATTGTTTAGACCAGACAATGATTCAATCTTTGATTATATATATAATCAAAGGATTCAATGCAAGAAATAATTATTTTAACATAACACTTACGCATGGAATTTTACTCTATGTTTTATACCTCACATTAACTACTTACGCAACTACGTATATGTACAAGTCCAGACAGTGATCCAGATTTAGCACACATCATGACAAAAGTAAACATAAAGTATAATTGATGCTCTTATATCAAAGCAAGGAAATTAAATCAAACTTAGGGAAAAGCACTTATGATACGTGATACCACTATCTTGTAATGGGAGAATGCACCGTGGAATAATACATCCACAGCCTCCACCCGATTCAACTCATTGAATGTACGACACATCCTAACCAGAGGGTTATAGAAAGAGGTACTAGGTCGCCGCAGTCGCGAAACGTACCGCTACGCTGCAGCATATATTTGAGCGAAGCGAGTTTTGATTCAAAGCGATATACCTAACTCTGTCAAAGTATTTTTTGTCATTACGCTATGGGAATTTTTACCATCAGTTAAATTATTTTTATTTGATCGAAATTCAAAATTCTGGCTTCGTAAGAACCTGGGTAATTCTGTAAGCTTTTGATGAGTGCAAGAAAATCCGAAATCGGCCGAGTATTCGCCGAGAAACAATTTAACATAAATCGTAATTTGAGTCACCCGTTGAGAGCTCCGCTCGCCTACAGCTCGCTTCGCTCAATTATTTTTGTTGTCTTGAATCAAATTACACAATATTCTATCACCAGTGAACGGATTTCGTTCACTGTCTATCACCCAGTATAACACCAATAGCCCTAATACCAATATTACGATTCATTGTTTTTTTTTGATAAAATAACGCAAAACAAGGCGGTATGGTCGAAAGACTTTAGCCTACCCGACATTCTTTCTTGTCTTGACAACAAAACAACAAATTATTAAATAAACGTAGTGGTTATAAATTTTAATCTTTGCTGTAAATTGTTGTGATTTGATATCGCAGGCAGATTTGTGTTTCATATTTAAATGAAGTCAGTCGTATCTCTCGGATTCCCATTTATTTGAATTATTTTAATATCCATATTTGATAGTTGATGTAATGATGGAGGGAGTTGATAATGTACTGGATCCCTCCGCACAAGGACTAACCTCAGAGTGTGACCTGCCTCTGGATATCGTGAAAGAGGACCCTGAGGATGGTGGTGAGTTGACGTTCTTTATATGAAATTACATAATTATATCTTCACACAACTACTGAGTATTATTACTATACATAGTAATAAGTGTCTATACACTAGAAGTTCATCTGAAACATTACACAGCGAACAGCAACTATCATGTGTGTTATATAGTAAAGCCCTATTAGGTATGCCAGTGTATGTTCACAGACTAACAGTCAATCTATCTAATATTCTCTATCATTCACTTACAGAAGATGTAAAGTTAGAACAACTCGACAATTTAGACAGGGACAGTCACATATTATCTTTAGACAATATGAAGGAAGAAATAGAGGAGCTTGTGGATATTGGTGAGTTTTAAACCTGCTCTATATACTGCACTGTTGCAAGTTATGTTAGCATTACGGAAGATCTGAAGTAGTAACAGTTTAGAAAATCGAGTAGTCAATTATCATGGGCCGGGTGAGCTCGTAAGTATTGTGGAATGGTAGAAACGCTATTGTCTATGTTGTCTTTTGTTATGCACAACACTAGGTTCACACTCCGCCATTGTCGAATGTAGTCTAGTCTCTAGTCTATTAATTTAAAAAAAGTTTGAACGTCATACTTACCATTGCTTTACTGCTCTCACCTCTGGGACGGCTCTGCAAAGTATTTGCTGGACACATGGGAAGCCTTGAGCCGCTAGCTCAGCGCCTAACAATCGCTTCCTTGTCCGCATTCTACCGTATTTACCACGATGAATGTTCTGACAAGCTCTTCAAGATCTCACCCTCTTCCTTCCGATCCCGAACAACGCGTGCCGGTCAGAGATACCACTCCCACACAGTGGATAGCATGTTCGCAAGAACAGAACGTTTTAAACGTTCGTTTCTGTGCCGAACGAATTTACCACCAGGCGGGCGACGTCGATTTGGCGAACACAAAACAAAAAAAAAAAAAAAGAAGACAATCCTTTTGAATAATATTTTTATAATGATTGCATGTTTTGGTATATAATCATTGATTGTGCATATTTCTTTAGTTATAAGTGTTATAAATATATATATAAAATTTTAATTAATAATAATAATATTTCTAACCGCTGGCCAATTTCAAACCGAAACCAGAAACTAAAAACCTTGTCATGTCTTTGGACATAAATTAATATCAGAAAATAAATGAAAATTTGAAAAAAAAAACGTTTTTTGATTGAGTATATATTTGTGCATATTTTGGCATTTTGATTGTGCATATTATTATAATCCGATGTCTAGTCATAAAAGAAGTACTTAGTTGTAATTTTTTAATTATTATTCTTGATCAAGCAGGCAGTTGAAAAATAACTGATGATGCTTGTAATTTAAGTCTTGGAGTTTAAGATATTTTTGTCAAGTCTTTTCATGTTTTGGACTAAGATCACGTCCTCCGGTAGCTTATTCCACTCCATGACAACCCGATTGGTTAAGAATATTAACATAATTGATTAAAACATTGTTTTTATTATATAAAATACACATGGACAATAATAATGTAATAAAAATATTATTATAATTATGTATAATGCAAATGTTATAGCCTTTGCTAACTTTGAAAATGAATCTACAATCTGTTCTCACTTGCAGAAACCAGAGTTTGATTATATGGGGCTCCTATATGGGCAGAAAGTCCCGAGAGACTGACGTCCAAAGTGTCTGTTTGTAGCAGACAGTTGAAGACGTTGGCCATCAGGAAAATAAGAGGGTATAGTTCGCGAGGCCTAAGCTGAGCTTTGCATTTGTGTGAGTAATGACGAATAGTAGAGTAAAAAGTTTGCACATATGCATGCGCGGATCCACCGTAGTGGGCAGTATGGACATGCCCACCACCTTCATTGAGAAAATGTAAAAAAATATCTAGTTTAAAAAAGGTATCTTACATTAAAATGTTAACACCATAACACCAGGGGTTTTTGCTACGTTGAACTGTACACTGAACAAAATCTTGGTCAAAGCTTCATTTATTTTGTAAACAATTCCCATGGACGTTTATAAGAGAGGACATGCCCTAAGCAACTGTGCACAGTGCAATCTTTAAGTGAGCACGGACGTCATAAAATTTGCGCGTGATTTCAAAAAGTGGGCGTGGCTTATCAGTGTACTATCAGCTTTCGTACATGTATATTCTGTGACAGTTCAGTAATTTTTGTGGAAATAAAAGGATAAAATAAGATAAAAATGAAGTGTTGTGTTCTATCATGTAAAAAATATTTAGATAGACGTTCTGATGCTAAGAATCGCATCACATTTCATGCGTAAGTAATTTTAATTGTATTTTTTTTTAGAATTTGTTCTAGAAAAATCTCTCACTTTTGACCTTTTTGACATCAAATATTACTACTCGAAAATAGATGGCGGCGTTTTGTTTTACGAACACGTAATTTAAATAGCTACTTATATTTTACTATTAACATTTTATACTAATTAAATATACAGGAATTCGTTCAACGTTAACTCGTAAGTTATTTTTAATTGCTAAAATATTTCTCTGTAGTTTTTATAGAGCCGTCCGCGTCTAAGTCGCCATCTATTGACAACTGGCAACAATAAACATAACATTTAAAAAATACAGGGCCGCAATTAGAAACTGATAATTTTACAAGACAAGTTTCCTACGACTGTTTCATATTGAGCTGTACAATTGAATATTATTATTCAAACAAAGTATAGTAAATATTAAATTTAATTCAAGAACTGGGTCAGGCACATACTTGTAATAAGGTACCTCCACGTCAGCAAAGCTATAACATCACGCTAAAAATGATAGGAACGGAGCAGCAACGAAATATGTACAAAAACGAGAAAATAGTATATTTTGAGACCATCCATTTTTAATTCTGCGACCAAAAGCCGCAGCCTCTCATACGTCCATTGCCGAGCGCTTAAGGGAAAAGTGTTATGACGGTCGGTGGCAATCCCGCCGTCCTCAGGCCCCGATCATGGAGGTATCGTTTGTCCTGGGCGTAAATAAGTCTGCGGCGCCCTAGCCGTTGACTACGGAACTCAGTGGGGAGGGTACGTTTCCTCACTCTCTCGGCCGCCTCCTTCGCGAGCATGACCTGCTCGCAGAAGCGCAGGCCGCCTTCCACCTACTCCTGCTGTAGACCATGGCTTGAGGCATGGATTTTAGCGAGAGGGTATCCACGCCCAGACCCACTATGAGGTCCCGGCGCTAACTCGCCCACGGTCAGAACTCCACTAACGTGTGGAGTGCAGTGTCCTCGTCGGAGGCCTCGCAGTGTTGACACTAGGGTGTTAACTCACGATGGATTCGAAACAGATACTTAATGAAGCCAAGGTTATCAACGGTCTACTTAAAATAGACACGTTGTTGGTCGTCAATCTACCCGCCCATACGGGAGCCCCGTATAGGGCCCCGTTATACTTTAGACGTGGATATAACCCCTACGGCAAATTTCAACAGTTCAGTTTGAGATAGATATATTTGCAATTCAAAAAATATAAAACTCCTTTGTACAGTCGGCCCCAAAAGTCGCTGAACACATTCAAACTTCCAAAACATCTGAACACTAAAAATGTCATAAGTCAGTGAGTGACGCAACAAGAGAACAAAATAAACTCAACATACAAAAGGTCCATAAAAAGCTGAGCACTAGTATTCCAAAAGTAGCTGAACACTAGTATTCCAAAAGTAGCTGAACATCATTAACATCATAAGTAGATTAACAAATCATATTTTCAATGTTGTTGCCTGTTAATCTAATTTTGGTGTTCTTGATGTTACACGAATTTTGGTCTTTTGACATGTAGGATAATTTGAGAAAAGTTTTAAAGCTAATATTAATCTCCATTGGTGCAGTGCTCCCTATGCCCAGGTTATGGGCACAGCAGGAAGTACTGCAAGAGTACCGAGCCCATATGCAGCCACTACGGCGGCCTTCATATAAAGACCAAGTGCCCCGAGCTGCAGGTGGGAACACAGACTTCCTGGGGCCTAAGTCGCGTAATGAACGTAAAACGCCATGCTACTGCTATACTACTACGTTGCAACTGCAATTGGTAAAAAAATTGGTAGCCTGCTAAACTCACAAGCAACGCGCCAGGACGGCGCCAGAAAGGCATCAAACCGAATGACTGAAGAGTACAATCATCATTAGGTTAAATTGGATTTAGTTACTCCCGACATTACCAACTTCCCAGCCTCTATATCCCGGGAACTGAGCTTCCCACCTAAATTCTGGGCAAATTTTTGTTCCCCCTGCAACACCTCCAATCACAAGTTCCATTCGCCTGCAAAAAAATCCTGAGAATTCTCATCCCGCAAAAATTCCCAAGATTCCCAGTACCCTAAATCTCGGGAACTAAGCATCCCAGGTAAATTTTGGCCTCATTTTCCGGCCCATGTAAATATTTGAACGCCATCATCCCGCAAAAATTTTCTTCCCAATTATTATGCTACATTCCACAAAACTTGAAGCCCCTATATCCCGGTAACGGAGCTTCCCAGCTCAATTCTGAGCAAATTTTTGTTCCCCTGCACCCAGCAGAGACGTATTCTATTCGCCTGCAAAAAAAAATCTTGGGAATTCCCATCCCACAAAAATACCCAAGATTCCCAGTACCCGATATCTCGGAAACTAAGCATCCTAGGTCAATTTTGACTTCATTTTCGGACCCCCCTTGAACCCCCGTAAGTAATAAAACTCCATCTCTTCCCATAAAAAAAATCCCAATTCCCTTCCCACTTCCCAAAAATTTTCTATTCGTTTCTATGTTCCCCTACACATCTAGGTTCTATGAGTTGGTCTATGAGGGGCTATATCCTGGTAATACAATATCAATCATTCCCCCGCCTCTCCTCCCTCACACGCTGCTATGTTGCAGTTTATTGCTAGAGGGCGTCAGCGTAACTTGCTACGCCGACGATACCCTCGTCACGGCGCGGGGAGCAACGCACCAGGAGGCAACACTCAAGGTCACGACTGGGGTTGCTGAAGTCGTGGGTCGGATACGGCTGCTGGGACTGGACGTGGCACTGAATAAGTCCGAGGCTCTGTGTTTTCACGGATCCAGCGTAAATGTAGGGAGCGTTAGCATCGGCATCGAGCCCACAATGAAGTATCTGGGGCTCGTACTCTATAGCCGGTGGAACTTCGGACCACACTTCCGAAGTTTGGTCCCCAAAGTGACGGGGGCGACAGCCGCGCTTTCGTGACTGATGCCCAACTTAAAGGGACCCAACGCTTCCTGCAGGAGACTATACCTGGGGATCGTGCGGAGTATGGCCGTGTACGGGGCTCCCGTATGGGTGCCGAGCAACAACGGGCAACAACGCTGCTGTTTTACACAGATCGTTGAGGACCTTGGCCGTCAGAACTATAAGAGGGTACCGCACGATCTCCCTAGAGGCTGCATGTCTCCTAGCCGCGACCCCTCCATGGGACCTGGAAGCGAGAGCCCTTGCGTCATTGTTCCAATGGCACAAGGAGGCGCTGGAGTGGGACCACAGGCCTACGTCTCGAGAAATCGAGGCTCAGCGGTCCCAACTCCGCCAGGATCTCATGGAGACATGGAAGGTGCGACTTCAGCAACCAAAGTGGGGAACCACCACCATCGCGGCGGTGAGACCGATCATGGAAGAGTGGCTGTAGAGGCAGCATGGTGGCCTCACGTATCGTGGCGACACAGATCATCACCGGGCACGGAAACTTCGGTGAGTATCTGTTTCACATGCATCGTGAGGTCAGACCCGCGTGTCAACACTGCGAGACTTCCGGCGTAGACACGGCATTCCACACGTTGGTGGAATGCTCAACATGGGCGAGTCAGCGCCGGGACCTCGTTGTGGGCCTGGGCGTAGAATTGGTATACAATTGAGCCGAAAGACTCGAGAAATAAATTAATATTGTTTATGCAATAAGCCTATCTTTTCTTACAAACCTCATACCTACAATAATTTTTTTTCTTTTTTATAAAGTGCCGTAGTACTTTATTTAGATTACAATCTAGCCAAATAGACTAATAAGTAAATACATTTCACCTAATTTACTACGTCAACATAACACTAAGCATGCGTCCATTAACACTTACTCAGTTTTTTATTAAGGCGAAGACACTTTGTTCATGTGTTCTTTGTACGCAGCACTTATCACTACATTTATTTATTTGTCACTAAAAACACTACACTAACTCGAACGGTTTCGTTCGTTTCAGTCTTCTCACTATATTAGTGATGTCAAGAAACTGGATTGCCTCAACATTCACATGGTTATGAAGTCTGTTTTCGTGAGCTTCTGCATATTTTTGTATGACTCGATCAACGTCATCCATGTCTAGGTCTCGGTGTAGATTATCCAGCTTTGGGGCTGTACCAGTAAGAGCAATCGTCAAATCATCCAACGACTCCTAAATATAGTGCTCAGGGACATAGTTAATGCACCTTGGTACATTCGCAACTGCGATCTACACCGAGAACTATAAAATTTGATTCCTTAAATATTAATTAACAAAAAGTGCTTAAGAAAATAAAAAAATAATTATATCAATAAAAAAAGAACTTGTGTCCGAGGATTTGAACCTCGGTTGCCGTGTCCACAAAGCAGCGGTCATAACCACTAGACCAACATGCCATATACACAATGATTCAAAAAACTTTAATGCTTTCATGTCATTATCAAGGGGGGTTCCTTTTCTCTGAAGCTGACTGTACCTAGATAATTATTTCATTATAATAATAAGCGTAAGTAAACTACCTATACACGGTTGTTTTATTTCTCAGAAACTATCCAACGGATCTAGTGTGTTTTTTTTCCTTGAGGTTATTTTTTAGGTACATTTTTTGGTGGTTATATTTTATGAATAATGGTTAAGTAATAAAATATTATAGTACACCCCCTGTATGGATGTCAAAATAGCGGGTGTATTTTAATTCCGAAATAATTTCTTTCTGAATCAGGTACTTATTTTGTAGACCTAGGTACAATTTAGTACATTTTAGGTACATTTTTTTGGTAAGTGGTACAACATGATTCGCAATGGTACACCCGCCACTTTGACTCTCATAATATTTATGTCGATAAACAATACGTAGGCACTCCGTCCACGGCGATGCAAGTCATCTAGTAGGTACTCCTACTCATAGTCGCTAGCGCAGCGGGTGAAAGATAAACAAGCAAGCAATGTGGATCAAGAGCATCAAATAGCGGAGTCAGTACTTGTTGCGTTTATAGGTACGGCTATGTACCTGCGTAATATTGATATACCTCTAATACTCTTAGTGGTTCAAGGTAGATCTGTGATAGGTAAATCTTTCTTAAGTGGTTTTCTATATAAGACGAGTTTTTTTTCTTAGACACCCCAACAAGAACTTTACGTCCAAATATAAATTGAAATAAAATTAAGAAAATTGACAAAGTATGGTCATCCTACACACTCACGCTACACTCCCTCAAGTGTATAAATTTCTAAAGGTGTGAACACACTGTGGCATGCAATGTACCACGCAATGAAAGAGTTTGCCGTTCACATTGTTGTAAATCATGTAATGCAATAGAATTCTCATAGTGTGTACGTCTAGCGCGCGCGAACATCCCACATTAAGCACACGAACAGGGGGCCAGATCGCGTATTGGAATTGGAGCAAAGTAGCGTCGTATTTGCACGTCGAAGGCATTTTTTTACAGTTTAAGTCTACTAACACAAACGCAGTCCAGAGCGAACGTGCGTCTGCCTGCTAGCTTGTGACGCGCCAGTGGCTATTCGCGTGCGTAGTCTCTTAATATTAAACAGTAAACTGCGACTTTGTTTCCACATAGCGGCCTGTGAGGGGCGGGGGGGCATGTTGTATTACCTGGTTATAGCTTATAGCCCCCCCCCCCCCCCCCCCCCTTCCGGGACACCTACTCAAAGAACCCAAACATGTCCAACCGTCACCGGTAATATCAAAGTTCAGTTTCTGGGATAGGAATTGGGATTTTTTATGAGAAGAGATGTGGTTTCACCTGCGGGGGGTTCAGGGGGAGGGGGGGTGTTGGGGTTTGGTGAAAATGAGGGCAAAATTGACCTGGGATGTTTTCGAGAAACGGGTTACTGGGAATCTTTGGTATTTTTGCGGGATGAGAATTTCTGGGAATGTTTTTGCAGTCGAATGGAACTCGTCATGGCTTGGGGTGCAGGGGGAACAAAAAAATGTTTTAAAATCTAGCTGGGAACCTCGGTTCCCCGGATATAGAGGCTGGGAAGTTGGTAATGTCGATAGTGTCATGTATACACACTAGCGAGAAACCCTATCAATGAAATGATTTGTAGGCAATGTTTGTGCGTGAGTCCGACACGCATTTGGCTGCGTTTAGTATTTTGTTGTTACGCGGCAACAGAAATACACGATCTGTGAAAATATCAACTATCTAGCTCTTACGGTTAATGAGATACAGACTAGTGACAGACGAACAGCGAAGATACGGACTCCGTAATAGGGTTTCGTATTACACTTTGGGCACAGAACCCCAAAAATGTATTATTTTGTATCTAGTAGGTTATTGGTTTTCGATTGTATAAAGACGGCAATAGACTTGCCCTCCATATCGTAGGACTAACTAAACTACAAAATGTAGGTGTTTAACACACCTCAGCCTACTCCTAGTCGATATAGACGTGGTGGTATAATTATATGTTATTCATTATTTTTGAGGTGTGTAAAGTGCACTCACACTGCATAAGTTTTTATCCGCCTGTATGTTATTATTCCGGTGATATTGCATTCGGTAAGTCGTCTGTTGTAGAAGTGCGAAGAGTAATCTTTACGACGTCGACGTTAGTATCGAAATATATTTGAAAAAATAATGAATTCTCGAATTCCGTCATTTTATGGAATACTTATCCATACTAATATTATAAATATTTGAATGTTTGTTATTACTGAATATGCTCTGAAACTACTGAACTAATTTTGAAAATTATTTTTCTAATATGTAGCTACAAAATCCATGAGTCCTATATGCTACTTGTTATGCCGGTAATATGTTACTAAATAAAAAGAAGAAACCAGCGGAGCTGCGGTAATAATCAGCTATAGAATTTAAACTATTCTATACACTCGTACGTATACGTACGAGTGTAAGCACTCCTATAGTATTTTTAAGGTTTGGATTGTTCGTAAGTGTACGCACGAGTGAAATTCGTACGAAAACGCATCAAAAGTGAGCGTTGCCTGCAAGTGGTACACCTGCCGATCAATAGATGAGGCTCGGACAAAGATAAAAGCTCCTGATAAGCGGCAATAGGCTCGACACCTATTGCGTAGGACCAACAAAGTTACTGGTGAAAAGTCAGCGTATAACATGCCTCTGCCTACCCCTTGACGAAACAGGCGGGATTTAATGTTGTAGTTTTTAAATATATATTGTGATTCCAATTTTATTAAATAACAGGATGCAAGATGATTTATTTGACATTCTTTTAATCAGATGTGCGTCATCCTGAAGGTGAGACTGAAGTACAGGACGTCATCGTAGGAGCGAGCCCTTGTACGACTCACACTGTTGAAGAAAGATCCGCTCAACACAAGTCAAGTAGCGCAAATACAAATAGCGCTGCTGACGATAATAATGTTAATATAGAAATATCTTCAAATGAAATAAGCTCAATCCGAAGTACTAAGAGTTCAAAGGACACTAATCAATTATCATGCAATATTTGTCAGAAACGTTTCACTTGTAAATCTAAGCTCATGAGACATGTCCGCACACACACTGGTGAGAAACCTTATAAGTGTAGTGATTGTACGAAGTGTTTTAGTACTAAGGGCAATTTAAAAAGGCATATGCGTACACACACAGGTGCGAAACCTTATAAATGTAGTGATTGTACGAAGTGTTATAGTGACAAGAGTAGTTTAATAGTGCATATGCGTACACACACAGGTGCGAAACCTTATAAATGTAGTGAATGTACGAAGTGTTATAGTGACAAGAGTAGTTTAATAGTGCATATCCGTACACACACTGGTGTGAAACCTTATAAATGCAGTCATTGTTTGAAATGTTTTGGTCAGTCGACTCTATTAACACAACATATCCGTACACACACTGGTGTGAAACCTTATAAATGCAGTCATTGTTTGAAATGTTTTAGTCAGTCGAATCTATTAACACAACATATCCGCACACACACAGGTGAAAAGCCATATCAGTGTAGTGATTGTAGGAAGTGTTTTAGTACTAAGGGCAATTTAAAAAAGCATATGCGTACACACACTGGTGCGAAACTTCATAAATGTAGTGATTGTATGAAATGTTTTAGTCAGAAGGGCCATTTAATGGCTCATATCCGTACTCACACTGGTGAGAAGCCTTATCAGTGTAGTGATTGTATGAAATGTTATAATCAAAAGATTCATTTAATTACTCATATCCGTACTCACACTGGTGAGAAGCCTTATGAGTGTAGTGATTGTATCAAATGTTTTAGTCGCAAGTGGGATTTAAATAAGCATATCCGTACTCACACTGGTGAGAAGCCTTAAATATGTAGTGATTGTATGAAATGTTTTAAGCAAAAGATTCATTTAATTACTCATATCTGCACCGACACTAGTGTGAAGCCTTATCAGTGTAGTGATTGTATGAAAGTTTAGTTAGAGGCATAAGAGAGACTTAAATAAGCATATCCGTACTCACACTTGTTTGCAGTCCTATCAGTGTAGTGATTGTATAAAATGTTTTAGTTAAAAGTTTGATTTAAATAAGCATATCCACACACACACTGGTGAGAAGCCTTATCAGTGTAGTGATTGTATGAAAGGTTTTAGTCACAAGTGGGTTTTAAAGCATACCCGCAGGCAATGTAACCTGTAACATAATTAGTTAGTATTAGTATGAAATAATAGTGTCAAGTGGTGAGGTGTTATATAGGGTGGAACATTGAAACGAGTCCGTATGGGAAAAGCCGACACCATAAGACTTAGGAAGATTTATGTATTTAGGGCATTCCCCGTGAAGCGGGCAGGTAAATAAAACTTGTTATACTTATTAACATTTTAATAAAATTATTTAAAAAATTGAGTACATATGTTCTGCCTATACTATATAAAAAATTAGTCCAATAAATTATCAAGCCGGATAAGCTAAAGTTGCACATCCGAGGGGTTAAAAAAACTAGCAACGGTGGTGTCATTATTAGCACAGAAGGAAAGGATGACCTTGAAAAGCTTAGAACATCACAGCAGCTTCAATCGTCGGGCCTTAAATCACAGAAACTGTGAAAAAGAGACACCGCTTGATTTCTTAGGTGTGCCCTCAGATATATCAGTTGAATCTATGTTTGAATGCTTGTTTAAGCATAATCTTACGGACAAGCACCTGAGCCTTACGCGTGACAAATTCTTTAGTTCTATTAGACTCAGCCATAAGTATGGTAAGAAGGCCTCTTCTGCTGCAACTACATTGTGGAGGTTACAGCTGAAATGAGAAGAACGCATCTCAGTCAGAGACTTTACACTTGTAACTAGGTGTTATAAGTGCCACAGTATGGGCACTCGGCTAAGTACTGTCGGGACACTAACCTAACCTGCGGCCACTGTGGATGTGTTGGACATCCCCTAAAGGAGTGCTCAGTACGGGAAAAAGAGCAGTGTGTGCATCATGCAAGCGCTTTAATAAGCCCAGCAATCACAGTACAGGCGATATAAACTGCCCAGCTGATAAAATTGCAGAAGACCGGCAAATGCAGTCAATCGACTATAAGGGGGCGTAGGGCGCTGCATCAAATAACTTATTTTTGCCTTTTAGGTCTTAATATTTTAGTATTTTGTAGTGACCAATAGATACGTGTTTTTGATTACGTAGCAATTTGTGTGCGTTCGCGCAGCGGAATGTTGTTGAATTTAAAGATTTTAATTATGCATATATTTAGTGTATGACGTCGTGTAATTGTGTATTGTAAAAAAAAATTGTGCATGAAGCCATTGTGGAGAAATTCGCAGAAAACTGATTCCGCTGGGCGAATGTTGTCATGCCGGAACTTTTTTTAATCCATGGACTTAGAAGAACAAAAATGTGTCCAAAAATTTGTGTGTAATTGTGTGACCTACGTACACACTATAAGTTTTGCGTAACTTAAAAAAACAACATGTTAAAACAAAAATATTATGTTTCTTGCTTTACAAAATACTCTTCTTTACATTTTAAACATTTTTTCATGCGATCGAACCATTTTTTAAAACAGGAGGACCACAGATCTGAATGCATGTTTTCTACGTGTTGATTGAACGCTATCACTGCCTCTTCGGAGTTAGTAAAAGTGAAACCTCTTATCAAATCTTTGATTTTGGGGAAAATACAGAAGTCACAGGGTGCTAGGTTAGGGCTATGCGCAGTTGTACTTTTTCGGAAGCTAAAATTGACTTTGTTTTATTGGCCGTGTGTGAATAAGTGTTGTCATGATGTAGGGGAACGCGGCTTTTGGGTCGTCTTTCGCGAACTTTTTCTAACACCCTGGGTAAACAAATGGTAGAATACCACTCGGCATTAACACTCTTTTGATCTTCAAGTGGAATTGTACAGATGGGACCCGTAGCTGAGAAAAAAAACGCGATCATTTTTTTTACCAACGTTTCTCGCATGCCTCACTTTTGTTGGCTTGTTCTCATTTTCAAACACCCATTCACAAGATTGCTGTTTTTTTTTCGGGTTCAAAGCAACAAATCCACGTTTCGTCTCCTGTTTCAATGTCATAAACAGCATTAGAATGTCCGTGGTCGTACTTCAGTAGCATCTGTGAGCACCATTCCACGTGAGCCCGCTTCTGCTCCGCTGTCAGTTCATGAGGTATCCAACTACAACAAAGTTTCCGAACTTTCAATTCTTCGTGTAAAATTTTCTGTATTTGACTCATACAAATCCCCAATAGTCCTCGAATTGTCTCATAGGTAATCCGCGGGTTTTCTTCAATTAACCGCTTAACAGTAGCCACATTATTTTCGTTGACGGCAGTTGAAGGCCGCCCTTCACGCAATTCGTCATCTAAAGAAACTCGACCTCTCTCAAATTCAGCAAACCATCGCCTCAAGGTGCTCATAAAAGGTGCCTCACTTTTGTTGGCTTGTTCTCATTTTCAAACACCCATTCACAAGATTGCTGTTTTTTTTCGGGTTCAAAACAATAAATCCACGTTTCGTCTCCTTTTACAATGTCATAAACAGCATTAGAATGTCCGTGATCTTACTTCAGTACCATCTGTGAGCACCATTCCACGCAAGCCCGCTTCTGCTCCGCTGTCAGTTCATGAGAGATCCAATTACAACAAAGTTTCCGAACTTTCAATTCTTCGTGTAAATTTTTCTGGATTTGACTCATACCAATCCGCAATAGTCCTCGAATTGTCTCATAGGTAATCCGCGGGTTTTCTTCAATTAACCGCTTAGTAGTAGCCACATTATTTTCGTTGACGGCAGTTGAAGGCCGCCCTTCACGCAATTCGTCATGTAAAGAACCTCTCTCAAATTCAGCAAACCATCACCTCAAGGTGCTCAAACAAGGTGCTTCTCTCCCAAAAGGATTTTAAGACGAGCGGCACAGTCTTGCGGAGAGAGAGAGAACTTTTAAAATCATAAAAAATAATCGCTCTAAAATCTTTTCGACTTAATTCCATTTTCGTTGCATACTGATTGACTGCTTCGGTGGCGTGGTTGGTAGTGCATCCGCTTTCGACGCCGGAGTCTCGGGTTCGATTCCCGGTCGTGACAAACTTTGTGTGATGACACATACGTTTGTACCGAAGTCTGGGTGTTTCCTATGTATAATATGTATGTATTTAAAAAAAATGTATATAAGTATTTATATCAGTTTATCTAGTACTCATATCACAAGCTCTGCTTAGTTTGAGACTAGATGGCGTTGTGTGAATTGTCCTAACATATTTATTTATTTATTTATACGTAGAACTTTGATGTGTGATAAAAAACAATTGACAAATGATTTCCGGCCAATTGTTTTTTTTATTACTAAGAAGGTTGCAACGTTTAAGAAAATATAACATTCGAAATTCAAATAGTTCCGATTAGCTAGAAGTGCAAAACTTTTAGTGTGCCCCATGTATAAATAAAATTAGTGCATGCATAAACTTCGGAGAAATTCAAGTTTCCGCTACGCGAACGTTTGGCCATTTGCTGGTTTTCATATAAAGCGCTTATGTAGAGAGCTGTAGATTTCTACATACGTTGTTTTGAATTTGTTTATATTTGTTTAAAAAACAGATTTAGAAAAAAATCGTAGTGTTTAAAAGATAAAAATACGCTTATTAGGTCTTAGTTCGTAAAGTATGCACATTTGGGTCTAGATTTTACGTTTATACAAACCTTGTAAGTGTCTGCAACATCTTGCCAAGTATCAATGATGTTCCGTTAGTAATTAAGGAGTTATAGGACAATTTACCATGAACAGACCACTGTTTACAAAGCAGTCAAATATCACGACGTTCTAAAGGAATTGCATAGTAAAATGTATTCTAATAGGGGGCTCGTGGTCTAGTGGTAACCGACAATGTTAACACATTGCAAAGGTTAAGCAACATCGACTCAGGCCGGTCTTAGGATGGGTGACCATTTCTTAAGACATGAGACCCCTCCGTGCCTCGGAGAGCACGTTAAGCCGTCGGACCCGGTTGTCATACTAACATCTATTGCAGTCGTACGGGGTAGTTGGAGCCCTAAATCAAAAATCCGACCCGAACGGTCTAACTACAGAACTTCGATATCGCCCATGGGTTGTGAAGGTCAGATGGCCGCTTCACGGAAAATATCGAAGCTCAGCCGAATCGCAGTTAGACTGGAAAGCCGACCCCAACTGAGTTGGGAAAAGGCTCGGTGAATGATGAGTTTATTAATTCAACTACTCACGTGCAAAATTTCGTCTCATTAAATTCAGTAATTAAAGAGAAACAATTAAAATACTGACAAAGCACCGAAAACCTACATAACCCGACCAAGTTCCGATGGCTACAAAAAAGCGGCCGTGCAATATATTTAGGTAACATTCTAAAATTTACAGTATAATACCCGGTATTGAATTGGTACAGGTGAAAACACAATTGTTGTTTCGATATAATTTATAGGTCATTTATTTTTCTATTTAAGGCTAGTCCTTTGGTTAAATAGTCTAAGTATTGTAGTTATGAATTGATCAAAAATATTTTGCTAGTGTGAAAAAAATAGACAACGCGCCGCGTGCAACGAAGATAGGCTTCCCGCTTGAAACGGTACTTCTATCCTTGAAGAAAAGAGAGCGCAATATGTTTTCATAAGCGGCGGCCTGCGCTTATTGGTTCGCTGTTGAACTTGAACCTGATTTTGTTTTATCCCCAGTCACAAATGTGCACTCAAGGACAATGTGCGTATGTTTTGCTCTGCATCACCAATTCTCCGTAATAATAATATTGACAAAGTGTGTTATAAATGTTATAGTGTAACAGTAAAGCTTAACATAATTATGTAGTAGGTATATTGAGTCAGTAATAGTGAGAAGCTGATAACAGATATATAAGGTAAGATTTTATAATAAACTAGCTGACCCGGCAAACGTTGTTTTGCTTTAGGGGTGGACTACCCTTAACATTTAGGGGGATGAAAAATAGATGTTGTCCGATTCTCAGACCTTTTTTTTTTTTTTTTTTTTTTATATTTGGTTCGCCAAATTGACGCCGCCCGCCTGGTGGTAAGTCGTGACGACATCTAGCGATTGTGGGCCACTCTCACAGCACACATTACTATTGAGAGTGGCCCTCAACTTGACGACCTACTGATGTGCCTCTTCACGCTCCGCTTAAAGAACCCAGGATTATATGTGGGAGGAAACACGTGCACAGGCAGGGCGTTCCAGGCCACTATCGTTCGGCAGAGAAACGAACGTTTAAAACGTTCGGTTCTCGCGAACATGCTATCCACTGTGTGGGGGTGGCATCTCTGCCCGGCACGAGTCGTTCGGGATCGGAAGGAAGAGGGTGGGATCAGATTGAAGAGCTCTTCAGAACACTCGCCGTGGTAAATACGGTAGAATGCGGCCAAGGAAGCTATTGTTCGGCGCTGAGCTAGCGGCTCAAGGCTTCCCGTTACCTCCGGACAACCAATAATACGGATAGCCCGTCGCTGCATAGCTTCGAGAGCGTCCAGGAGATACTTCGCGGAGCCGTCCCAGAGGTGAGAGCAGTATTCGACGCAGGGTCTAATCTGCGTCTTGTACAGCAGACACCTCTGGTCCGGTGTAAAGAATCTCTTTACCTTATTCAGTATTCCTAGTTTCCGCGAAGCTAGCCCTATACATCTTTCGATGTAGTTTTTATTATTGAGCTCTCGACGAACGTCTATGCCAAGGATATCAAGGTTGTCCTTCATTGGTAATAATGCATTCTGAAGAGAGGGTAGGGGAAGGAAAGGGGATTTCTTCGCAGTAAATGCACACGCCTGTGTTTTGCGGGCATTGAACTCGACCAGGTTCTCGGTACCCCATTGAGAGATACTGTCGAGGTTACGGTCGAGATCAGCCACGAGTCGTCGTCTCTCCTCGTCAATCTCAGATCGCCCCGCCGTCGGACGAACCGAGTAACTCCCGTGCAGTGTGCTGTCATCTGCATAGCAATGAATGTTCCCGAGGGATAGCATATCATTGATATGCAGAAGAAAGAGAGTTGGTGATAGTACGGACCCCTGCGGTACCCCGGCATTCACTTGCAAGAAGCGAGAAGCCTGGCCATCGCAGAGGACCCGCACTCGGCGCTCGTTTAAAAAGCTGGCAATCCAGCTGCACAGTTGAGGAGGTAGACCATATGCCGGAAGCTTGGAAAGGAGCGAAGCATGCCAGACCCTATCGAAGGCTTTGGCGATGTCCAGGTTAATAGCCAAGGACTCGCCGTGCCTTTCCATAGCCCCACCCCAGACATGCGTTACGAATGCCAGAAGATCACCCGTTGATCGCTTTGGCCTGAAGCCGTATTGTCGATCATTGATTAGCGAGTGATCCTCTAGGAATTGCATGAGCTGCTTATTTATAAGGAGCTCAAGCACCTTGCAAATGACTGAGGTGACAGCTATGGGTCGATAGTTGCCTGGATCGGACCGATCCCCTTTCTTGGGGATCGGTTGTACGTTCGCCTCCCTCCAGACCTCCGGCACGAGCCCTGAAGAGTATGACAGGCGGTACAGACGCGTTAATACTGGAGACAACTCAGCTGCACATTTTCGTAGCACCACCCCCGGAATGCCGTCAGGGCCACTGGCTTTCCGCGTGTCGAGTGACCGCAGCACTGCCCGTACATCACATTGCCTGATAACAATATCAGGCATTGTGTGGCCACAGTTGGCGATGGCGGGGGGCTGCAGGCCACGGTCGTCGACCCGGGAATTAGCCGCAAAGAGGTCTGCGAGCATATCCGCTTTCTCTTGGGCTTTGTGAGCCAGTGTTCCATCTGGGTAACGCAGCGGTGGCAGCGAGGGCTGACAAAAGTTAGATTGCACGGCTTTGGCCAGTTGCCAGAATCCACGGCTGCCCGTGGGATGGGAAGTGAGCTCCTGACCAAGCCGCGCGACGCGCTGGGCATCCGCTCTCTTAAAGGCCCTCTTACTCGACTTTGTGGCCCGGTTGTACGCTGCTTTGAGGTGGCCCACGTTTGGGTCGCGCACAGCCCGGGCCCTGATCCAGGCGCGATATGCCGACTGTTTTTGTCGAACAGCTTTGGCACAATCTCGCCCGAACCAGGGACGGGCTCTGCGGATACTGGCGACATCAGTGAAAGGGATGTAATAATCCATCCCTAAACTGATCTCGCCAGCAATAGCAGAAGCACTATCCGAAGGAGCCTTTCCTACAAAGCAGCGCTGGCTCCAGGGGACGGACGCAAAATAATCGCGTAGACCGTCCCAATCCGCTGACGAGTAGTGCCATAGTCGTCGTGACGTTTGCACAGGACGTGCAGGAGGTGACACCTTCATGCCAGCGTGAACAACACAGTGGTCGGAACTACCCAGTGGGGCTCCTACCGAAACACTGTACTGGGCTGGGCGACTCGTCAGCAGTAGATCCAGCAGAGCGGGCGCGTGATCTGACCTGTCTGGTATCCGGGTGATCCCGCATACCATCTGGGTCAGACCGTGGGAGAGAGCGAACGCATGGGCGGCTCTACCCGCATGATCAGTCTTGAGGGACCCCAGCCATTCAATGTGATGGCCATTGAAGTCCCCCAGAAACACTAGGTCAGCGTTCGGGAACCGCACCTGCGCTTCATCAGCCGTCTCGCTGAGGTACTGGAAGAAAAATATGCACACAAAATTTCATGAGAATCGGTCAAGCCGTTTCGGAGGAGTATGGCAACGAAAACTGTGACACGAGAATTTTATATATTAGATTAATAGCTATACCCTTATTCATTTACGTAGTTTATTAGGAAGATAACTTATAATAATTGTGTTATGTGAACATTGGACAGACACCATAAACCCAAGTTAATATCTATGTATTGATCTAATTCTATATCTATTTACTTAAATTCATAATAATAAATTATACTAGACATACCTATATTATAATAAAATCGTAACAAAGTAGATGTTTGTCCGGATTAAAGACAAACTACTGAATAGAAAATTACAGAATAACTACTGAATTAACTAGACGACCGACCAGATTGTAACGAAATGTTGAAAAGAAATATTGTTATTAAATAATCACCTTATATTTATTACCTATATATGTATAAGGTGGATTTTAATTAGCTGCTTTCCTTTTAAGGAGGTTATGTGTTGCTGATACATAATCATTTGCACCAGAAATTAAATCGAAAAAACGATTTTTTTTCACTATTTGTATGGAGCAGATCGAAAATTATGGAAACTTTTGTACTGGAGGTGAAAAAAAAATTGCGTTTTTTTAATTTAATTTCTAGTGCATATGATTCTATATCACTAACGGTTACCTATTGAAATCTCGAATTTCTGTTACCCGATTCTAAAACCCCGAAAACGGTTGGTAGAACTTTTAAAAGACAGATGTAATGAATGACAACTTTTTAAAATTCCCTTTTTAATTTCTCAGATGAATCAATTTCCAGATGCACTAAAACCAAATTTCCAAAAAGTTTTTTTTTGTTTCCCATATTCTCATAATCCAGATATAGTTATACCAGATTCTCAGAATACTTTTTTTTTGTTTCCCATCGTACCATTTTCCAAATAAACTATTGCCAGATTTTCATAATATTTTTATTTGGTTCCCATACAATCGTGTTGCAGCTAAACTATTGCAATAAATAATATTATTTTTTGTTTCCCATGCTAACAATTTCCAGAATCATTACTAAACTACCCTACACTAGTAACAAAATTTAATAAGCTTCAATTTTTTTGTAGGTTTAAATGATATTATTTATCTATCTAAACCTCTATATAGTTTTCGTCGAACCAGTTAGCTATATCTTTACTATCTCCTGAAAATAAAAATTGCCAGTCAGTAAATTTATTGTTTTATTTGCCTATTACAGATAGGTTTAAGTGTCAAATTCGACTCACTAGGTTAGGTTAGGTTAGAACTGCGACCACCTACGCACGAGCCGAGCGAGCGAAGCGAGCGGTGCCGCGGTAGCGGCCGGTGAGTGCCAGAAACGACTTGCATTAATAGAAAAAAGGGATGGTTTGAGTAGGTTACCCGGAACTGAACTATTTAGATTAGGTTAATTTCTTCTTTAAACAAAATGGGTAGGTTAGGTTAGGTTAAAACTGTGACCACCTACGCACGAGCCGAGCGAGCGAAGCGAGCGGTGCCGCGGCAGCGGCCGGCGATTGCCAGAAACGACTTGCATTAATAGAAAAAAGAGATTTGTCCTAGGTGAAAGTGACAACTGTGTAATATGACATTTTCATATAACAAAATCTTGATTTAAAAAATCTGGATGTTGTTTTTCTGGATATCAATTAAGTGTATTTCAAAAACTTGTGTTTTAAAAATTGGGCTTTCGTGCTTATGGATTACGGTCATCTGGATTTTGTGCATTTAGATTTCGTGTGTCTGGAACTCATTCGTCTGGATTCTTAAACGTCGTACAAATGAATAAATGGGCAAATGAAATTCGGAGTTCCGATTATATGGCAAACAAAACTTCGGAATTTTTAAAAACGGGATTATAAAATAATGTCCAAACGTTTTCGGGATTATGATATTCGGAATATTAAAATTCGGGATTAAGATAGGTAACCATCACTAACACATACTCCCCTTAAAAGGAAAGCAGCTAATAAAGTATCACCATTTCACATATCTTTATGTATAAAACCATATACGTAAATTCGTACTTTTTATTAATGTTTCAGATTATAATGTCGTCTTCTTAATCTCACTAGAAGCGAACACCTCAACGACCTAATTCTACAAATCAAACCAATTCATCCAACACATCGCGCGGCGCTACCGATGGAAGGAAATAATTAAAATGGCCGGCAGAAAAAGTACTATACCGTTAAGTAATATGAAAAATATAGTACGGATACATAAAGACACATTTGTGAAATCTGTTCCTCCTGTTAGCCATGAAGTGTAAGATTGTAAACAAAAGCAGTTAGCTGAATTATTTAATTACCACACGAAGAAACCTGCCATACAAATATCAATTAAACGTCATTATAATTTGTTTTAAACGAACGTTTAAAACGTTCGGTTCTCGCGAACATGCTATCCACTGTGTGGGAGTGGCATCTCTGCCCGGTACGAGTTGTTCGGGATCGGAAGGAAGAGGGTGGGATCAGATAGAAGAGCTCTTCAGAATACTCGCCGTGGTAAATACGTTAGAATGCGGCCAAGGAAGCTATTGTTCGGCGCAGAGCTAGCGGCTCAAGGCTTCCCGTTACCTCCGGACAATCTATAATACGGATAGCTCGTCGCGGCATAGCGTCGAGAGCGTCCAGCAGATACTTCGCGGATCCGTCCCAGAGGTGAGAGCCGTATTCGACGCAGGGTCTAATCTGCGTCTTGTACAGCAGACACCTCTGGTCCGGTGTAAAGAATCTCTTTACCTTATTCAGTATTCCCAGTTTCCGCGAAGCTAGCCCTATACATCTTTCGATGTAGTTTTTATTATTGAGCTCTCGACGAACGTCTATGCCAAGGATATCAAGGTTGTCCTTCATTGGTAATAATGCATTCTGAAGAGAGGGTAGCGGAAGGAAAGGGGATTTCTTCGCAGTAAATGCACACGCCTGTGTTTTGCGGGCATTGAACTCGACCAGGTTCTCGGTACCCCATTGAGAGATACTGTCGAGGTTACGGTCGAGATCAGCCACGAGTCGTCGTCTCTCCTCCTCAATCTCAGATCGCCCCGCCGTCGGACGAACCGAGTAACTCCCGTGCAGTGTGCTGTCATCTGCATAGCAATGAATGTTCCCGAGGGATAGCATATCATTGATATGCAGAAGAAAGAGAGTTGGTGATAGTACGGACCCCTGCGGTACCCCGGCTTTCACTTGCAAGAAGCGAGAAGCCTGGCCATCGCAGAGGACCCGCACTCGGCGCTCGTTTAAAAAGCTGGCAATCCAACTGCACAGTTGAGGAGGTAGACCATATGCCGGAAGCTTGGAAAGAAGCGAAGCATGCAGACCCTATCGAAGGCTTTGGCGATGTCCAGGCTAATAGCCAAGGACTCGCCGTGCCTTTCCATAGCCCCACCCCAGACATGCGTTACGAATGCCAAAAGATCACCCGTTGATCGTTTTGGCCTGCAGCCGTATGGTCGATCATTGATTAGCGAGTGATCCTCTAGGTATCGCATCTTATTTATAAGGAGCTCAAGCACCTTGCAAATGACTGAGGTGACAGCTATGGGTCGATAGTTGCCTCGATTTTCTTGGGGATCGGTTGTACGTTCGCCTCCGTCCAGACCTTCGGCACGAACCCTGAAGAGTATGACAGGCGGTACAGACGCGTTAATACTGGAGACAACTCAGCTGCATATTTTCGTAGCACCACCGCCGGAATGCCGTCAGGGCCACTGGCTTTCCGCGTGTCGAGTGACCGCAGCACTGCCCGTACATCACATTGCCTGATAACAATATCAGGCATAGTGTGGCCACAGTTGGCGATGGCGGGGGGCTGACGGCCACGGTCGTCGACCCGGGAATTAGCCGCAAAGAGGTCTGCGAGCATATCCGCTTTCTCTTGAACTTTGTGAGCCAGTGTTCCATCTGGGTAACGCAGCGGTGGCAGCGAGAGCTGACAAAAGTTAGTTTGCACGGTTTTGGCCTGTTGCCAAAATCCACGGCTGCCCGTGGGATGGGAAATGAGCTCCTGACCAAGCCGGGCATTAGGCATCCGCATTTTGTGGCCCGGTTGTACGCTGCTTTGAGGTGGCCCACATTTGGGTCGCGCACAGCCCCGCCCTGATCCAGGTGCGATATGCCGACTGTTTTTGTCGAACAGCTTTGGCACAATTTCGCCCGAACCAGAGACGGGCTCTGCGGATACTGGCGACATCAGTGAAAGGGATGTAATAATCCATCCCTAAACTGATCTCGCCAGCAATCGCAGAAGCGCTATCCGAAGGAGCCTTTCCTACAAAGCAGCGCTGGCTCCAGGGGACGGACGCATAATAATCGCGTAGACCGTCCCAATCCGCTGACGAGTAGTGCCATAGTCGTCGTGACGTTTGTACAGGACGTGCAGGAGGTGACACCTTTATGCCAGCGTGAACAACACAGTGGTCGGAACTACCCAGTGGGGCTCCTACCGAAACAGTGTACTGGGCTGGGCGACTCGGCAGCAGTAGATCCAGCAAAGCGGGTGCGTGATCTGACCTGTCTGGTATCCGGGTGATCCCGCATACCATCTGGGTCAGACCGTGGGAGAGAGCGAACGCATGGGCGGCCCTACCCGCATGATCAGTCTTGAGGGACCCCAGCCATTCAATGTGATGGCCATTGAAGTCCCCCAGAAATACTAGGTCAGCATTCGGGAACCGCACCTGCGCTTCATCAGCCGTCTCGCTGAGGTACTGGAAGAGCTTTGTTGTCTCAGAATCCCCTGTGTGGGAGCGGTAGACGCACACGTACATCTGGCTCATAGAGCCATGGTCTACGTGCAGCCAAAGGACGGAGTTGGAGGCAGCGCAACCGGCGGCAGCAAACATCCGCCCTAACGAACACGCACACCCCGGCTTTATCTCGAAATTGTTCCTCGATGACATAGCCGGGGTAACACAGGTAAGACGTGTCGTCTGGGCAGCGTATTTGTGTCTCCGTGAGGAACATCACAGCGGGCCGTGCCGTCTCAAGGTGATGGTGGACGGCATCGAGGTTCGCATGGAGTCCACGGATATTAGTGAACTCCACCTCGAAAAGTGAAGTTGTGGGGTTTCCTGGGGCCGCTGTGAAACGTTTAATGTTTTTTTGATGCACTGCCATTGTAGATTTGAAGAAGAAGCGTGAAGACAGGGCGACATTTGGTGCAGCAGTAAGTGACAAAGCGCAGGGGCTAGCTTTGTCTAGAACCGTGTGGTTAGGTCGGAGCCGACTCGCCGGACGGAAGAGCTCCCAAACCCCCCTGATGCAAGGCCGCCGCTACCCCACACCGGTTACCACCCGGAGCGGCGATCCCACATCAGGATTATGCACAACATGTGGTACAGCCTCCTGGGGTGGTTGGTCCCAGGCGGGCCCCATGACTGTGTTGCGGGCGGCCGCGGCAACGCCGTTGCTAAGGGTCTCCCTGGCCGGCAAATCGACCTACACCTCCCACACTAGACTCCGCTTCGCCCCCACTGGTCCCATGCCTGCTGCACCATACATGGCCCCGGGCCCGGCGGTGCAGCTGCTGAACCCCTAACGCAACCCAGGCTGGGCTGGGTTACTTGGGGGGCTTGAGCACAGCTGCACGGTGGTACCAACACTGTTGTACCACCTGGTACCCACGTAGGGGCCGAAGCCACTCCATAGGTACCGTAAATTAACGAGCCTCGTCCGTTGATCAGCAGGTAGGTCGCTGGGGCCCTAAAGGTAGAGCCCCTTTACACCCAAATTTATTATCATGAGTACAGAGATATAGAACCAACAAATCACAGGTTGTTAAAAAATAATTGGACGAATGAGCTACAGGACCAAATATGGGCAAAAACAGACATTCAATGCACTTTTTCATTTAAAAGCAATTACGTTTCTTCTAATTTAAAGCTAAATAACATCAAATGTGATGGCAGATGTTCCCAATGTGGTTATTTTAGTGACTATTGATCCAATAACTGGTAATTTCATAGATGTTACTTGTTTGATAAGTCGATATAAAAAAGATTTTGTCCATGATTCGACTATAAAGAATAAACTTAATTCTATAAGAAAACAAAAATTAGCAGTAATGTTAAAACACAATAGGGCATTAGCAGTTAAAGCTATGATGGCAGACAAAATTATAGACATAAATGAACCAAGTGAACCTCCAACATTTCCGAAATTAAGTACTTTGAGGCGTATACGACACGAAGTTAAAAGGGCACTTCAATTCGATAAGAATACAATTCTCTCCATGTATTCTATGTCGCTAAGTCCACCATTTGATTCTTTTATTCAAAAATTTAGTTTAGTCCCGTTTTTTTATATTTTTGGACCAAAGAACAAGGTAAATATTATGATGAAGTATTAAAAAATACACATATCGTTTTATCTATTGATGCAACCGGTTCGATTTTTCAAGTAATTGCACCGCCAAATGTTAACGATAATTTAAGAACTAAGGAACCCAAACATACCTTTTTGTATGCCGATGTGGCGTACACTGCAAACACAAGTATACCCTTGTGTTATATAGCGTCCCAGTCCCATACTACTGAAACCATAGCCACGTGGTTAAGCACATGGGTGCGTAACCGTAATACGCCGAATGAAATTATCAGTGATATAATATTTGTCGCAGTGTTTTTCGGTATTAGAAGGTGAACATAACTCTATACCAACATGTTACATTAGATTGGATAAGTCTCATTTTTTCAAAAAATTATACAAACAATGCTGTTTTGAAAAAGCGACAGAAATATGTAAATATTTCTATATAAATTGTATAAAAAAAATTCACTTGCTTCAGTCCTATGACGAAGTCAAATCAGTAATCAAAGATATCGTTACTGTATCTTTACATGAATATGTAACCCTAGATTTGGATGGCCAATCATGCAAGAAATATGATCAAGCTGTAGCGCGTTTAGCGAATGAGTATAAGGTTGACATCCAAGATTTAGATAACTGTAACGATGGTGAGTCATTATGTTTTGTATTACCCGATGAAAAGAATGACACCAACAATGCAGGTACAAACCCACTCATCCAATATTACGACAATATTCTAGAAACCGAAAAATTGTATTTAATGTTAATTGACCCGAACGAACATAAAAACGAATATTATTTACCAGCAGTTTCTTCTGCATATCAATGAAATGCTATCCCTCGGGAACATTCATTGCTATGCAGATGACAGCACATTGCACGGGAGTTACTCGGTTCGCCCGACGGCGAGGCGATCTGAGATTGGAAGGAGAGACGACGACTCGTGGCTGATCTCGACCGTAACCTCGACAGTATTTCTCAATGGGGTACCGAGAACCTGGTCGAGTTCAATGCCCGCATAACACAGTCGTGTGCATTTACTGCGAAGAAATCCCCTTTCCTTCCCCTACCCTCTCTTCAGAATGCATTGTTACCAATGAAGGACAACCTTGACATCCTTGGCATAGACGTTCGTCGAGAGCTCAATAATAAAAACTACATCGAGAGATGTATAGGGCTAGCTTCGCGGAAACTAGGAATACTGAATAAGGTAAAGCGATTCTTTACACCGGACCAGAGGTGTCTGCTGTACAAGACGCAGATTAGACCCTGGGTCGAATACTGCTCTCACCTCGGGGCGGCTCCGCGAAGTATCTGCTGGACGCTCTCGACGCTATGCAGCGACGGGCTATCCGTATTATAGATTGTCCTGAGGTATTTATTATTATTATTTCCAACGGGGACGCCGGCAGCCGGACGGACGATCCACCCGCGACTCTTGCGGGCCATTTCGTCCATTTCCCCAGTTCTCCCCTTGGGGAGATTGTGGTTGATCCAGCTCTTACGGCACCCCGTCGAATCTTCTTGTGTCCTTAATAAATCTAATTATCTGTTCCACCTTCAGATTGCTAATGTCTTCCTCGTATAGTCTGTCCGACCCTAGAAGTTCCCATCTGAGCAATGAGTACATGGGACATTCAGCCAGCAGGTGGAAGCTTGTTTCATCGCTGTCCATGCACTCTGGGCATTTTGGGTCGGTTTTCACTCCTATCACTGTCAGGTGTCTATTTAGTCGACAGTGTCCTGTTATGACTTCTATGGCGAGTCTCATGTTTCCTCTTGGGAGTTTCATGATATGACTCGTCGTTCTCTTATCCATGCCCTTGATGAAGATTTTCGACTGTCTCATTCCAGTCGAGGTCTTACATCTTTGGTTGTTTTCTGCTTTTATTCTGTGGCTGATTACTCCTTTGGCGATTTTATGCGCAATGGGCAACCGGGGTTCCGGTCCCACAAAGTTTACGTCAGCACCTTCTCTGGCTAGTTCATCGGCCCGCTCGTTGCCAGGGTTTCCCTCATGTCCGGGTACCCAGGCAATCGTTAGGTCGGTGTTCTCGGCCAATCTATCAAATGATTCCTTACATTCCTTGACTGTTGCTGATTTTGTCTCCACTTTATCAAGCGCTTTCAGTGCCGCCTGGCTATCGCTGTATATGGTCACCTTTCCCGTTATGGTCAGGTGTTTCATTATTTCAACGCATTCCTTTATGGCATATATCTCTACCTGAAAGACACTTGCAAATCTTCCTAGGGGTATTGACCTGTCCATTTCAGTTCCGTCTTGGCATTTTATATGCACTCCGGATCCTGATAGATTGGTCAGTTCCTTTCTTGAACCGTCTGTATAGCAGATAGTATTACTGGGATCTATCCGCTATTCTTCTCGTGTCCCTATATGTATTCTGTATTTTTTGTCAAAATTTCTCACCTTCCTGATAAGGTCATTATTGGATAGGATCATTGACAACTATTCTTCGTAGTTCTTGCTTATGCTTGCATGACCTTTGTCCATGAAATTTCTTGGTTGGTGTGGACCTCATCGCGCCTGTGGTCATGACGGCTGCTAGCCTTTGGACTTTGTCTAGTTCTTTCTTGTTTTCACCTGTGGCAGCCTTGTGCCACCATACCAGGGCTCCATGCAGGATCCTTGGCAAAATTTTTGCCTTGTATATCCATAGCACTACCGATGGTTTTATTCCCCAGTTTCTTCCTATAGTCCTTTTACACTGCATCATTGCCATTTTAGCTTTTGTGCATGTGTTGCTAATATGAGTCTTGAAAGTTAGCTTGCTATTCAGTGTTACTCCTAGATATTTCACCTCCGTAACTTTTTCTAGGTCGTGATTATCTAGTCTCACTGGTATAGCACTTTCTATTTTTCTCTTGTTGGTGAACAAAACTAATTTAGTTTTATCGGGGTTCAGGTCAAGGCCTTTGCTCCTGCACCATACTAAGGCTTCTTTTAGGCCTCTGTTCATGATTTCGCACATGACGCTGAGGACTTTTCCTGTGATTAGGAGTACGCCGTCATCAGAGTAGACTAGCGTATATATGTGCATCCCGTTTATCTTCTTTATTAGTTCATCTATTAGCAGGCACCACAGTAATGGGGATAGGCATCCCCCTTGGGGGAAGCCTCGTTTTGCCACCACTCTGTGTGTTGTTCCTGCTATTTCTGCCTGTATCTTACGGTGTTTAAGCATATTTTTCACCCATCCTGATAGATCTCTGTCAATGCCCTCGTGGTTTAGGGTGTCCTCTATTGAGTCGGGGGTTGCTTTGTCAAAAGCGCCCTCAACATCGAAGAAGCAGCCTAGGGCGTATTCTTGGTTGCTTATTGATCTTTGCACTCTTAAAACCAGGCTATGTAGGGCCGTTTCAGTTGACTTGCCCTCCATGTATGCATGTTGGTTTAAGTGCAGTGGAGATCCGCTTTTCTCTATTTGTTCTCTTATTATTCTGTCTAGGATTTTCTCCAGTGTCTTCAGAATGAATGAGGAGAGACTGATGCATCTGAAAGACTTTGCCTCCTGATACGATATCTTCCCGGGTTTCGGGATGAAAACCGCTCTTACCTCTCTCCACTTGCTTGGAATATACTTGGTTGTGATACTACTGTTATAGAGATTCAGTAGATCTTTGCCTATGTATCTAATTGCTGTCTGTAACATTTTTGGGAAGATTTCGTCTGGTACAGCAGCCTTGTATGGCTGGAAGGACCCTACGCTCCACTGTAAATGTTCTTCTGTAATGATTGCACTCGTCTCCTTTTCCGCTATGGGATTTAGGGTGGGCGGTGAGTTATCATCTGTGTCTTCAACGCTGGAAAGTGTGTGCCCAGCATCACTTCCAGTATCCTTTTGGGGTCGGTGATGAGTTCATCTCCGTTCTTTATACTTCCTAGTTTTGTCCGGAGGTAACGGGAAGCCTTGAGCCGCTAGTTAAAAAAAAAACAGCGCGGATTTCATAAATTATACATTACTATAATTTCAGCACATTTCAACATACAGACAGATTCCCTTTGTCCACCACGTTTGTAACCAAGACGTCATGTAAAATATACTTAAGTAATGAATAAATAAATATTAATAGTTTTTGACAGACAGACGCTGCAGAGAACTGTTTTTTTAATATATATGTATACTGTAGTGATGTGTTACAGCGCGGATTTCAACAAATATACATTACCATAATTTCAGCAAATTTCAACCTACACGCGACATATTCCCTTTGCCCACGACGTTTGTAACCAAGATTTCATAATGAGCTGCCTCTAACAAGGGCATTTCTAAACTGTCCAAGTAAATTAAATTAAATATATGTGTATGTCGACGGAAGCTATCATTCGGGTTTGGTTATTGAACGCACAAAATTCTTAGTTTTACCGTGATTTGTTAGACTTTATTATTGTTACCTTAAAATAATTTAAAAATGTAAAATTCATTTCCTGTTTTCAACCAATGAGAGCCAAGCACGTAGCTCGAGCGGAGTCGAAGTGCCATCTTCTTGACGGAAGTGATTTTTAAGTTTGGAGGACATTGTTTTTTGGCTGTTTGTTATGGTACAGTTACACGTGCTTATTACTGGCACGAAAGCATGTTACTAAGTAGCAATTGCTACCTAGTAGCATGTGTGTCAATACCTTGCTAGTAATGAGCATGCTACCTGCAGCGCGGGTTCTTTTAGCGTGTGTGAACACGTTTGCTTATTGAGCATGCTAGTTTCTTTATAGTGTCAATTTTTGAGAGTCAACACGTCAAACAGATGAGGTAACATGAAATGATTTTACTATTGTACCACACTACTCAGACGTGGTACTTTTAAATATCGTTGTTGAAGTGCATATGAGTTTTCTTCATGTTTTATTAATTTCTCTACATTAATACACTTATAAATAATGAATTTGACTGTTTGAAATTAAAATTTTACAAATTATACACACACTACAAAAAAAACAATTTTCAAAACTTTTGTTTGTCGATCTGTCTGTTTGTTCTGGCTTAACTCATTAACTCATTACAGAGGTAATGAATGAACAAAGACAGGCTTTAGCGGTATTTTTCTAGAACCTTTTTTTTTTTTTTTTTTTTTAGTTCCGCGACCAAGGCCGCGGCCGCTCTAACGTCCGTTGCCGGGCGTCTCTGGTTACAGGCAGAACGTATTTCCAGTGGCGCCCGGCGGACTTTGACCACCTCTGTGGTCTCTGCGGGGGTTGGGTCGGGATGAGAATCCCGCGTCGTTGGGGGTAGGGTTTTATCCCGCGTCAGTGAGTGAATCTGGTTGCGTGCTATGGGGCAAAGGCCCCGCAGCACGCAACCCTTCTAGCCTGCTTCTGTAAGGACGACGGGTGGCGATCCCGCCGTCCTCAGGCCCCGATCATGGAGGTCGATGGTCTTGGGCGTAGATGAGTCTGCGGCGGCCTCGCCGCTGACTACGGAACTCGGCGGGGAGGGCACGCTCCCTCTCCCTCTCGGCCGCCTCCTTCGCGAGCACGACTTGCTCGCAGAAGGACACGGCCGCGTTCCACCTACTCCCGCTGGAGTTTTTCTAGAACCTAACGTAATTTTAGGCTAATATTTTTTATCCCAGGATTGTTCCCCACAGGAAGCATGTGGTAATGCTTGTGTTGGGTGGTTCCGCTCCTCCTTACCACTATATAGTAAAGGTGTAATATTATAGGTTACTACAATATATAATTATTTTTATATAATTAACTAAATTAACAGAAGTACAAAATGAGTGAAAGAAATAGGAATAGTACTGGCGTGACCATCTGCATATTTGTGTTTGTGTATGTGTGTGTGTGTTGTGTGTGTGTTGTGTATGTGTGTGAGGGTGAGTATATGTGTATTTGTGTGTGTACCTATGTGAGAAGGCATCTATAGATATGAGTGCAAGTGACGGTGAGTTTGTATGGAACAGTGTGTTACGTGAGTGTGTGTCTCGTAGTTTGTGTATAGATTATGTTCTTATTTGAAACTAGTTTTTAATGTAATGCTGGTAAGTACCATAAGAATGAGTTGCACAACCTTGAACTAACATTCGCATTTAAATAATAAGTTCTCAGTTTCGTTGTACCCAAGCGACTCAAGTTCCTGAACAAGGGTTTGTTTACATTTACGGAATTGCATGTTATATATTGTACATTTGCTGTGAAACTTATAATAAAGGTAGGCAGAATGTGCAGGAAATTGTCGCCTGGCAAACAGAGTTCTACAAGGAGTAGCGGCTACTTTAGATATCCTTCTACCAGTTTGAACTTTATACACATTGTAATGTTGTAATTTTTGTAGTGGCAGTATTCCATTTTAGTTGGCTGAAATTTGCATAATAAAGCGGCAACACTGGCTTTCTCCTGATTGGACGCTGGACCACGTGACTTGTGTGACAGCCATTTTATACAAGCGAGCTACGCTCGCATCACATATTTATATTACAATTTAATTTATTGTAATTTATTTCGAAGTTTGGTAAGTTTTAGATAAAATGTTGTTGTGCTAGCGTGAGTTAGCGTATGTACTGTATATTTTGACAGTGGGTTCTCGTTCCTTACAGGTTTGAGTTTGAACGCACACGTGTCTGGAGTTGTCTCACTAAATTTAAACAGGAATCTTTGCCTGATCTGGCCAGGATTGGCTAGAGACCGACTTACACGATACGCATGCATGCTTTGCATGTGTTAGCTGGATTTAATCGGGTGAAGCTTGGATATTCGCCTCCGAAAGGTATGTACACATAATATGTACGACGTGGTAGGCGCTTAGATAATAACAGTGGCCATAATGCATGGAATAAGTCTTTAACTCCTGTTCTAGGAGGCTTACGGTACTACCATACTACCTGGGTGAGAACCCAGCTTCCTTCTGCCTGGAGTGGGCAGAGACCGGAACAGAGACGGTGTCTGCCGGCTTGCAGGAGTGGCGTATTTCACCGGGAAAGTATCTTATAAAATCCCTTAACCTATTACCCTTAATTACCACGGTATCTTCATAAAGATACACTATCGTTACTGACCAAGCGCACCAACCATATACCCTGTATTACTGAATAACATAGCACCTAGAATAGACCTAAATTGTATCCTAGGCTAAAAGTACATTAAATCCTTGCAGAGGGGAACCCTCAGTTCCCCTATATTATCTTAGAAGGTTCTTACAATAAAAATATAGTGGCTTAAATGAATACTTTATTTCTATCCTTTGACATCCTAACATCAAAAATAATAAACATTACAACATACGGTAATTTTTATGTAGTTTAAGTACTGAGTTGACAATATAAAGTTTTCTTAGTGACAGTATGTTATGGCTTAGGTATAGTTCGTCCGTAGGAAATCTAAAAGGTTTAAAAACATTGTCTTTAACAAGCATCTCTGGGCCCTTTCTGCCTCAAGAAATTAATTTTTTGAAGCCCCACCCCAGATAGAGATACAGTAACTCATAACAGATTGCGCCAATGCAATGTAGATACGCTTTAAGAGGTATTTAGAGCAGACATGTCTCAGACTCTTAAAGACCCATATGAGTTTACGGATCCTACCATTTAAAGCTTTGATTTGAGGGTGCCAGGAAAGTCGTTGATCTAATAATATTCCAAGGTATTTGGTGGAATTTACACGTCCAATCTTCTCGCACCCACATTGCGTAGTACACACAACAGTAAAGTTACATGTGTGAACCCGCAATTTTAAGTTTGGGGGCGGAAGAGTGCGTCTAGTTAGTGCATCACTAAAGCAAATGTAATTAGTTTTAGTGATGTTTAGAGTAAGGAGAGCTGCGAAGACGGAGTTCCAGGAATCTCCATTAAACACTTAATGTCATAATATTATATTAGCTTGTAAGCCATAGCCTAGTTTAGTCTATGCTTAGATTATATCAATATTGTCTTGTCTATGTTCACTTCCTTCTTACTCACTTTGTAACATGGCCGACTGAAATACACGACACGTATTATTACGAGCTCCTGTCTTTTATTCCAAAAACCAACAAACATCAGGTGTGGTGTAAACTGGCGTGTCTTAGGAAGAACTGGATCAACCAGAAGAAAAAAATGGACGAATCTTCAATGTCGTCGGGTCGCCTCAAGCACATGGACGTTCATGCATCCAACATGCCGCTCACGTGGAAAAATTGGATCACCAAATTCAAAATATATCTCAAAGCATTTAAATATGATCAAGAAAGCGAAGATAGGCAAGTTGCACTTTTATTACATTATATAGGACCAGATTGCCTTCACATATTTTATTCTTTCAACCTAGATGTCGAAACAGTCAAGCTACAAGTGTTGATCGACAGATTTGCAGGTTATTTCAGCCCAAAAGTCAATATAACCATGATAAGGCATAAACTTTTTAACAGAAAGCAACTGCAAAATGAACAGCTGGACAGTTATATAACAGATCTCAAAAATATAGCCCATCAATGTAATTTTGGTGAATTGCAAGACGATTTACTAAAAGATATATTTAGTTGGAATCTAAATGATCAGAATCAATACATTAAAGAGAAAATTTTGCAAGAATTACCTACCACTTTAGATGCCACTATAAATATTGCTAAGTCACTAAAATCGTCCCGGAAAGAAGTTCAAATATTATCAGGCACAAATCCCAATTCATCTGTAGCTAGTATAGATAGTATACATAACAGAAGTAGTCAACAGTCCAGTAGAAGTCATTCACAACATCGTCAGTCAAGAAATCAGTCAAGAAATCATAGTCACAGTCAACAATCAAGGTATAATCCGCAGTCACAGGACCGTCAATCAAGAATTCAGAGTCACAGTCAACAATCAAGGTATAATCCGCAGTCACAGGATCGTCAATCAAGAAGTCAGAGTCACAGTCAACAGTCAAGGTACAATCCTAACCAGTCATACAATACATCCCATTCATCGAGTTATAGTAGTCCCAATGGTTATAAAGGTAACAATCAGTCTATGAATAACTCAATGTGTCCAAAGTGTGGTCAAACACATCGTTTTAAATGTCCTGCTCTTGGTGCAAAGTGTAATTTCTGTCAAAAACTTAATCATTATTCAAAGATGTGTAAGTCCAAGCAAAAATATGTTAATTATGTACAAGAAGATTTTTCTAATGATGATCAAGCTTTTTTAGGTGCTGTTTATCAATGTAATTCTGTAAAATGTAGTGACCAATGGTCAATAACCCTAAGTATCTGTAGTCAATCTGTTTGCTTACTTATTGATTCAGGTGCAGATGTGAATTTGATGTCTAAGAAAGCATTTGAAAAACTAGCGTTGCAAGAGATAAATCTTATACAAACACCATTTAACTTGACAACATTTACAGGTCAAAGTATACCTACAATCGGTTATTGTACATTACCATGTAAGTATAATGACAAATCATACAACTTGTGTTTCCATATTACACCGTTAGATTGCAAAAATATTCTGGGTAGACAGTCATGTCAACAGTTAAAAGTCATAAAAAGAATACAGTCAGTAACCTTTGATGAAAATATATCTGAACACAGTCCAAACTACACACTTAGTCAGCATAGCCAGAACAACAATTTACAGTCAATGTCAAGTCAGTCTAACAGTCAAAGTCAAGTCATATCACAGTCAATGTGTCACAAAGTCCCTGCAGAGTCAAACAGTCTGTCAATACTAAAGAAATATAGTAAGGTTTTTAATGGAATAGAAATTGAATATGAAATGGAATAAAAACTATGAATGTCATTTAACTCTCAACGAAAATGTCAAGCCGTCGGTAGACGCAAGTAGAAAAAATCCTTTTAAATTACAGGATAAAGTCAAGGCAGAACTTAATAAGTTAGAAGTCACTGGTATTATTGCTCGAGTTGATGAACCAACTGATTGGGTCAACTCTATGGTAATTGTCTCTAAAAAGGATGAAAGCATTAGATTATGTTTAGATCCACGTAAGTTAAATAAAGCTATTAAACGTTCACATTACCCATTTCCACATATTGATGAAATTAAAGCAGAACTAAATGGTTCATGTTATTTTTCAAATTTAGACGCTAAGTCAGGCTTTTGGAATCTTGTCTTAGATGAAGAATCATCCAAACTATGTACTTTTATAAGCCCCTATGGCAGATTTCGTTTTTTAAGGCTACCGTTTGGTGTCAATGCATCTCCAGAAATCTTTCATAAAGAAATGATTTCCCGGTTTGGTGACATACAAGGCATTAAAATAATGATGGACGACTTTCTTATACATGCTAAAACCATTCAAGAACATGATCAAATCCTAGAAAAAGTTCTTTGTCGTGCAAAAGATATAGGTCTAACATTTAATAGTTATAAATGTAACATTTGTCAAAGTGAAGTCAAGTATTTAGGTTTTATATTCAATAGAAATGGAGTGTCTGTAGATCCATCTAAAGTAAATTCAATTTGCAACATGCCACAGCCTAAGAATGTCACAGATGTCCAGAGATTCCTGGGCATGATTAATTTTCTTGGCTCATTCATAAAAAAATTATCAAAAGAAACATCAAACATAAGACAGTTACTTAATAAAAACACAATATGGTCATGGAATGACAGTCATGAGAAAGAATTCAATAAATTAAAGTCTCTAATTAGTTCTTCACCAGTCTTAACTTACTTTGATCCTCAAAAACCACTTACTTTGTCAGTAGATGCTTCAAAAGAAAGTTTATTACCACATGATTACAAATACATTCCTTGGCATAAGGTTGGTATAGATTTCTTTGAGTTCAACAAGCATACATACTTAATTGTAGTCGATTATTTCTCAAAATACGTTGAGATAGCAATTTTAAGTAATGGTTACAGTGCAGACCAAGTCATAATCAAGTTAAAATCAATATTTGCTCGTCATGGTATTCCCCATACATTAATGTCAGATAATGGTCCACCGATGAATTCCAAATCTTTTCATGATTTCACACAAGATTGGAATATTCACCATGTCACTTCCAGTCCCTATCACAGCCGTTCAAATGGTATGGTAGAACGGACAGTAGGCATAATTAAAAATATGCTTAGAAAATGTTTACTTGATAATACTGATCCATATTTAGATTACTGCAATATCGCAATACTCCCAAAAACAATTTATGTTCACCAGCACAACTTTCCATGTCACGTAGACTTCGTACAAAGCTACCTATAGTAGAAAAACTTTTAAAACCAAAATTGTGTAACTATAGACATCTTAAACAAGTCAATAATCAAAATTTACATAAGATGAAAGAGTATTACAACAAAAATTCCAAAGATCTTAAACCCTTGGAGGTAAATAGTCATGTTATGTTTCAAAAACATCCACAATCGTCTTGGTTTACAGGTATTATACAACAAGTTGGTCCGGAACCTAGGTCGTATATCATAAAAAGTAAATTTGGTACATATCGTCGCAATAGACAATACATAACACTTAGACCAAAGTCTCAATATTCTTTTCATTCACATAACACACAGACTAATAATTTTCACACTCAACCAGTCAGTTCCAATCAAACTTATATCAGTTATACTCCTTGTTATACAAATGATCACTCTAAAATTTCTCATAGTCAATCTCCTCAACGTACTAGCAGTCAACCAATTAAGAAATATTCTAGTTCAGGAAGAGAGATAAGGCAACCACAACGTCTTATAGACACAGTCTTATAAGCATTGTTTCGTATTCATTGTCATGTATTTAGTTATAAGTAATTAATTAGTAAACTAAAATGTTGTAAACCATTGTTTGTTTACATTTAGAAACAATCGTCAAATTGACAACGTCAAATAATGTCAACTGTCAGAATCTTATAAAACGTCAAATTGTCTCGTGTAAAAACACTAAAATGCGTTTTGTTATTTTTATATAAGAATTTAAAATATAAGTTACTTAAAGGGAAGATGTCATAATATTATATTAGCTTGTAAGCCATAGCCTAGTTTAGTCTATGCTTAGATTATATCAATATTGTCTTGTCTATGTTCACTTCCTTCTTACTCACTTTGTAACATGGCCGACTGAAATACACGACACGTATTATTACGAGCTCCTGTCTTTTATTCCAAAAACCAACAAACACTTAACAGCCTTATTAATAAACAAAGAGTAAACTTTACATCGAATTTTAAGTTTGAAGTAACCAAATTCATTATTAATAAATGTCGGGCAGCAAGGAAGTAAGCTATTTCGATTTTTGTTTCGCAGTAAAATTTAATCCCAACCGTCCCCTAGTATAACTTGTGCGTATGACTAAACTAAACATCTGATATGAATTTCTCATTCATTTGTATTTTTCTTTCTAGCCGATTTTATGCCTTTTTTTATTTTGGTTTCGCTAAATTGACGTCGCCCGCCTGGTGGTAAGTCGTGACGACGTCTAGCGATTGTGGGCCACTCTCTATAGTATTGTGTCCTCAACTTGACGACCTACTTATGTGCCTCTTCACGCTCCGCTTAAAGAACCCAGGATTATATGTGGGAGGAAACACGTGTACAGGCAGGGCGTTCCAGGCCACTATCGTTCGGCAGAGAAACTAACGTTAAAACGTTCGGTTCTCGCGAACATGCTATCCACTGAGTGGGAGTGGCATCTCTGCGCGGCACGCGTTGTTCGGGATCGGAAGGGAGAGGGTGGGATCAGGTTGAAGAGCTCTTCAGAACACTCGCCTTGGTAATATGGGTAATACGGTAGAATGCGGCCAAGAAAGCGATTGTTCGACGCTGGACTAGCAGCTCAAGGCTTCCTATTACCTCCGCACAATCTATAATACGGATGTCGTGATAACTTGTTCATTGACCGTAGAAAATGTAAATAATTTATTTAGTTGATCATTTGAGGGTAACGGATGAGTTAGATGACTATTTTATTATCAGGATCAAGAAATGAAAAATTACTAATTAATTCCGTACGAGCAGCTTTTATTAATGAAAATTTTGTAATAATTAGGTAAGACTAAAAACAAATGTGCCTAGGAGAGCACGTTGTCGCGTCGGTCCCCGAACATCTATGGCATTCGTTACGGGTATTGGAGCCTTAAATCGAAATCCAACCAGTCTAACTGCAGAACTTCGATATAGCCCGTAGGTTGTGGTGAGATGGGTCACTCCACGTACATCGAAGTTCAGCCGCACCGCAGTTAGACTGGACAGCAACTGAGTTGGGAAAAGGCTCGGTGGATGATGAAGTCATACTTACAAATAAATAAAATATCAAGCTTTACAACAAGGTTTTATTTTATAATTTAACATAATTTTTAAGGATTTTTATAAAATGTCTTGAGCTTCATTCCAGTTGTGCACATCTGAGTTCTTCTCTTTAAATTTCTATTTCTTTATTGAATCTTTTAATTTCTATTACGATGGCATGGTTTTCTTCAGCTATCTCCATGCGTCTCTTGTGTTCCAATTCTTTTAATTATTTTGACTGGGCCAAGTATTTTTAAAATCTACATCCTAGAAAAACAATGTACAATATTATTACCTACATATTTCCCATATTATACATATTTACTAAATAAATATGTATATTATTATCTATAATGTCACCATGGGCTAAGTACAGGGCTTATTATGGTTTATTGTACTGGGGTTTATTCCATCCCTTGCCTGAATTTGTCTTACACAGACAAATCTGGCTTACGACTTAAACATAACTGTTTTCTCTACAATGAGCCAAACACAGTGGTCAAGTCACCATGTGCATAATAGACAGGTTTGTTGCAATGCACATTTCCATAATACCTAATATATTTTAATGAACCGATAGTATGAGGGGCTCGTGGTCTAGTGGTAACCGACAATGTTAACACATTGCAAAGGTTAAGCAACATCGAGTCAGGCTGGTCTTAGGATGGGTGACCATTTCTTAGACACTGACCATTCAGCCGAATCGCAGTTAGACTGGAAAGCCGACCCCAACTGAGTTGGGAAAAGGCTTGGTAAATGATGATGATGAATGAACCGATAGTATGTCTTTAGACTGTTGTCTTACGTTGTCTTACCATCTCGTAGAAAAAAAGGAATATCTCTACAACCAAACCATATTTTACGATTCTGTAAACGGCAATAGGTTTATTGATTTATGTTTGATGATCAAGCCCCAAAAAATTAATAATAATGCAAACAAATTATTTATTATATATTAGTCCAAAATTTGGAAACCAAGAATTTTTTGGAATTCAAGAATTCAAATGAATTTCAAAAATTCAAATGAATTTCAAGAAAATTCAAATGAATTTCAAAGAACAAGGACCTATGCTATCTAATAACGTAAATAATTTGATAAAAGGCCTCAAGGTGTTTATAATAACACCACATAAAACTCGACCCGCCGAAACATAAAATCAACGGGCCAATTCATAACGGTTTTCCACCAAATTTGTCAAGCTATTATTACACTGAAATATATAATTACGTACATTATCGTTCTCAAAACGATTTACAGAGATAAAAAGTATCTTTATTTATACTTTTTTATACTTTTCACTGTATTCACTGACAAACATCGGAAAAATAACTCGGAAATCGGTAACTTTCTGGGGCTTCATATATTAGATATAACGATGTACTTTTTTGAAACTATTACCTAAATAGAATCATTATAAACCGAATAATCATATTTTCTAATAAGAAAACATTACTTACATGAATAAATTCGAATATATCACTCCAAACGCACTCACTATCACGCACTATAAACCTGACGCACTACTTGTCGCACGTGACTATCAGCATCAACTGTCGATGCCGTCGAACCACAGATTTTATAAAGTTATGCTTCAAATGAAAGGAAATGTTATAGAGAACGTATGTTATCAAACTTCTCCATACAAAAGTAGAGCGTAAATACATTATAATAAGGTTTAAAGTCGCCTGGGGAGGTGCGGTAGCCGGCTGTCGCTTAGGGTTTTACGGAACGGCGCGCCATATATGGTGCGACAGCCGGCTACCGCTTGGGGATATGGAGGACCTTTCAAAATAAGACGTACTTACCAATTTCTGTAATCTGGCTCTGTATCATTTCAAATTGAAAAAAATGTTCGTACACACTTTTCTTCATTCGTTTTTATTCCAGTGTACAAATATTTTACGTTTGTGAGCCATCTTGTAAAATAAATTATCTAAAATATGTAGATATTAACAATATCCCACGATTCATGGACAATGATACAATAACAAAAATAAAAAGACAGAAGTACGAAACGATGACAGTTGAGTGACGTTTCATTTGACAGCTCGCGAATGATTACTTGTTATTTTAGCATACATTGCGGTTTTTTTCGACAATGTTGCCACAAGGAACGCGTAATCCGAGCTGTAAATAATGTATAGGTTCTTCAACGTTGCTTCGAGTTTATTAATAAGGTTGTTACGTCACACTTTACAACTTACTGTCTCTAATGTCTGTCTGTAATGTCGCTATGATCCATTGTCTTTAGACGATGATATCTTCAAAAGTAAATATAGATTTACTAAAGTATATGTAAGGGAAGTGGTAGATTTAGTTCGAGGAGATATCGAGCAGAATACCAACGGTGGTGGCTTCTCTGCTGAGGATTCAGTCTGTACAGCTGGCACGGTAGAAAGTTCAAGACGATGCAGCAGACATTCATGGAATGAGTCAACAATCAATTACCTACAAACATAATATGTCGAAGAGTCGGAACTGCACTAGCAAGCAGAGCAGCTTAATATATTTACATGGCACGAACAGTTCGTGCCACGAACTCTTGAAGAATATGAAGATGTGATTGCTGGATTCCATAGAATTTGGTGGCTTCAGAAATGTGGTAGAAGCTTTTGATAGCATATAGCTATTGATCCCATATATAGATAAAAAAGTTAGTGGAGATTACACTTACTTAGTACTACATTAATCGAAAAGGTATATATTCTATAAACGTCCAGGAAGACTACAGATTACAGATTAGAGACATTGTTGCATATTGGAGAGGTAGCACTCATGACTCTCGTATTTAAGATGACACCAGTGATTTGAAAATGGAGAACTTCACGGACGCTTACTTGGTGATGCTGGTTATTGTTTAACAAGTTTTTTGTTTACACCTGTACATAATCCTGGCACCAGTACAGAGGAGGAATATAAAAAGGCCCACATATTGACAAGAAACCCAATCGAAAGCTGTTTTGGTGTGTGGAAACAAAAATATCGATTACTACTCGGCTTTAGTGTACGTTTAGACAATGTAAAACTGTACATACTCGTAGTTGCATTTGCAGTTTTACGTAATATTGCCATTATAATCGGGGAAAATACTTGATATTAGACTAGACCAAAACAATAATAAGGGACGTCAAGATGTACCAGATAATATTACTGGTCAAGCTGCAAGACAACTGTTCATCGATTCATATTTAAAATGAAATCAGAGCTTTAATTATAAAATAAAAAAAAACATTTTAATTAAAAAATAACATTGTACTCAATATTTGCTTTATTTAATTGTAGATTTTTTCATTAGCAACTAATTTTTAAGCTCCAAGCTCCAAACGTACAGTTGCCGAAAAAAAATTGCTTGTTGACAATTACAGCTGCGTTCAAAAACATAGATTCCACAGTTTGAATGTATTTGTCCGAATTTTAAACGTATATAAAAACCATTTCTGGAACTTTATTTTGTTGAGAACAATATGGCAACAACAAATTAAACTTAATTTTGATTTATTTCTTGACAAACAGGCGTAAAAAATCCAATTTTATTATTTGTAGCATAAAAACATTTTGAAGTTTCAGAACTGTTGCGAAAATGTTACCAGTTCATTTGATCTAACTATTAAATAGTTACACAAGGCTTACTCATTGTTTATTAGTCAAGCCCTGGGTAATCAGCTGTACAGTCCTTATTCAATGAATAAGTATAACAGTGTTAAACAATGTTGTAAATAATTTTTATTAGTAAGACCCTAATAAGAATATTAGTGAGAGTGAACTAAGTGTAATAAATAAATTTACGGATCAAGTTACTAAGTTATCTAAAGAGATTAAGGGTTTATGCACTTATGTTTTATCTTTGCCAAAAGCTCTACGTGAAAAAATGGAGTCTTTTAATTTAAAAACGGCAGTATCTTTACTTCCGGTCATGGACGGTTCAGAAAATGTAACGAAACAATTAATTTCCGCAATAGAACTATATAGTTCTTTAATTGATGATAAAGGGAAATCGACTCTTATTCAATTCATTTTGAAAACACGGTTATCAGAAAATGCCAAGCAACGATTATCTCAGAGCTATAGTAGTTTGCAAGGCCTTGTTGATGATATGAAAAAATATATTTTGTCCAAAAAGTCTTTTACAGCGTTGCAGCAACAATTGATGCGGTGTACGCAAAGTCAGCGAAACATCGAGGACTATGGTAAGCAAATTGAGAATTTATTTGTTAATTTGACCATTTCGCAGGCTGATAGTAACACTCAAAAATATGATGTTCTTAAGCCCTTGAACGAAAAAATGGCCATAAACCGATTTGCCACTGGTTTGCGAAATAGTAACTTAAGTACTATAATATCTGCAAGAAATTATGATTCTTTAAAAGATGCCATCCGAGGTGCGGCGGATGAACAGACTTGTATGCATTCAGACGAAAGCATTTTTAAATTATCCCACAGGTATTATTCTCCAAATAAAACCTCATATTCTTCCAGGGGACAAAATTTTCAGGCACGCGGTGTTAACTTCAACCAGCGTGGACATTCTAGTTTCCGTGGTCGTGGTCACCCTAACCGCGGGCAGCAACGAGATGCACATACCTACCGAGGTAACCATACACCCAGAGGTACGTACATGAACAGTAATTATCGTCGAAGTCGTGGTCAGAATTATGTTAATACTGTTACGAGATTAGATTCCCAGGATAATATTGTTGAACCCACTACCAGTCAGTTTTTTCGTGAGCAACGAGAATAATCATACACCTATTTGTTATTATAATAATTATAATTCAGTTCCTTTGTTACTTAGTAACAGGTCATATAGTTGGTTAGTTGATACGGGTGCGTCACTTAGTGCTGTAAAATATGATACCTTGCAACAGAATAACATTCCATTCCAAATAGGGAAAGTAAGAATAAACGGAGTATGTGGTGAGATTAACTCAATCGGATTTGTTGATTTAACACTTTCATTTAAGGAATTGGAATTTTTACACAGGTTTCATGTATTCAAAGAGTTATGTTGTAAGAGTGACGGGATATTAGGTTTAGATTTCTTAAAGGCACATAATGCGAAATTAGATTTAGAATTAGATACGTTAAGCTTGATAAACAATAATGTCCAAATTTGTTTATCTTTACAACCACCTATGAGGGGTGCAAAATTTATTAATTTAATGCCAAGATGTGAGTCATTACATTTTGTGTCGACGAGTTAGAAAGACGAATGCTTGGTTTTGCCAAAACAATTGTGTGAAGGTGTTTATATGGCGGGATGTATTGTGAGACCTTTAAATGGTAAAATACCTATCCAGATTTTAAATACACGAGACGAGGAAATAAGTTTAAGTTTCTTCAGTCCGGAAATGGAAAACTTGTCGGATTGTTCATTACTTTGTTTTGATAAACCTACTATTAATGCCGATAGAGTAAAGAAGTTATTTAAAGAATTAAAATTAAATTATTTGAATGTTGAGGAACAGTTAGAAATTGAGAAAATATGTGCGAAATTCGCCGTTGTTTTCTATTTAGAAGGGGATATATCTACAAGTAGTATTTATCAACAGTCAATTATTTTAAAACCTCATACGGTGCCGATTTATACAAAACAGTACCGATTACCTATGTTTCAAAGAGGGGAAATACAGAAACAAATTCAAAAAATGTTACAGGATGATATAATTGAAGAAAGTACTAGTGAATGGTCGAGTCCTTTACTTTTAGTTCCGAAAAAATCCGATTATAACATAAAAAAGTATAGAGATTAGTTGTTGATTACAGAAAATTAAATGAAAATATTGCTGAGGATCGTTTTCCTCTCCCTAACATTGTAGATATTTTGGATTCGCTTTCAGGTGCTATGTACTTTAGTCACCTAGATCTTCAAAATGGTTACTATCAGTTTAAGTTAGAACCAAACAGTAGAAAATGTACAGCGTTCACTTTTGAGAAACAGTACCAAATGAAAAGGATTCCAGTTGGTCTAAAGTCTAGTGTAGGAGCCTTTTCAAGAGCAATGTCAATAGCGTTATCAGGATTAAATTATGAAAAATGTCTTTTGTACATGGACGATTTAGTCTGCATAGGACGAAATCTAAATTTACACAATAAAAATCTAGTCGATATTTTATCCAGGCTACGTAAAGTTAATTTGAAACTGAATCCCAGTAAATGTAAGTTTTTGGTTAAAGAATTATTATATCTAGGACACGTGGTTAGTGCTGAGGGGGTGAAACCAGATTCTGAAAAAACAAGTGTTATAAAAAAATACCCAATACCAAAAAGTTCAGATGAAGTCAGACGGTTTGTAGCTTTTTCAAATTATTATCGTCGTTTCATTCCAAATTTTGCAGAGATTGTAGTTCCATTAAATAAATTATTAAAGAAAAACGCTGAATTCACTTGGACAAGTGAATGCGATAAATCATTTGAAATAATGATAAAAAGTCTAGCTTCTCCACCATTGTTGCAATATCCGGATTTATCAATTGACAATGAATTTCATTTGTACACAGACGCCTCAGGTTTAGCGATAGGCTCGGGTCTATGTAATAAGGACGATAGGCCAGTTGCCTACGCGAGTCGTAGTTTGAATAAAGCCGAACTAAGTTATCCAACTATAGAGAAAGAAATGCTTGCTATAGTTTGGGCGGTCAAATATTTCCGACCGTATTTATTCGGAAAAGTTTTTAAAATCTTTTCTGACCATCGCCCTTTAATATATTTGTTCAATATGAACAATCCATCTAGTAGATTAACTAAGTTTCGACTTGTCTTAGAGGAGTATGATTTTGTGATTGAATATATAAAAGGAAAGGATAATGTGCCAGCAGACGCGTTGTCTCGAGTGAAAATTACGTCAGATGATTTGAAAGAAATGAATGAAGGAGTAATAAAGGTAATGACTAGACGTCAGCAAAGGATTTTAGATAAGGAACAGAATATTCAACCTAGTTTATCGGTGTCTACAACTGATTTTCAGCCTGATCAACTGAAAGTAGTTGAAATGCTTAAAAGGCCTTTAGATTGTCTTGAACTATGTTTCGTTTCTCAGAAAAAGATGCGCATGAGTTTAAAAAGCTCAGAACTATTTTTATATAAAGAAAATGAATTAAGACTATATACATGTCCAGATTTACGACCATATATGACGCGAGACGCATACGTGAGTGAACTGGAGCAATATTGTAGTAAAATGAATATAAAGGAAGTCTTTATTATAAAACTTGCAAGTTGTAGCGAATTTATTGACTGGTTGTCAAAAGAAATTAATGCTAGAAAAATATGGTCCGGACCACGACTTAATATTTTAAAAGGAGTTACAAGAGTAATGTCAGATGACGACAAAAAGGTAATTATAAATGACTATCACATCCTTCCAACTAGCGGTCATGCCGGTATAAGAAGAATGTTGAAAAGCATTAAACGGTCTTATTTTTGGCCAGGCATGGAAGGTGATGTAACCAATTTTGTTACAAAATGTAAAAAATGCCAAATGCAGAAGCATTCCCTACCAAAGAGCCTATGGTTGTGACGACAACTGCGATGGGTGCATTTGATAAAATATTTTTAGATTTAGTTGGGCCCCTAGATAAGGATTATTATGATAAGGTTTACATATTAACTATTCAATGCGAAATCACTAAGTTCGTGTCAGCTTTTCCTTTAGAACGTAAGGATGCAGTCTCCGTAGCTAAATCCTTCGTGGAAAACTTCATTTTAAGGTATGGTATTCCGCGAGAAATCGCGACAGACAGAGGTTCAGAGTTCATAGCAATGACCGAGGTCTGTAAACTACTTGGTGTTAAACAACTATTCTCTACCGCTTATCATCATGAGTCTATTGGTTCTCTAGAAAACACACACAAAAATTTAAATGCATTTCTTCGTATACAGACTGACAATAATCCTAGAGAATGGAGCACATGGGTTCCGTATTGGTGTTTTAGTTATAATACTACTGTTCATTCTTCTACTAAATTTAAACCATATGAGTTAGTTTTTGGAGAGCTCTGTAAATTACCTTCAAACTTGACTCAGATAGTTGAACCACTTTATAACACTGATGATTATCCGTTATCTTTAAAATATAGACTTCAGAAATCTCAAGAACAAGCCAGGCAAAATTTGTTAATATCAAAGAATATCAGGAAATATGAATATGATAAGAAAGTTAACCCAATTGCATACCAGCCTGATGATCTAATATTAGTACAAAATGAAAATTGCAATAAATTTCAGAGTGTGTTTAATGGTCCTTTTAAAGTTTTAGAAGATACTTCGCCTAATGTTCGGATAATTAAAGACAATAAAATTGAAACAGTTCACAAAAATAGAACAAAATTATTAAAAATTAAAGCTTATCTTACTCACTTATTATTTCTATATCAATGTATGTTTAGATTTAAGAAAATTGTATACCTTTCAAAATAAAATAAACATGTATATTATTTTATTTTTTTTAAAAAGAAGGGAGATGTAGTGTAGTCGTAATACATTGAATGACGCTACTTATAATTAGTATATAATAGCATGTAATCCTCATTTAACAAGCATATTCAATTAGATCGTGAAACCAATAACATTTTTAATTTCTCTCCGTACATCCCATCCTTACACAGATTTCTTACGGCACTACAAGCTAATGGTCGACCTTAGTCGCAAGAAACTCATCGACAACGTCACCGAGCTATCAGTCGACGCACTTGAAGTATCTACAAGCTACGACTCAGTACATCTCATAAGCTCCGATCAAATGTACCATGATATACTGAAGCAATATCCGGAGGTGCTTCGACCCGTGTCCTTAAAGGAACCTACCAAGCATGGAGTTGTGCATCACATCGAAAATACTGGCCCACCTCTATTTGCATGCGCACGCCCTCTACCGCCGGATAAATACAAAGCAGCCAAAGCAGAAATCGAGCATCTCATGGAGTTGGGTATTTGCGAACCATCGAAGAGCCCCTGGGCGAGCCCACTCCATGTAGTTCAGAAGAAGGATGGGGGACTACGCATATGCGGTGATTACCGCAGATTAAATGCGGTCACTCTTCCTGACCGTTACCCTATACCACGCATTCAAGATTTCACATATCAGCTGCATAACATGAAGATTTTCTCGAAGTTAGATCTGAAGATGGCCTACTACTGGATACCAATAGCCGAACAAGACGCAGAGAAGACAGCTATCATTACACCATTTGGCATCTTTCAGTGGAGGTCAATGACCCTAGGTTTACGTAACTCAAGTCAGACGTTTACAAGATTCATGCATCAAGTCCTGCGAGGCATAGATCACTGTTTTTGTTTCGTTGACAACATCTTATTATCATCTGAAAATGAAGATAGCCACAAACTACTCCTACAAAAGGTACTACAACGTCTTCAGGAACACGGTGTTATGCTGAACATTGAGAAGTGTAAATTCCTGGGCTACGAGGTCTCGGCAAACGGCATTAAACCGACAAAAGAACGAACTGAAGCTATATCACAGTACCCCAAACCGAAGACAGTCGCAGAGCTACATCGCTTCCTCGGCATGCTCAATTTTTACCGCAGCTGTTTACCTGGGCAAGCTGAAATGCAGGTTGAATTGAATAAATATCTACACAACCTGAAGCGAAACGACAAGACACCTATAGACTGGACTTCAGACTCCGAGTTAGCTTTTGAAAAGTGCCGTCAAAGCATTTTAGAAGCTACTCAATTAGTACATCCTGTTTCTGGTAGTGAACTCGGCATCATGACAGACGCATCGAACTACAGTCTCGGCGCAGTTTTACAACAGAAGATTAACGACGAATGGACGCCACTCGCTTTCTTCTCCAAAGCGATGAGCAAGACGCAACAGCGCTACAGCGTATATGACCGCGAGTTTTTGGCGATATACGCTGCTGTTAAACATTTTCGGCGACTTATAGAAGGCTGCAGAGTGACTATATACACCGACCACAAGCCACTCACCTACGCATTGACACGACAAGCAAACAGTAGCGACACGCCCCGCCGAGAACGTCAGTTACATTTCGTCAGCCAGTTCTGCACAGCGATTAAGTTAACACGGAGAAGACAACCCAGTCGCAGACGCGCTATCACGTATCGAAGATATCCCATGTCATACGACCATCGACTATGAAAAGTTAGCTAACGATCAGAAGAACGACTCAGAATTAGAAGACCTTCGTAAGCAAGTTAATCTACAATTTATTGATGTCACCATACCCGGAATGAATCAGCCAATCACGTGCAAGAACTCAACGAAAACACCGAGACCGTACCTACCTATCTCATATCGTTTTGCCGCATTTAAGGCACAACACGATTTGAGTCACCCCTGCATTAGGACTACACGGAAGCAAGTAAACTCAAAATATTTCTGGCCCAGCATGAACAAGGATGTCGGAACCTGGGCTAGAGCATGTATAGGCTGTCAGCGAGCAAAAATTCATCGCCACGTGGTAACGCCGTTGAGCAAGTTTCCAACATCTGAACGCTTCGAACACATACATATTGACATCGTTGGCCGACTTCGTGTATCGAACGACTATCGATATTTGGTGACTATCATCGACCGTTGCACCAAGTGGATAGAAGCTATTCCGGTGATAGACATCACAGCCGAGAGCATCGCACGAGCATTTTATGACAACTGGATAGCAAGATTCGGATGTCCATTAAGAATAACCACGGACCAAGTTCGGCAGTTCGAATCAGCGTTATTTCAAATTTTAATGAAGAGATTGGGCATCACACGCATTCGTACTACGTCATTTCATCCCCAAAGTAACGGCCAGCTCGAAAGAGTCCACCGCATCATAAAGGCCTCTCTCATGGCCCGGTGTGCTACTACATAGTGGACAGAAGAACTTCCAACTGTACTACTGGGTCTACGAACAACTCTACGCAGCAGTAATAACTTAAGCCCTGCAATAATGACCTACGGGACAACACTTCGCCAGCCATCAGACTTCATTGCTCCAGCTGCAACGAGTATAGACGATAGTGACTACGTGCGCCACCTCGTGAATATTATGGCATCGGTGAAGGAGAGTACCTGCTCGAATAACAGTGGCATTAACTCGTTTGTACATAAGGACCTAGCTACATGTACACACGTCTTTGTACTACTTTGTAGTTTTTTCCCTTGATTAGGGTAAAAACAAATGTTCTGAAAAAAAAAATTGGATGTCAAAGGGACTGAGAACAAGCTGTCATTATAAGAGAAATCTGCGTCAAAGATATTTTTCGAGTGGATCTAAAAAAGACAAGCATAACTATTTACGGTATGACAAATTATTAAAAAAGTGTATTGAGACATCAAAACGAAATAGTAATAAAAAATATGTTTTAAATAGCAAAAACAAGTGTAAGGCCACTTGGTCAGTGATAAAAAGTGAAACGGAAGTTGCACATAAAGCAAATTACATAGCTGAGATAATAAACGGCAATAAGAGAGTTACGGATGGATTGGAAATAGCAAATAACTTTAACGACTTCTTTGTATCTTTAACTAATGTTACAAACAGCTTAGTGCATAATACATGTACTAAAAATAAACAGGTTAAATCTATATTTCTGTCTCCAATTAATGAGCCATATATGTATAGAACCATTATGTCTCTCACCAACTCCACATCTGAAGGTTACGACTCAATAAGCACAAAAATTGTCAAATTGTGCAGTAGACAATTAACACCCATATTGACATATTTGGTAAATCTCTCATTAGAGACCGGTATTTTTCCTGATAAACTTAAATACTCAGTAATTAAACCTCTATATAAAAAAGAAGATAAAAAGAATATGAATAACTATCGACCTGTAGCCTTACTGCCGATATTCTCAAAAAATTAAGAAAGAGTTATGCACGACAAGCTTACGTCATTCTTTACAGTTAACAACACTATTGTTGAAAATCAATTTGGCTTTCAAAGAAACAAATCCACCAGAGATGCGGCTTTCTTTTTGGTAGATGACATACTCCGACAAGTTAATGACAAAATGTTCACAACCGTTATGTTCCTTGATATGTCTAAGGCATTCGATTTTGTTCCACATAAACAGCTCTTAGAAAAACTTGAACATAACGGCATTAGAGGACATGGATTAAGTTGGATAGAATCCTACTTGACAGATCGGTACCAATGTGTTGATGTTGTGCAACTCAACTCAAATAATTATACTGACATGAAAAGATCACAATATAAAGTAATCAAGTTCGGAGTCCCGCAAGGCAGTGTGCTGGGTCCCCTTCTCTTTTTGGTTTACATTAATGACCTACCTAATAGCACACCTAACAGAACAATTTTATTTGCTGACGATGTATCTGTAATAGTTAATACAAGGAGGAATCTGACATCTTTACAACATGAAATTGACATTAATAATACTTTGACATTAATCATAAACTGGATGAAAAATAATAATTTACAAATAAATCTATCTAAGACACATATAATCAATTTTAATAATCTTATTAATAATAAAATTCGTATAACATACAACGGACAGAATATATTGATTGTGGAACACACTACATTTCTTGGTATAAATATTAATAGTAAACTAAACTGGAAAGAACATATAGAAAAAGTCGCCAACAAAATTAATGGATTTTCATTCGCGTTATACAAACTTACAAAAGTATCAAATCAAAGTACGGCTTACACAGCGTACTCCGCTTATGTGGAATCGGTGTTAAGGTATGGATTGCTTGTATGGGGAAATGGGACCAATATAGATAAGGCATTTATTGCACAAAAGCGGTGCATAAGATCTTTATGTAACATTGCCCCTGATGTTTCTTGTAGACAATTTTTTTTTTTTTTATATTTAGGTCGACAAATTGACGCCACCCGCCTGATGGTAAGCTGAGGCGACGTCTGGCAATTGAGGGCGACTCTCACAGTACACAGGAATACTATAGAGAGTGGCCCTCAACTTGACGACCCAGTAATGTGCCTCTTCACGCTTCGCTTAAAGAGCCCAGGGTTATATGTTGGAGGAAACACGTGCGCAGGCAGGGCGTTCCAAGCCACCATCGTTCGGCAGAGAAACGATCGTTTAAAATGCTCGGTTCTCGCGAAGACGGTTTCCACGGTATGAGGGTGACATCTCTGCCCGGCACGCGTTGTTCGGGATCGGAAGGGAGAGGGTGGGATCAGGTTGAAGAGCTCTTCAGAATACTGACCGTGGTAAATACGGTAGAACGCGGCCAAGGAAGCAATTGTTCGGCGCTGGGCTAGCGGCTCAAGGCTTCCCGTTACCTCCGGACAGTCTATAATGCGAACAGCGCGTCGCTGCATAGCGTCGAGTGCGTCCAGCAAATACTTCGCGGAGCCGTCCCAGAGGTGAGAGCAGTATTCAACGCAGGGTCTAATCTGCGTTTTGTACAGCAGACACCTCTGGTGCGGTGTAAAGAATCGCTTTACCTTGTTCAGTATCCCTAGTTTCCGCGAAGCTAGCCCAATACATCTCTCAATGTATTTTGTGTTATTGAGCTCTCGACGAACGTCTATGCCAAGGATGTCTAGATTGTCCTTCATTGGTAATATTGCATTCTGAAGAGTGGGTAGGGGAAGGAAAGGGGATTTTTTCGCTGTAAATGCACACGCCTGTGTTTTGTGGGCATTGAACTCGACCAAGTTCTCGGCACCCCATTGGGAGATACTGTCGAGGTTTCGGTCGAGATCACCTCTATCTATCACAGATCGCCCCGCCGTCGGACGAACCGAGTAACTCCCGTGCAATGTACTGTCATCTGCATAGCCATGAATGTTCCCGAGGGAAAGCATATCATTGATATGCAGAAGAAAGAGAGTTGGTGACAGTACGGACCCCTGCGGTACCCCGGCATTCACTTGCAAGAAGCGAGAAGCCTGGCCATCGCAGAGGACCCGCACTCGGCGCTCGTTTAAAAAACTGGCAATCCAGCTGCACAGTTGAGGAGGTAGACCATATGCCGGAAGCTTGGAAAGGAGCGAAGCATGCCAGACCCTATCGAAAGCTTTGGCGATGTCCAGGCTAATAGCCAAGGACTCGCCGAACTTTTCCATAGCCTCACCCCATATATGCGTGACGAATGCCAGGAGGTCACCCGTTGATCGTTTTGGCCTGAAGCCATATTGCCGATCATTGATTAGCGAGTGATCCTCCAGGTTTCGCATGAGCTGCTTATTAATAAGAAGCTCGAGCACCTTGCAAATGACTGAGGTGACAGCTATGGGTCGATAGTTGCCTGGATCGGATTATATATTACTGGATGGAACGGATTATATATATATTACTATATTTAAAAAAACTTAAATTTCTTACACTACCTTCCCTATACATCATGGAAGCAATAAAATTTGTAAAACAACACCCTGAAGTATTTAAACGGGCAAAAGATATTACGAGACGTAATAATATTAGAAATCCAGATAGACTGGTATTGGGCGTTATACCCAGAACGACCCGAATGCAAAAAAACAGTTACATAATGTGTGTGAAACTGTTCAATAAGGTCCCTGAACATATTAAGACACTGCCAACAAACAAATGTCTTGCAGCTCTAAAGGAGTGGCTAGTCGATAAGGTGTTTTATTCGATTAATGATTTCCTAAATGGTTAAATGTTAGTAATCTGTATCTTGCTGAAACGAATTTGTTTAAATATAAAATAAAATTATAAACTAGTGAATATTCAACTATTAATTAGGATTACTGACATTATATAAAAATTTGCATGCTATCAGAATATGGCTAAGTGGCCTTGATCTGTTAACATAACTAAGTACTTACCTAAAGCTTATGTAATACCATTATTATGTACCACCCCATTTATTGCAAATAAATATTATGAATTATGAATTATGGCGGTCGCTTGTGCTCGCGGGGACGACCCGTGGGCGGTCCGCGACCGGCGGTAAAATAAAAGTAAAGGTAGTAGTCCGGTGGGCTTCCATCCGCCGCTCGGCGCGTGTCGCCGTCGGCAGGTGGAGCGGTGTCGTATCAGGTAGGTCCGGTGGAGGTAAGGTCACGTGGTAAGGCCATCCTGTCCGGCGGGCGCCGGTGATAGGGCGCGATACCACGCAGACTGCTGGTATGCGCTTGGTCGGCCCGCGCGAACATTCTCGAACTCAGGCCGCGAATGTAGTCGTCTAGGCTCTCTACGCCCAGATCTCTGGCAATCGTGTTATTTTCATACAAAACTACGCTATCTATTTACAAAATATGTCTCGCAAGTTGCGACAGGGTTAGGGAGCAGTCTTGCACGCTCCAAGCTAATTGAGGTATACCTTTCGTTAACATAATATATGTAATCCTAAAATGTTTTGGCACAATGAATTTGGCATACTTTTTTTGGCATAATTATACTTGGTCATAATTGATTTTTAGCAGCATATGTACTGTGGAATAATTATATTTAGGTCTAATATATTTATGCATAGTTATAATTTGCACAATGTTTTTAGGCATAGTGTACAGTCGTCTTATAGTATACTAGCTGACCCGGCAAACGTTGTTTTGCTTTAGGGGTGGACTACCCTTAACATTTAGGGGGATGAAAAACAGATGTTGTCCGATTCTCAGACCTACCCAATATGCACACAAAATTTCATGAGAATCTTTTCAATCTCAATTTCGGAGGAGTATGGCAACGAAAACTGTGACACGAGAATTTTATATATTAGATATTACTAAAATTTAATAGGTATAAATTAATGAAATGAATGAAAAATAAAAAAGTTACTTTAACCAGTATTTCCTATTTTATATAGTGTCAAGGGCCACCCCCTAAGCCGCCTTTTAATTATTTTACATAGTTACTTATTCTGCGTAAGATGATTATGACTATATTCATTATTGTTTGATACGTTTATGCCTTTATAAAGCTATGCTTATAAATTTTATGCTTAAATATGATTATGCTAATTTTATTTATGATTAAGACAAATATGCTAAATTTGTTACGTATAAAAAAAAAAAATTATGCATATAATATATGCATAATTTTTTTATCAATTAATGGTTCACTATCCATTTGCATTAAAAAATAACCATAAAATATTTTGGCATAATATGCCTATATTCGAACGAAATAATACTTACAGGTGAAAGGTAATGTTATCATTTTGTTTATTTGATGTCGCTGATAGCTTTTTACATCAAAATACACAACAACTCGGCATTTTAATAGGAGGAGTGAACTCAGTGAGCCGTGCGACGGGAATGGTGCGGAAAGCGCAGCAACTAGTTTTATATAACGGGCATGACCCGCGGTCTCATACCTTTGGCAGCGGGGTATGCGTGTTGTACGTGCTCCGGTTTGTTTAATGCTCTAAGGCTGTCACTGATAGAGGTCCCTGTGTGTGAATGTGTGCGTATAGTTTAAATTAGTATTCAACATTTTTGTTGTGTGAGTGCATAGCGACGTGATTCAAGAATGCATTAGTATTAACAATTGAATTAGTGTGCGTCCCCCGACCCCCGCTGAAAGTGGCATACTTTTGTTCCTACAAAATAGCGCGCGAGTCCACTCCGGTTGGTTCATTGCTCCGAGCTATCACCTGACGAAGATAACACAATACCGCAAGACAAGGCGGTATGGATTAAAGGTTTTAGCCTACATGTAATTCTGACACTCCTGACTGACTTGACAATGACATTCTTGACAACAACAACGACGTTTTAGACTAATTTTGACTTGATTGCTTTTATTGATATTATTATTATTATTTGATTATTATTATTTGTTACTACTGATTTTTGTGTTTCATCTTTTAGAAAAGTCGTACCTCTTGACTTTCCATTTATTTGGATTCCTTGTGATCGTCTCATTTTATTTAATTAACTTATGATGTAATGATGGAGGAAGTTGACAATGTACTGGATCCGTCCGGACTAGGGTTAACTTCAGAATGTGACCTGCCTTTGGATATCGTGAAAGAGGAGCTGGACACTGAGGATTTTGGTGAGTTGACTTTCCTTATATCTTCACAACTGAGTATATTACTATGTCTATTCATAGGAATAAGTGTCCAGTAAACAGTGTCTATACACTGGATGGAAGTAAGTACATCTAGAACATTACAAAGCAAACCGTGACACTCTACTAGGTACTCTGAGACAGTGGTTTGGTAGCCTGTATCTATAGCGCTACTCTTATAATTTATCTCCTAGGCTCTTGGTCCATACCTGGTCATGTAGTGCCCTTGCCCTCATGTTATCCTTTTTTGGGCTGATGCGCCTAACTACATCACTACTGCTAATAGTGTTAATCCGGGTTCATTCCGTGTTTGGGGCACATAATTGTATATGAATTTTCTAAATTGCATAATGCGTGGTGTATTAGTAGCAGCATCTTACTGGATATGTTGTGTGTATTATACTATGAATGTAGTTATTGATGATTGAGAAAGAGTGGCCTGGAGTTTTTATTGCCAGGTTCTTTTCTTTTTGGCTTTGCAAATCTGGCTTTAAATCAAAATGTAAATTCTTATGTGCTGACATTAATAAGTGTTATTTTATAACTTAGGTATATTAAAAATATTTTTGAGTTTGAGTTTGAGTACCAAAGTGTATGTGCTCAGACTATCTGTCGATCTATCTTATAATCTCTTTTATTTACTTACAGGAGATGTAATCTTAGAACAACATGATGGGAACAGTAACATATCTTTAGACAACATAAAGGAAGAAATAGAGGAGCTTGTCGATACTGGTGAGTTTAAAACTGGCTCTAAATACTGCACTGTTGCATGCACTACCATCACGGAGAATTTGAAGTACTAACATTCCCTGTAGAAAAAGTAGCCTATGTCTTTATAACATCAGCTATCTGACAGTGAAAGTTGTGGGTGAGCTCGTAGGTGTTGTGGAGTGGTAGCAGTATTTCACCATGTATAATATTATGTATGTATCATCATCATCTGCCTGCCCTTATCCCAATTATTTGGGGTCGGCGCAACATGTTTTCATCTTCCATACATCCCTGTCACACGTCATCTCCTCAGTCACTCCTTTCCTGGTCATATCCTCTCTCACGCATTCCATCCATCTTTTCTTGGGCCTACCTCGAGTTATCAAGCCGTCTACATTCATACTTTGCACCTTTCTTACCACGTTACTTTCCTCTCTTCTCATAACATGTCCATACCATGCTAGCCGTTCGCTTCTCACTTTTTCATTTATTGGGGCAACTTTCAAACTTCCTCTAATATACTCGTTCCTTACTCTATCTATCCTTGTTACACCACACATCCATCTTAACATTCGCATTTCCGCTACATGCAGTTTCCTTTCATCCGTCGCTTTTACAGCCAAACATGAAAGTCCATACAGGACGGCAGGTCTGACGACAGTTATTATGATATTGACAGATATTATGTGTGTATGTATTTAGAAAATATATAAGTATGCTTATCAGTTGTCTAGATCACATAGCACTAGTTCTTATAACTGTGCTTTCGCTGTAGATTTAGCGCGATCTAGAAATTATGAATATGATATGAAGCAAAAATTCAATGTTGTCAGTATTGGTCATCAAAGCTCAATGGTCAGAGCATTCCACTGGTTAGGAAAAGGCCGTGGGTTTGAGTCCCGCCGATTGACATCAGTTTTTGTGACTTATTTATAATTTCTTTATTAATATTTTAAGAATAGTTTAAGCAAACTCATTGCTTTGAATTACAAAAATATATTTGAAATTGTCACGCCTATATCCCAACAGGGGTAGACAGTGATGCATTACACACCCACTTCGGGGCACGGGTATGCGGGCAAACCTATTGCCGTTACTGGGCAATAAACAATTCTACCGATTCAAAACCACTCTGTAATTTAAACTATATATTCCCACAGCCAGGACAGATGTTACATAATTATTTATATTTATTATTATATTTATTAATTATTTATTTAATTAATGTGATTCGCGGCAATAGACAACGCCGAATACTTTCGCTATGAGTTCGCAAACTCTCATAGCTAACGAGCTGTTGGCATTCATTCAGCATGCCATCAACAATATGGACGAAGTTAGCATCCTGCAGATTTGCAAGTCCAACTTCAAAGAAGAGGATGTGAGTAGCGGCAAAAGACTACTCTTCCAGACGCTGGGTAAGCTCGACGAGATGCCACCTCGACGGAGGGATGGTACCGAGAAGACTATCCAGAACATCGTCACCTTGCTGAAAGTGACTGACCCACACGACGTGCCAGCTTTCGTCGCGAAAAAATTGCATAAGTTGCCCCCGGTTACGTTTGATCACGTCGACGTCACCAGGTTGCTCAAGGATATCACATCTTTAAAAGCAAGCCTGGAGTTAAAAATGGAGAAGTCTGATCGCATTATAGGTGAACTACGTGCTGAGGTAGTGTTATTACGTAACACTATTTCTACAAGTAAGTCACCGGACACCCCGAGCGTTCACCGAGTCGTGGGGCTCAAAATGCAACGGTGAGCAGTTTTGAGTCACTAAGCGAATTTGCGTCATCTGTCGCCGATAGTGCTTGCAGGGCGAAACGCACCGTCGCTGTCCCTGTTGCAACAGCGGTAGCGGAGAACGTTGTGAGTCATGTAGGTACGTTAACACCAAGTCGTGCCTACGCTGACGTAATGTCAACCAAGAAACCCGCGGGAACTTCAAAAAAACGACAGGAGGCCTGATATGTATCGCCATCTTTGTCTAATTAAGTATCTACTGTGTACATTATACGTAGGTCACACTATAAGTTTTGCGTAACTTAAAAAAACAACATGTTAAAACCAAAATATTATGTTTATTGCTTTTCAAAATACTCTCCTTTACATTTTAAATAAATTTTCATGCAATCGAACTATTTTTTAAAACAGGAGGACCACAGATCTGAAGGCATGTTTTCTACGTGCTGATTGAACGCTATCACTGCCTCTTCGGAGTTGGTAAAAGTGAAACCTCTCATCAAATCTTTGATTTTGGGGAAAATACAGAAATCACAGGGTGCTAGGTCGGGGCTATGCGCAGGATGGGTGACGAGTTGTACTTTTTCGGAAGCTAAAAATGACTTTGTTTTGTTGACCGTGCATGAAGAAGCGTTGTCATGATGTAGGAGAACGCGGCTTTTGGGTCGTCTTTCGCGAACTTTTTCTAACACCCTGGGTAAATAAATGGTAGAATACCACTTGGCAATAACACTCTTTTGATCTTCAAGTGGAATTGTACAGATGGGACCCGTAACTGAGAAAAAAAACGCGATCATTTTTTTACCAACGTTTCTCGCCTGCCTCACTTTTGTTGGCTTGTTCTCATTTTCAAACACCCATTCACAAGATTGCTGTTTTCTTTCGGGTTCAAAACAATAAATCCACGTTTCGTCTCCTGTGAGAATGTCATAAACAGCATTAGAATGTCCGTGGTCGTACTTCAGTAGCATCTGTGAGCACCATTCCACGCGAGCCCGCTTCTGCTCCGCTGTCAGTTCATGAGGAATCCAACGACAACAAAGTTTACAAACTTTCAATTCTTCGTGTAAAATTTTCTGGATTTGACTCATACCAATCCCCAATAGTCCTCGAATTGTCTCATAGGTAATCCGCGGGTTTTCTTCTATTAACCGCTTAACAGTAGCCACATTATTTTCGTTGACGGCAGTTGAAGGCCGCCCTTCACGAAATTCATCATGTAAATAAACTCGACCTGGTGCTTCTCTCCCAAAAGCATTTTGAAGACGAGCGACACAGTCTTGCGGAGAGAGAGAACTTTTAAAATCTTAAAAAATCATCACTGTAAAAACTTTTCGACTTAATTCCATTTTCGTTGCATACGTAGAACTTTGATGTGTGATAAAAAACAATTGACAAATGATTTCCCGCCAATTGTTTTTTTTATTACGAAGAAGGTTGCAACGTTTTAAAAAATATAACATTCGAAATTCAAATAGTTCCGATTAGCTAGAAGTGCAAAACTTTTAGTGTGTCCCATGTATAAGACAACTACTCGGGACTCGGCGCTGTGCTATCACAGCGGGGAAGAGAAGGTTGCGAACGTTTGTTGGCTTTTAGTTCTAGGTCACTTTCACCAAGTGAACGTAACTATAGCCAAATCCAAAAGGAAGCCACGGCAATCATATTTGGGGTTAAACGTTTTCACCAGTACGGTAGGAGTGAACCGTTCATCCTTAAAACAGATCACCGATCAACCTTTAGTGTCAATATTGAATCCAACTACGGGATCAGTGTGACTACGGCCTTACGGCTACAAAGGTATGCAATTATACTATCGGCATATAACTATGTAGTTCAATATATAACCAGTGCAAATAACTTAGTGACCGACTATTTCTCACGTGTGCCGCTGCCCGATACCTCGTGTGAGAGGGATGGCGACTATGACGCGTAAACTGCACTCAACTATTATTCACCGATATTAAAAATGAAACAGACAAAGACAAAACCTTACAAACTGTTTTTAAATATATGAATATCGGGTGTCCGCGTAAGATATCCTGTGAATCAATTCGTCCTTATTTCTTGTGCAGAACAGATTTATAGTGTGAGAATGATTTCTTATTGCGAGGACATAAGCTAGTTATTCCTTTGACTTTGAGAAATAAGATGGTCTGCGAATTGCATAGCACACATTTAGGAATAGTTAAAATGAAAAGTTATTCTCGTAGTAGAATGCGGTGGCCTCAAATAGACCAGGACATTGAACGTTTTAGCGGCGCATGCGATGTATGTGTGAATGTGCGGCCCGCCCCTCCGCGAGCCACACCGGCCGGCGCCTTGGCCGCGGCCGGCTGCGCCATGGGAGAGGATTCACATTGATTGTTTATCAATTGGCCAGCACACCTATCTCGTAGTATGCATAATGACTTAATCACCCAGGCGTTGATAAGACAACTGAAATCCATTTTTTCTATTTTTGGTTTACCGAATACAATTGTTTCAGATAACGAATGTAAAAATTAATTCTAAGGAATTTATTGAGTTTTGTTCCAGTAACGGAATTGTTTACATGAATACACCTATATATCACCACACACACATTCAAATGGACAGGCAGAGATTTTTGTACGTGTGCAAACAAATATTAAAACGTATTTTAAGGGAAACAGTAGCATCGCAGGAGCTTCACGATAAGTTACTCTCTTATCTATTTGATTACAGAAATTCTGTGCACTGTACAACAAGACAGTCGCATCAATTTTCTGGCGAAGTTCTGATAGATTTTGTATTGGTTTCGAATAGACTTTTTCTTTTATGCATCCCCAGTAAAAAAATCAACTGGATTTAGATCGGGGGAACGAGGAGGCCATAAAATTGAACCACTGCGTTCGATCCATCTGTCAGGATATTCTTGACAGACTGTCACCGTCACTAACTATCTCATTCTATCACTTTTGTTCATCACACACACTCGAGACCCCGATCTACAAAAAAGGGTAAGATACAAAAAAGTATCAATTACTGTTTTTGAAATGAGCTCAATTTGCAAAAAATAAGAAATAAAATTTTTAATAGCAAGAAAAGTGGCTAATGTTGCACCATTTTAAAATCTTGATTAAATGCGCCATCTTCTGAAATAACTTGCCAAGGGTAGTGAAGTACATTTTTTTTCAAAATGAAGAGTCAAAGTTATCTAACAATATTTTTGTGAACCATGACTCACTAAAACTTATCTTATTTTATTAAATTAACAATGTTTTTTTTTGCATTAATTTGTAATTGCGATTAATAGCATCGTTAATGAAGATTACGACATTAAAAAAATCACAGCGAAATTGTGACATTGGTGATCACAGGACTTAAAAATGCGACCAAGGGTGTCGAATTTCAACTTTTTTGAAAAAATGTTTATTATCGCTGAACTGAGTGAAATAGATTTATTTTTTTATTTTTCCCATAACTGGTGTAACTTGGCCTTTCATCTGGTCCCAGATTATCGTTGAGTTTTGCGACATCCTGTTTAGCAGATTTCCACGGCACCAACCGTTTCTTCTTCCCAATTCCCACTGAAAGTGTTCCAGTTCCATTTTTGATTGACTCATGACTTTTTACACATTAGAGAAAGAATGACAACATGATTTAATGCTAAAATAATAAGTCGTTAAACATTAAGACTATTTTATTTAAAATAAAATAATATTATATTCTCTACATGTAAGTTAAACATCTGTCAAGTTAAGAACGTTACCGGTAGTGTTTACAAACTTTGTCCACAAAAAATAGTGAAATCACACGTACTGTAGTAAAAATGTGTTAATTATACTAATAATTCATGGTGGATTGTGAACTATTATTTGCGAGTGGAAATATTGTTTTCTTTTTGGTCTAAACAACGTATTAATATCGTACGTACTGGGAAGATAAAAATGTCGAAGTACCCACTTATCGTAACATATCATAACGTCATAACATCGCGTCAACTCACGTCAGTATCATAGTGACACTTGTCATTGTAAATGACAGTTCATAGTATTGCCACAGTATAAAATCGAAGTGTGGGGATGTGTGCTGTTAAGGTGCTAATACACATGCTAGTAATTAATATACTGTATTGTTCGTTTCTCGCATAGTTGGCTATGAGTTGCCTTGGCTGTAGAAGTGCCCTAAATGAGAGTGGCTCTTTGAAGTGTAACACTTGTGGCTCTAAATATTGTTATGAGTGCCTTAATGTTGCTTCCTCCGGTAATCAACTTACTGCTGAGCAGTTGGCGGGGTTGAATTGTCCTTGTTGTCAAAATGTAACGAGACGGAAAAATAAGGATGAAAACACCCATCCGGCGAGGTGGTGGTCCCCGGTCGCCAGGCGCTTCATTGAACGCATCATTCTCTCAGATTAAGCATGATTTGCATGTCGCTGTGAATAGTTCTACGGGAGTCAATTTAAGGGGCGATGCGTTGACTCTGGAAACTATAAGTCGGCTCGTGGACCAGAAACTTTCCTTGGAGTCAACGTTTATATCGAACCTGCGTTCTGCCCCAGAAAACTCTGCGAGTGTTTGGAGGTTGATGTTGCTGTTGCCGATGTTAGGGCTTGCCGCCGCGTTGCGAAGATGAATTCAAGCTCCAAGAGACCGAGGAACATTCTTATTACACTCTCGTCGCAGCGCATACGTGATGTTCTTTTGTCAGCAGTAACACGGTTCAATAAGTCACACTCTGCTAGCAAGTTATCTACAACTCATGTTGGCCTTGGTGGTCCAAGCAGTAGGATATTTTTGTCTGAACACTTATCTCCTGAAACGAAAGAGCTGCACAGCGAAGCGCGAAACTTTTGTAAGGAAAAGAAAAATAAATTTGTTTGGGTTCGCTTTGGTCAAATTTACATTCGCAAGGACGAAACAAGCCGTGCCTTATTGGTGAAAAGTAGTGCTTGCCTTGAAAGTCTTCAGTAGATTTTTACCTGTCTTGTATTCCTATAATAAGTTTTGACTCTATATATTAAACATAATTTAACGTTAACAGTGCTCAGTATATACTATCAAAACGTTAACAGAATGCGAACTAAGTTATCTGAATTTAACTTAAATTTATTAAACACCAACTATGATGTCGTATGCCTCACGGAAACCAACCTTAATGCGGGCGTGTTTGATGGGGAAATTGTTGACGATCGGTACAACATTTTTAGAAAAGATCGCGAGGATTCCTCCTCCACTAAGGAGGAGGGGGGGAGGAGTTTTCGTTGCTGTCCAAAGAAAGTACCAGGTTATCCGTCAGGCATCATGGGACAGCCGTATGGAGGATGTCTGGATCACTATTATCCCCAGTGAGCGCGATGCCCCACTCCTAAATATATGTGTTTGCTATTTGCCCCCTGATATAGGCCATCATAGCCTGGATTGCCAGCATTTGATGCTTAATGTTTCTCCATGTGATAATTTTTGTTGGTTGGAGATTTTAATACCAAAGATTACTACGATTATTCCGTTGCTACCTGTAATCCTTCCTCGACTTAGGGTTCGGCTTCGTTCGCTCAAAGTAGGAAGCTCCGACTACTGAACGAATTTCTCTCGCTTTGTAGCTTAAAGCAGTATAATGACGTCACAAATATTAATAACCGCTTGTTAGATCTGGTACTCTCAAACACCATTCATATCGAGAGGGCTTCAAAAGATTGCTTCAAAGCGGCTGAATTTCACCAAATGTAAGTTTGAGAAAATTAAATTTGAACTAAATAACATGAAATGGGAGGAAATCTTGTCATCTTCTGAAGTTGATTCATGCCTCGAAATTTTTTACGAATATTTATTTCAAATAATAAAAAAACATACACCAACCACTACCTTCAAACCTTCGTCATATCCATATTGGTATAGTAAGCCCTTGATTAAGTGCATTCAGGAAAAAAATAAATTTCATAGATTATACAAAAAATACGGTAATCCTCGTGATTATGATGTTTTTTCATTGCTTCGTGAGAGATGTAAAATGATAACTAAAGATTGTTATAAAAAATATATTCGTCTACTGAGGACTCTTTGAAGACGAACATTAAATATTTTTGGAGATTTGTAAATAATCGAAAGGGTCGAGTCTCAGTGCCTGATAATGTAACGTTTGACAATACCTCATCATCTGATGGCCGGGGGATCTGTGATCTCTTTTCTCACTATTTTGGTTCAGTGTTCGGGACTCAATCTAACTGTGGCGCTTCTCCGGCTGATAGTGGCCTAAACTTAGAAGGGTACTCTCTAAACACAATGACTCAAATTCCAGTAGAGGTAACTGATGTGTTGAATATTATAAACAAACTTGATGTCAATAAGGGGTCAGGCCCTGATCTTCTCCCTCCGTCCTTTGTTAGACGTTGTGGTGTTGAGTTGTGTATTATTTTTAATAAATCGCTGACTACTGGCATGTTTCCCAAACTGTGGAAGATCGCGCACATTATACCCATATTTAAAAGTGGCGATAAATCCAAATGCGAAAATTATCGGCTGATAAGTATCCTATCTTGCCTTGCTAAAATATTTGAGTCAGTAGTGTATAATCATCTCTACAATTATTTCAAACCCATAATATCAGAACAGCAGCATGGTTTTGTTAAAAACAGATCAACGGTTACCAATCTACTCGAGTACAAGTATTATCTTTGTCAGGCATTTGGTGTTGGCGGACAGGTCGACTCGGTATATACAGACTTTTCTAAAGCATTCGATAAGGTCAATCATCATCTGCTTTGCCGGAAACTGGCCACGTACGGCATTCATGGCAGCTTGTTTCGTTGGATTTGTTCGTACCTTGATAGTAGAACTCAGTTGGTTGCATTAAAAGGTTTTGTTTCCTGACCTATCAAGGTAACTTCTGGTGTCCCACAAGGATCCCACCTGGGACCTTTATTGTTTGTCATCAACGATCTCATTCAGAAGCTTTCATGTAAATGCCTGTTATATGCTGACGAATTAAAAAAAAATACTTTGATCTCTAAACCAGAAGATTGTCTAGCCCTTCAACAAGACATTAATACTGTATCACATTGGTGCCAAACCAATTACATGTACTTAAATATTAAAAAATGATTTGTCATCTATATATTTAATACGACAATTTGTCTGTCCGTCCGTCGCGTTTTTCAATTTACATACATTTGCATGAAATATTAAAATATTCTTTTTTTTTATTTTTTATTTGAGGCGATACAAAGTTCGCCGTGATAACTAGTATCGTTTACTAACAAACAAAACAGACTTACGTGGTGCTACGATATTGGTGGTCAGGTGCTTGGTCGATCGAATGATTGCTAAAGATTTAGGTATTGTGTTTGATGAAAATCTCACATTTCGTACCCATTACAGCCATATTACATCCAAAGCTAATCAACTTCTGGGGTTTGTTTTGCGGTCTACCAAGGAGTTCAGACAGCCTTCTAGTTGTCTTTACCTGTACTATGCCTTGGTAAGGAGCATTTTGGAGTATGCCAGTCCCATATGGTCTCCAAACTATGGGGTGCATATCCATGAAATTGAGCGTATTCAAAAAAGAATGCTCCGAATTCTAAGTTATCGCCAGAGCCCCGGACGATCAGAAATGGATTACCAAGATAGGCTGCGTAGATTCGAAGTGCAGCCATTGGAAGCTGGCCGCACATATTTTGATTTAGTTTATTTGTACAAAATTTTACATTACGTCATAGATACTCCTGGCTTACTTTCTCAAATTACCTTCAATATTAAATTTAGTGCAAGAAGATCTAATGACACAAATCTGTTTTCCCTAATGGTATATAAAAACAATATTTCATTTTACAACCCTTTGACTAGGATGGCCCGCAAATATAATGAATTGGCAAGGGGGAACGGACTCCTTGACATATTTGATCCTAACTTTAACAGATTTGCTCATGTCCTGAAGAACATCCTCCATATGCTTTTTTTCCCTGTTCTATTGTTGTTTAACTTCAACTAATCTGGTGTGTTTCTTCTAGCTTTTATAATATTGTTTTAGCTGTGTGCATGAACTTGTTATGATACAATCCAGAACAGATCTGTATTATTTTAAGAATTATTTTTACATTGATTGTATTGTGTTTTCTGCACCTAAATAAAAATAAATAAAATAAATAAATACATAATGCAACAGAAAAAAATAAGTTGTGTTTTACTATTTACATTAAAAAAATAACAAAAAATTAATGTGGTGGGTCAAAAAGTCTGAAAACCAATCACTGGGGCATATCAGTTAGTATACATTATTAGTCATGCAATTATGTAGAATCATACTAATGAATGAAAAGACCCTTTTTTGAAATCCGCGGCCGCTCCCACGTCCGCTGCCGAGGCCATCTGGTGAACACTCCAGGAATTTCCAGTTGCCCCCGGCGGAATGAATGAGCCTAATTTAGGTCTTAAATATTAAAATAGCGGACGGCCACGGCTTCGCCCGCGACAAATTATATCCAAAGCGTCATGGAAATTGGTGCAGCATTTTTTGAGTTTAGCGCGAATAGACAAACGCTGCGGAGAACTTTGTTTTAATATGTAGTGATAAATGATCTGAAATTAAATTACACCGTGGCCCAAAATAACGTTGACAAAATTTTAAAAATGAAAATTCTCAAATGGAACGCGATTTGTTATCTTTTGTTTTTTTATATTATTTGCTGGTTCCTTGGCGCCAAATCTACATTGTTAGTCGGTTGAAAAATTGTTGCAATTAATTTATTTCGCTATGTCAGCGAAACGAGTGCCCATACTTACTTTGCATGAGCGTGGAAAAAGGCAGTGTGAGATAGCAAGCATTCTTGGTGTAAGCCGTCAGTTAGTTTCTGCGACAATTAAACGATATAATGAGTTGGGCAACATTGAGGACCGTCCTGGAGAAGACGTAAGAGGACTGTTCGAACTTCTAGGAACAGTTACATCATCAAACAAAGGCACACTACTACGCAATCCACAGATAAAGGTGAGTAAAAATGTCACGTGACTTAGGGATTAGTTGCTCCACCGTGCAACGTATAGTGAAATATGACCTCCAATTTATCCCTTATAAAATTAGAAAAGCTCAGTTGCTTACAGATAAAGACAAAAAAGTCCCGTTGTACCGTATGCACCATAGACCTGCACCATCAATGGTGCAGATGAGACTAGTTAGTTTCATTTGCACCATTATTATTGATACTACTACTTCACCATACTTTCCTTGCCCCCGTATTTTATGACTTTATATAATGGTCAGTCTTTCTAATCTTGAAGGTTCTTATGTTGTTATGTATTCCTGGTACATTTGAGGTTTGTGTCTTTTGTAATGGACAATAATTTTCAACTGTACTCGGTGCACCTGTTGACACATTTCTTTATTTTTCATCGAGACAAAAATGTATCATTCGCTTAATAGGGCAGTATGGATATATCTTACCAGAGCCGCTTGGGTCCCTTAACTCTCTATTATAAGATCAACAAAAGTACTAGGAGTACAGAACTACAAAAGAGCACTCGCCAACTCTTATCTCGCTCAGTTTGGTTTATTCAAAATGTGTTCGAAGAAGTTTTGTTCAGAAACCGTTCACTTTTGATCGTGCTTAAAAAATGTCATATTGATTCTTCTGTTTAATGCTTTGGTAAGGTAGACAGAGCTGTTTATTGTACCCATATTTCGTTAGTCACATTGATGGTGAGGTCATATTTTATTATAAATGACACGAACCTCGAATAAAATACTACATAAGCACTCTCGAAATCTCATTCGAATCTCGATCCGTTTAGTTTATTTAAATGTGTCAACAGGTGCACCGAGTACAGATGAAAATGATTTTTTTTTCAATCAATCAATCATTTATTTATTGCTGAACACAGGTAAATTATTACAAAGTTATCCTAGATGATACAGGAATCTACTTCCGCTGTGCTCTGCCTCACCGAGCATGCAATATTTACGGGACGATAAAATAATGTCATATACTTACCTACATATTAGAATAAATTAGAAAAATGTCAAAATTATAAAATAAATTGAATTACAAATGTCTATAGCTATAGATTGTCCATTATAAAAGACACAAACCTCAAATGTACCAGGAATACATAACAACATAAGAGCCTTCAAGATTTTAAATTCTTTTAAATTCAGTGAAAACCGATTGAATGTTTGAACTCATTATTCTGAAAAAATACCAGGCGATCATAACAGAATAGGAGGTTCTGGTTGTGAAAATGGAAAAAAAATATTGTTTGATAACTGGTTATGAAACAATGAAGAAAAATCCATATTGATATCCAGTTATGAAAGTGGACGAAGAGATTGATCCTATAGTGTCTTCTCAATGGTGCAGATGAGACCATACCCAATCCGCGGTTTCGTTTGCACCATTAATGGTGCAGGTCAATGGTGCATACGGTACAACGGGAAAAAAGTTCGTCTTTAGAGGTGCAGATTGCTTAAACAGCGTTCCGTAGCTTCAAATTGGGAACATATCGTTTTTCTGATGAAAAATTATTTTCGATTGAGCAAGCCCACAATCACCAAAATGACAGGATCTGGTCAGCATCTCGTCCTGGAGCTACTGCGGTTGTTCCGCATCGTCAAAACGCACAAACAGTTATAGTTTGGGGAGGAATATGTTCCACTGGCAAAACTCCCTTAGTTTTCATAGATAAAGGCATAAAAATCAATCAAGAATATTACCGACAAGAAATCCTCGAAACTGTGCTGCTTCCCTGGAGCCAAGTCTTCGGCAACCAACCATGGATATTCCAACAGGAATCTGCGCCAGCTCACAGGGCTTCAAGTGTTCATCAGCTCAAAAGAATGGCCGCCTTACTCGTCAGATCTTAATCCAATGGATTACAGTTTATGGTCTATCTTAGAGGCAAGGGACTGTGCTAAGCGTCACCAAATTGTCGACGAGCTGAAGTTTTCCTTAACGCGGGAGTGGGACTAAATATCCGTCGAGGAAGTGCGGAAAATTGTAGCAAATTTCACGAAGCGTTTTTCGCTCTGTATCAGTGCTAAAGGGGGCTATTTTGAAGATAAATAGAAAATATGGTGCTCAATGAGACCTAGTTACGTTTCATTAAACATAATTCTGTTTATAATTTTTATAAAATAAAAAAATGTAAAAAATATTATTCAACGTTATTTTGGGCCACCCTGTATACACAAATTATATACCTTTCTCAGAACCACTCTATGCATTGGTGAAAACCGTATCAAAATCCGTTACGTAGTTTTAAAGATCTATGCTTACATAGGGAGGGACGGACATACTTTGTTTTATACTATGTTATGATTTTATGAAATTCAAATAAAAAATTGTCTAATCGAATCTAAAATAATCATTCCGAAAAATAGGCGGGAACCCATAACATTATACTTCATTTTGCCATGGTTTATCGATACATCGATAATCGTGACGTCATCAGGTGGTCAAGCCCATCGTAAAAAGAATCTATTTTACGTTATTTAAGACTAATTCTTTATTGTAAATAGGAAATATTACTGCACAAAGCAAGGGTAGTCAATGTACTATGTTTAGAACTTTTTACTTATTTGATAAACACAAGACATAAACAAATATCTGTTAAATATTGGATAGAAACAGGCGTTACTTGGCGAAAATCCTCAGAGAAAGTCTCAGACAGTCTTGATAATGCCTCGTTTAGAGGCGAAACAATTGTCGACGTTTTGTTGTCCTTTTAATTCTGCGAAAAATTTATGCTATTATAAATTTTTCAAAAGTTTTTTCTTAAAACATTTTATTTACCATTGCTTTTTAAATATCTGTTATTTAAGAATTGCTGGAAAATTTTGTATTTACCTGTGAAACGTGTAATTATTTGGATTGTCGGCTTTAGTAACATTACAATTACTTAAACAACAAGACACCATGGCTCTTAAATACAGTTTTATTGTAAACAACAAAGGATTCGCTTATATTTTAGAAATCTAGTATTCGCCAGTTTACAAGATAAATGCTCCTTTTGTTATTTGGAAAACTACGGAAAATTTTTGGCACTGACACTGACACATAGATAAAAGTACGTCATCGTCTATCTTTATTTATTAGTCATTAAATCATGTTGTCATTCTTTCTCTATTATGAATGTCATTTTATATCCTAAATGCAGAACTAACTTAAAGAAACATAGTTTTGTCATGACCATAAGTCCGTCTGTTTCATTCTCGGCTTTTAAAGTTTAATTTTTCTAGCTAACCGTTTAGGAGGAAACGGTTAAAGCTAGAAAAATTAAACTTTGCATAAATATGTGTATTTATAACGGTGACCAATAGACTAGGGCTGAAGACTTTGAAAATGGTAAAAAGTGAAAAAAAATCATAGTAGGATGAAACCCATTACAAAAGGACGAGAATATAATAAAAATTAAGGGAAAAATAATTTACGGTCGATCTGAGGTCGAGAAGTGGAAAGGCACCCCTTTTTTAAGGGTAAAAACGGTTTATCTCGATTTCCGGCAAAACTACAAGTCCTATGGAAAAAAAGTAAATGACAAAGTTGTAGGTAATAATGAGACCTACAACTTTTGAATTTTAACTTTTTTTACATAACCTCAAAATTAATGTGAAAAATTCAAATAATCATGTTTTTGGTTTTTATTTTTACCTTTTGCAAAACATTTTTTTTTTCACGAAATTTGGTGTAAACTTACCTTTTTATGTCCCAAAGACTGTAATTTTTTTGATTTGAAATATTTATGTTTTCACATAATTTTGACTTAGAATCAAAAATACACCCTAATTTTCAATCAAAAATTCTCACGTCAAAATATCAGCTTTTTAAAAAAAGTCGGGAAGTTTTTTGTTCGTTGAAATCTCTTCTTTCTGATAATGTAAAAATATATATACATTACTATGGTAAATGTTCTCAGAAAATGCAAAGAAAAGAAAAAAACTCGAGTTCGAAATATTTTTTTGAATCACTATGTCCAATTTTGAGGTTGAACCTTTGTAAAATTTACACTTTAATTACTTGAAAACCGTACGATTCCATGTTACATTGATAAACAAAAAATACAAATCGAAATATACTACTATAACAACTATAACAACCAAATAAGTTAATTTTTAATAAGACATCTACTATATTTTGAGAAAGTTGTAAAATATTCTTTAAATTATATGCATAGATGCCTATTTATTGCTATTTTAAGATAACTTATATACCTGAGTTACCTAGGGATAATTTTAGCCCATCAAAAGGTATTTCATAGAGAAGTGGGGAAGGGGCTAGGCGGGTAAGACCTAGTCTTTCTACCTGTTAATGAAATGAAATTATTTATTTATTTGTATAGGTCACTAAATGGCTCTTACAAACGTCAGTAAGTACTTAAAATAAAAAAATGTCATTGCTTCTATATTTACATGTACTGCCAGATTTGCAAAGCAATAAGTAGAACCGAGAGAAAGAACCTGGCAATAAAACTCTCGGTTATTTCGTAGCAGCTGTAAAAACCGTTAGCCAGTATTCGAGATACAGAGCAGCAAACAACATCGTTCATAAAAATGCACGTGCAGTCTGTTGACCGAGATTAAAATATAGTTAGTATTTACCTTGCTATGTACATTCTAAAAGTTTGTTTTAAAGTAAATTTGTCACAGTTTTCTTGAAGTAACCCAGCCTTTTTTTTTTTTTTTTAAATCCTCGGCCCGTTGTCGCGGCCGCACCTACGTCCATTGCCGAGCGCCTCCGGTAGAGACTGAGAGAAGAAGTAACCCACCCTGCACGCGTATTTTTATAAGTTTTTGTTATAAGTTATCTTAAAACAGCAATAAATAGGCATATCATTTAAAGAATATTCTACAATTTTCTCAAAATATAGTAAATGTCTTATTAAAAATTAACTTATTTGGTTGTTAATTATAGTAGTATATTTCGATTTGTATTTTTTGTTTATCAATGTAACATGGAATCTTACGTTTTTCAAGTAATTAAAGTGTAAATTATACAAAGGTTCAACCTCAAAATTGTACATAGTGATTAAAAAAAAAATTTCGGATTCGAGTTTTTTTCTTTTCATTGCATTTTCTGAGAACATTTACCATAGTAATGTTTATATATTTTTACATTATCAGAAAGAAGACTTTTTTTAAAAAGCTGATATTTTGACGTGAGAATTTTTGATTGAAAATTAGGGTGTTTTTTCGATTTTAAGTCAAAATTAGGTGTAAAAATAAATATTTCAAATCAAAAAAATTACAGTCTTTGGGACATAAAAAGGTAAGTTTTCACCAAATTTCGTGGAAAAAAAAATTGTTTTGCATAAGATAAAAATAAAAAACCAAAAACATCATTATTTGAATTTTTCACATAAACTTTGAGGTTATGTGAAAAAAGTGAAAATACAAAAGTTGTAGGTCTCTTTATTACCTACAACTTTGTCATTTACTTTTTTTCCATAGGACTTGTAGTTTTCCCGGAAATCGAGATAAACCGTTTTTACCCTTAAAAACTCACCCCTTTCCACTTCCCGACCTCAGATCGACCGTAAATTATTTTCCCTCAATTTTTGTTATATTCTCGTCCTTTTGTTATGGGTTTCATCCTACTATGATTTTTTTTGGTTTCAGAAATTATCGGCACTGGTCTACAAGGGCTACAGTATTTTTTTTTCTGGACTTGATTACCCTACACAAAGTGAAAATGATTTTTTTTTCTACCGTCAACCCCATCGTGTATAAATTTTTGGTTTAAGAATTCGTTTTCGAGACATTCTACTTTAAAGCCCATTTTCATTAAAACAAAGCTTCCTTAAGCAAAGTTTAATCCAAAAGCTAAACGGCTGGCTTATGTTTTTTTTTATGAATAGATTTGAGTGCGTTTGACCACAATCTTACCTGATGTTAAGTAACGATGCGGTCTAAGATGAAGCACGCAAACTCAAATAATGCCTAATTACTCTTGCCTTGAAAATTTCAAAATTATATGTATCGAGGAACAATGACGCTGGAAGGGAATTCCATTCCTTAGCGATTCGCATGATGAAAGAAGAAGCGAATCGAGAGGTATGAAGAGCTGGAATATCGACCACATACGGATGGAATCTCAGACCACGCCTTGATGTCTGATGATGGAATGGTGCTGTACTACTGTGTAATGGTACTGGTGGAATTAATTCATGCAATTAAACTTTCAAGAAAAACTATAACAGATCAGATAACTTTGTTAGTTCAGGAGTTATAGGCTACTAACATGACTACGGAACCCTATTCTTTGCGTAACCCACGCACTTGGTTGGTTTTTTTTAACTAATGCCAGTGCCAGGTAAGCACTGACAGTAGAAAGTATAACGGATTAGTGAGATTCTATTGTATTACTTAGAAATAACACTCAATTTTTTATCGATATTTTGCGTATTCCATGGTGTACACAACACTATTACACCCACCCATTTGCATTTTGTTTTTGGGATCGCCTTACATAAGTGTTCCCGGGGCCTATATGCTTTTAGGCTTAAAATTAAGCCTATTAGTTCTTTTTGATGGCCATGATAGAATAGTAGGCTTTTAAAAGGCTACTCACTTTAAAAAGCCTATAGGTTTATAAAAAAGCCTATAGCCTAAAGCGACTAAAGTCTTTTTCAAGTAGTAGGCTTATTATGAGGCTATCTATAGCCATTATTCAGATCATGACTTAGTATGAATTAAACAAGATTTATTTTTGTATGGTTTATTTTTATTTATTTTCAAATTTAATGAAAACGAATATTATTTGAAATTGGAAATACTTGTTTATATTATTTCCAAACAAAATTAGCCATGATGACAACCACATTGAAGATCTTATATGTTTATCATCCAGACGATTTTTAAAACGCTCTTATTAGCTTCACTTGTATGTATGTTTGTAACCGACTCTTTTGGGTTCGATTTTGCCCTACTTTGAACGATCAGATTTAATTCAAACTTTGCACACCTGTCAAAGACCGATAACAATGCAATAATTCGATTGAAAATTAAAAAAAATACGAAAATAAAAACTAAAAAATGTTTAATAAGTAAAATAAATTTTACTTATTAAAATCATTACATATGCACCTCACGCTTTTTTTACAATAATATACATTTATTTCTTATTTACACTATTCTTAATTCAAAGTTATTAAAATTTATTTTCTACTTTTTAGTTGGATTCTCTATAAAAGCGTGTTTTTTTAAACTATTATTTTTAATAATTAAATTTCCTGCTTAAATAATGATTGTTCGCTGGGGACACTTGTGGCAGGTATTGATAAAATATCAAACGCCATAGATTGTAAATGTGGTAAATTTTTTCCTTGAGTTTTCCACCATGATACGAGTGTAGTGGTTGTTGTGAGGTATATTGGGACGTTTACAGTAACACAATATGTGGATGAATGAATTTTGATTGTTGACATGCATTCGCTTTTATATTAATGGATACAAGTACCTATAGTACTAGAATATTCCCGATGATACAAAACTGGTTTAGGTAGGTGTGACTTAGACAATAGGAACAAGTTTAAATACCTATACTTATGTTGTACCTACGATTTGTTTACTTGTTGAAGTGCGTGTGCGCATCTAGCTATTGGGGGAATATTATGGTAGGTACTCGAAAGTTCTGGGTGCGCCTTCTTGTATTATCTAGACGTATGACGTCAGAGATAAGGTATGCGCCACACTACTCCCACGGTGAGACCGTAACTACGGGCGATAGTAATCTGGAAATCGCACTCTACGTCCACTGCTTGTTTTCCTTGTGAGGTCATCTGCGGGCTGGTAGTTCTGGACCTGTACCTGGTCGTGTGTCTCGTCAGGGAGTTCTGTAGCCATGAAAGCTGGGTCCAAACGGTCTATAGTGACCTTTTGTGTCTTGCCTTGCACGTCAATATCGTATGTCTTCTCGTCGCGCCGAACTACTCTGTATGGTCCAGAGTATGGGGCCTCGAGTGGTTTTTTTAATGGGCCTTGGCGTAAGAAGACATGAGTAGCTGTTGGCAAGCTCTTGGGGACGTAGAAGGTTCTACTTGAGCTGGTGTGCCATGAAGTTGGCTGTGGAGTCAGCTTTGCCATATGAAGGCGAAGTCTGCCGACTAGCTCTGTCATGTCCACTGGATCTTGAGGGCTGGTAGTAAGGAACTGTCCAGGCAAGCCTAGTGTCTCACCGTAGACAAGTTCTGCTGCTGAAGTCTGCAAGTCTTCTTTACATGAGCTTTGTTTGCCTAGAAGAACCCATGGAAGTGCTTCAGTCCAGCTTGCTGTAGCGTAACATGATATGGCCGATTTGAGCGTCCGGTGCATTCGTTCCACGATTCCATTGGCTGCTGGATGATAACTCATTGTGAGATGATGGGTAGCACCTAGAAGCGACACCAGGTGCTCAGGGCATCCATAGCGTGCTATCCATCCTGATATTAAAACGTTCACAACGGTCTCAGCTGTGATATCTTGCAGCGGATATGCCTCAGGCTAGCGTGTTGCGCGGTCGATTATAGTGAGGCAGTATTTGTAGTTGGACGATAAGGGTAGCGGGCCTATAAGATCAAGGTGTATATGTCGTTAAGACCTGATGGAGTGATACGGCCCCTGCTTGGAAGATAACAATTAAAACGACGTAAGACAATTAACGTTACTTTATTGGCAGGGAACCTATGGTTTATATAATGCTAGTAGCTAATCGTGTGTCGGTAGGATAAGATCACATATACTGTTTACGGAAGTGACCGGTGCACTTAACTGTGGGTCCACAGGCGACGGCGAATGGCCAGCCGGGTCCGCTGGTGTCCTCCAATCAATCTTGTTCTAGCAGGCCGCGATGCTCCGGGTCGAAGGCCACGGAGCGACGATATAGGCACAAGGTGGTCCGTGCCTCAGGGTGGAACCCTGTGTGCATGTTAGTCTGGTTCATCAACCCTAACGACCGCATAACGGCGATAGATGAAGATGGTGGTCTACAACCCAGCTCGAGCTCTGCACAAAACTCTACCACATGTGTATATAATAAATTATGAAACTCCAAACGCTTCCAACATATGAAGTGTGCCTCAATCCACCCATTTGTGGGTCCACAGGAAAACCAATCCAAACGTTGCTCCTAGCAAAAACATAAGGCATCGGATTAAAACTACGGGGGCCCTGGCCACAATAAATGGGGTGATGCAAAAAAACACTACAAATATGGAACAACGAATCCCTATGGACGCTGCTCCTCCAACAAACTAAGAGTTGTCAATAAAAAAAAGAAAGTCAATAATAAGTCCTAAGTCAAAATAAATTACTTAGTCAAAAAATAATAAGTTAATTCCAAAAGAAAGTCATCTCGAAGTCCTACACGTGCTAAATTCCCACCATGTCCGCTAAAGTAAACTAATCCTATAATACCTACTAATATAATAATACTACGAAACGCTTCCTTCTCCTATTATAAGACCCGTTCGAGGGCTACCCGTTCCGTAACCTAAAGTTTCCATTCCAGCCGGATATGGAACGACTCACGAGTCTTGTAAGTCTGCTAACTCCATATAGGGATAACATACCACTTGACTCGTGGTCGCTCGCATCTGTGTGCACCTCGAATGGCAGATAAAGATTAGGGCACGCTAAACTGGTGCCTTTATTAGACATGGCTAATCGGATTCTCGCGCCGTGCGGACTAAACCGAGTGATTTTAACTATATTTAGATATTTATCAGGCTTACGTTCTACCAGATTAATAATAATAATGCGAATGCTGAAAATCTTTACCACTAAATAAAATTACAATTACGTTTTGGTATGCTAATATCAAGTCAAAGCAATTCTTTAAAATTAAAATTATAACAAATGTCGAAAATAAAAATTTACAATTTGTAATACCAATGTGGGTAGCTAAGATTTAAAAAAATACAGCGACCGTTGAGTCTGCTGGAATTCACATACATAAAATCAACATGAAAAATAAAATCGAGAACAAAATGGAGGACACACACAAAATTGTGCGTCTACCCTTGCGCCTTATAAAATTTTGGAAAAAAATATATAGATAGAAAGAAAAGAAAAGACAAAAGAAAAGAATGTGGGTCCTTAAATAAGGCCCAAGGTACGTAAGCAATTCTGTTCACAGCACTTACCCCTGAATCGGGAACGGGTAACTAATTGCACAAGTTCACCACTATAACTAAATTCTAAATGTTATAATTTAATAATTATTTTAAATGTTATAATTTAATATTTCGTTAACGGTGGTTACGACAGTTGTGCGTTGATGAGATTTCTATTATGCTAATTTTTTGTGTCTCCGTTAGCTCTGCGCCGGCTTATATGACCTCGGTCCGGGCAATAAAGTCACACCGACCCCTTCTCCTAGCGTCTAGTGACGCGCCACTCCACGTATCGATGCGCCTCGCTATTGGTTAGACGGCCAATCCTTATCTTTTCGATCTGGCCCGGCTCACCGGACAATGAGCGAAGGAATTTCTTCATTGTCCGAACCGGTCCGCTAACATTCTAGAAGATTCTAAATTAGTGTTGTTACCAAACGCAAAATGTGTATTGTCGATGTATGCACATCGTAACAGGAGTGTCGAAGGCACGTAATGGGGCTGATTTATGGCGAACTACTTTGCTTCGCTGGCACGCCTCGCACTGCTTGGCCCATAGTCTGCAATCGCGTTTTATGCCTGGCCAAACAAATCTTTGCGTCACTAGTTGTACACTAGCTTTCGCACCGGGATGGCTCAGGTTGTGCAGAGACAGGAACACTTGCTTCCGAAACGATTTCGTGACGAATGGCCTTGTCGTTGAAGATACGTCACCATAGACTTCGGTGTTGCAGCCTGGTAGTATGACTTTCTTCAGGTGCAGGGACGAACCGTTTTCAAGATAGGCTCGGAGTCTGTTAGATGTACTTTAGCTAAGGCATTGTAGTCCGCAGAGACCACAGAGGTGGTCAAAGTCCGCTGGGCGCCACTGGAAATACGTTCTGCTTGTAACCAGTGACGCCCGGCAACGGACGTTAGAGCGGCCGCGGCCTTGGTCGCGGAACTAAAAAAAAAATAAAAAAATAAAAAAAAGGCATTGTGGTCTAAAGGCTGTGTCAACTCTTCGATTCGGGATAAGGTATCGCCGACTACATTTTTCTCTCCTTTGATATACCTGATGTCAGTTGTAAATTGACTGATAAAATCAAGGTATCGAAACTGCCTTAGAGAACATTTGTCTCGGTTTGTTTTGAAGGCAAACGTTAATGGTTTGTGATCAGTGGCAACGGAGAAAACTTGTGCTTCAATCATGAACTTGAAATAGCGTATAGCCTAGTAGATAACTAAGAGTTCTCGATCGTACGGACTATATTTTTTTTTTTTTTTTTTTTTTTTTTATTCTTTATTGTACAGATTTACAAAACACAAAACAAACAATAACAATATGTACAAAGGCGTGCTTAAGCCAGTAATGGCTTTTCTTCCAGCAGACCTTAGAGGTATAGAGGAGATAAATAATACTAAACAGAGAAGAGGAAAGTGTAAACACGTACACATACAACATTACATATAATACAAGAAGAAAATTAAACTAATAAATGTAATACATATAACAGACATTAAATACATACACATAAGAACTTAATAATATTAGACTATTCTTCTGGGATGGACTGAGTTTTCTTGAGAAGAACGCGAGAGGTTGCCAATCTTGACCTTTACGTTGTTGTAAGGCTGCGCCCATTGCTGTATCAGATGCGTCCGTCTGGATTTGGAGCTCAGGTTTTGGATCAGGATGTGCCAAAAGTGCGGCTTCAGACAGACTTTGCTTGCACTTCTGGAATGTTTCCAAAAGGTTTGGTGTTAGGGTAACTGGGTGAGATCCTTTGATCTTTGGTCCAGTTAGTAACACATTGAGTGGAACTTGAGGGGCTGCAGCTGCTGGGATGGAGCGTCGATAAAAATTAAGCATACCCAGGAAAAGTCGTAGCTCATAATTGTCTTAGGTATTGGGAAGTCCAATATGGCTTTGACTTTGTTATAAACTTAAGACTAACGTGTCTTTTACACGATTATTGAGATATATACATACCTCTTTATTACCCGATGATTTCGGCCCTGTTACAAGAGCCGTTAGTCTTAAGTTTATAATGTGTACAAAACGCGAAAGTTTAAAGAAGTATTTGACTTTGTTGTGTAGCGGTTGTATGCCTGCTGCGGAGACTCTGTATCCCAGGAATTCAACTTCTGGTCTCCCAAAGACGCACTTGCTAGTGTTGATGAGTACACCGTAGTCGCTTAGCCTCTGGGATAGTTGTCTTAGGTGTTCTTGATGTTGAGTTTCGCTGTTACTGCTGACCAAAATGTCATCTATGTATGCGAAACAGAAGTCGAGGCCCCTGAGTAACTCGTACAATCCCATGGGACTCGTTATTGCAATCTTCGGCATGTCTTCTTCAAAGACTGGGATTTGGTTGTACGCTTTTACGAGGTCGATGGTCGAGTAAATAGTGCTGCCAGTGAGTTGGTACGTAAAATCTTGCAGGTGCTTGATTGGGTACTGATCTGGAATTGTGCGTGAGTTCAGTAGTCTGTAGTCTCCACATGGTCGCCATCCATCATTCTTCTTGCGTACCTAATGGAGTGGTGAAGACCATGGCCTGTCTGATTTACGTGCGGTACCGTTTTGCAACATGTCCTCAAACTCAGCTTTCGCAATTTTTAGGCGTTCTGGATCCAAGTGACGTGGGCGGCTGGCTACTGGTGGGCCAGGAGTGGTGCGTATATGGTGCGCCGTTGAATGCTTCACGACCTTGGGTTTACCAGCAGGGCGCGTGACGTCCGGGTACTGTCTCAACAAACGATGGTACACGGTGTTATCAGTGACAGTGTGGACCGATGAAATATCCTCAGGTGGAGGTTGATGTGGAGCAGCAACTGTTAGTGTTGTAATTCCATCAATCAGGCGTTGGTTGCGGCAGTCGACTAATAAACTGTAGTAGCCTAAAAACTCGACGCCGATGATTGGCTTTGTGACGTCAGCCACAATAAAACGCCATGTGAACGCGCGGCGAAGGCCTAAATCTAATGTCAGTGGCAAGTCATCGTAGGTGGCAATGATTGTTCCATTGGCAGCGAACAACTCATACCGGGTTTTCATACGTGGCTCCCGAACAGCGGATCGCGGGAAGACGCACAGGTCTGAACCCGTGTCAATGAGGTATTGAATCTTCGTCTTGCGATCCGTTATGAACAGGCGGCTCGAAATAGAAAGGCAGTCGTTTACCGCCACTAATGGCTGCCTGGGAAGTTTTCCGACTTCTTAAATGAGCAGGGCTGTGAGCATTTGTGTGCTTTATCCCGGAACCGATTATGGTAGTAGCAATATGAGTTATCACTAGTACGTGAGCGTGACCTCGAGCGGTTATGTCTCGGAATGCTTCTGTCGTTTTTGGAACGTGAGCGGGAAAGTCTATTCAGGGCCATGCTCATTGCCTCCAATCTGCGGCTGAGGTCCGATACGGTACGAGTGAGCATGGCTACGTCAGTACTTTCGGCGGTCGTTGATGTTGTAGCTGCTACTTGCCTAGGGACTGGCGCACCTACTTGCGCGGTTACTGGAACGACGTCGTTCACGCGATCTACTAACTCGGATAGGTCCTCCAGAGTCATTTTACAATGCTGGGCTGCTATGCAGGTCTGCAAATGTGTAGGCAGCCTACTAGTCCAAAAAAAGGAACATTAGAACCAGCAAGTAGTTGTGAGTGCCGGAGGAATTGACTAGGCTTCCTGTCACCCATCTCTTCGTGCATGAGAAGCTGGTTGTATCTTCTTTTCTTGCGAGGCTGACAATCTTCGTATGAGCTCGGTCTTCAACGTATCGTATTTGTTTGAAGCCGGTGGAGAAACGATCAAATTGCGTACTTCCGATGAATGCTGCGGTTCGAGTTGAGCCAGGAAGTAGTTGAATTTCGTGTCATCAGCGCGAACCATAGCTCTTGGTCATTGGGGTTGAACTTCGGGATCTTGACTCCTACTCGGTAAGCTTCTCCCAACACCACATCCGTAATCGTAGCAGCGGCTGTACCAGGCTGTCCGGATGGATCCGTCATTCTGCGGCTGGGAACAACGCTCGATGATGATGATTACGCGGTTTGTTACTGTAGTTCAACCGGGAACGGCGCTCAGATGATGATGATGATGCGGCTTGTAACTGTGGTTCAACCGGGAACAGTCCTCCGATGATGATTATTATTGTATTCAAGCACTGGTTGCTTGATACCGAGTGTCACCAGTAAAGTCGAGGGTCACCAGTGACGTCGGGAACTTCAGCAAGTTATTTGATATCTTTGAACGTCGGGGTCACCAGTGTAGTGGTTGTTGGGAGGTATATTGGGACGTTTACAGTAACAAAATATGTGGATGAATGAATATTTTTTGTTGACATGCATTCGCTTTTATATTAATGGATACAAGTACCTTTAGTACTAGAATATTCCCGATGGTACAAAACTGGTTTAGGTAGGTGTGGCTTAGACAATAGGAACAAGTTTAAATACCTATACTTATGTTGTACCTACGATTTGTTTACTTGTTGAAGTGCGTGTGCGCATCTAGCTATTGGTGGAATATTGTGGTAGGTACTAGAAAGTTCTGGGTGCGCCTTCTTGTATTATCTAGACGTATGACATCAGAGATAAGGTATGCGCCACACGAGTATAACATCTGTATCCTCTGTCTCGATCGGATATGATAAACGCGCTTGCTTGACTCATCCGATGTACGGTTAACACTCAGACACTTAAAGTTAACGCTTATGCTTATGCCCCAGACATAAGGGCGGTATAAAGACCGAAGTGTTAGGTCAGATGTGCTGTAAAAATATTCTCACACAAGGGTATTCTCTGTACTATGAGTACAGTAGACGATTATAGCCAGAGGCGTCGCCCAGCACAAAAAGTTAGTTAAATAGTCATGCAATTTGAAACAATATTTAAAATCGTATAATTTAGTTGACGATTATTATACTCGAACAATAAATAAAATAGACCTAGCCTAAAGGACTCAAAATCTTTATAGGCTTTTATTTAGCCTTTCAAGCCTTATAAATATGCTCTTTTTTTTTTTTTTTTTTAAATCCGCGGTATGACGCCGCTGCCGCACCTACGTCCATTGCCGAGCGCCTCTGGTAAAGACTGAGAAAATTCCCAGTGGCGCCCGGCGGACCTTGGCCACCTTCGTGGCCACTGCGTGGTGGTCGGGTGTTACCCCGCATCTTTGGGGTCGGGTTTTATCCCGCATCCCTGGGGTCGGGTTTTATCCCGCATCCCTGGGGTCGGGTTTAATCCCGCATCGGTGAGTGAAGGCGTGCGTGGGGTGCAGCCCCACATCACGCAGCCCTTCTAGCCTGCTTCTGTAAGGACGGTAGGTTGCTAATCCATCGTCCTCAGGCCCCGATCATGGAGGTCGATGGTCCTGGGCGTAGACACGCCTGCGGCGCCCTCGCCGCAGACTTCGGAACTCAGCGGGGAGGATACGCTCCCTCACCCTACCGGCCGCCTCCTTCGCGAGCATGACCTGCTCGCAGAAGGAAACGGCCGCGTTCCACTGGCTCTCGCTAGAGACCATGGCTCGTAGCATGGTCTCCAGCGAGAGAGTATCTACGCCCAGACCCACAACGAGGTCCCGGCGCTGACTCGCCCAGGCTGAGCATTCCACCAACGTGTGGAATGCCGTGTCTACGCCGGAAGCCTCGCAGTGTTGACACGCGGGTGTGACCTCACGATGCATGCGAAACAGATACTCATCGAAGTTTCCGTGCCCAGTGATGATCTGTGTCGTACGATACGTGAGGCCACCGCGTTGCCTCTGCAGCCACTCCTCCATGATCGGTCTCACCGCCGCGATGGTGGTGGTTCCCCACTTTGGTTGCTGAAGTCGCACCTTCCATGTCTCCATGAGGTCCTGGCGGAGTTGGGACCGCTGAGCCTCGATTCCTCGAGACGCAGGCCTGAGGTCCCGCTCCAGCGCCTCCTTGTGCCATTGAAACAATGACGCAAGGGCTCTCGCTTCCAGGTCCCATGGAGGGGTCGCGGCTAGGAGACATGCGCCCATACGGGAGCCCCGTACACGGCCATACTCCGCACGATCCCCAGGTAAAGTCTCCTGCAGGAAGCGTTGGGTCCCTTTAAGTTGGGCATCAGTCGCGAAAGCGCGGCTGCTGCCCCCGTCACTTTGGGGACCAAACTTCGGAAATGTGTTCCGAAGTTCCATCGGCCATCGAGTACGAGCCCCAGATACTTCATGGAGGGCTCGATGCCGATGCTAACGCTCCCCCTACATTTATGCTGGATCCTGGAGGTGGCCCGCGCCGAGCTCCGTGAAAACACAGAGCCTCGGACTTATTCAGTGCCACGTCCAGTCCCAGCCGCCGTATCCGACCCACGACTTCAGCAACCCCAGTCGTGACCTTGAGTGTTACCTCCTGGTGCGTTGCTCCCTGCGCCGTGACGAGGGTATCGTCCGCGTAACAAGTTACGCTGACGCCCTCAGGCAACGCACCCCGCAACACCCAGTCGTATCCGATATTCCACAGGAGAGGTCCTAGGACCGACCCCTGAGGAACACTGCACGACACATCTCGCCGAGCTGGCCCGAGCCAGCTAGGGTAAGTTATGACCCTCTCGGATAAATATGCCCCGACAATGCGACGGAGGTAGAGAGGCACTCCGTGGTAGATCAGTGCCTCTCTAACGCAGCTCCAGGGTAAGGTGTTAAAGGCGTTGGCGATGTCAAGAGACACCGCCAGCACCACCTCGCCCCGCGAGACTGCTTCCTCCGCCAGGATCTTCACGCGCATGATCCTCGTCGAGCAGCACGATCGGCCGGTAACCGGACGGTGAGTCCAACCCGCTTTCCGGATCAGGACCAGTTTCCCCATCCTCCACACCTTGTGAAACTGGCCCCTTTCGAGGCATGCGCTAAAGAGCCCCCTCAGTCGAGGCCCGAGTTCCTTGAGGGCCAGGACCCATACACGGCCCGGAATGCTGTCGGGTCCAGGGGCGGTGGATTTCCGGCGACTGAGCCGAAGTACCACCGCTCCTAACTCACCCTCTCTGACTTCGGGTACGTCGTCTTCGCTGCTGTTATCCACGTTGGGCGTCTGAGACGGAGCCATGCGCGGAGGGATGTGCTCCTCCGCGCTCGTCGGAGGAGAGAGCAGACCAGAGAGAGAGAACAGAGAGCCCAAGACCCCCTCCAGCCGATCCGGCTGGAGACTCTGGGTCAGTGGGAGCGCCCTCGGTCGGAGTTTACCTCTGACCTGTAGGTACGGGCGCCCCCATGGGTTCCGCTCCAGGGTCTCCAGGAGCTCCTCGTGGGCTGCCGTCTTAGCCCGCGTGATCGCTTCCTGGAGGGTGCCCTTAGCCTCTCTGTAGGACGCATATAGCTCCGCCTCCCGGGCTGCCGCGTCGTCAGGTCGACGATGCCTCCGGCGAAACCTGGTGTACTGGCGGCGGGCGGAGACGCATGCTGCACGCAGCTGTGCAATCTCTGACGACCACCAGTACACCTGCTTTCTGGCCGGCCCGGGTGTAACCCTAGGCATCGCCGCATCGCAGATTTGCGACATGGCTGTCCTGAACCACTCCGCCTCGGCATTCACGTCAACAGGCCTGTCCGGCGCCAGAGTCCAGGCCTGCACGATGGATGCCTCCAGGAGAGCCTCCCGGTCTAAACTCTTGAGCGCCCAACGCGGTTCCGGGGGATTCGGTACCGGCTGTGGAAGGTTAGGTGGGGGGACGACCTCGAACCGGATGTATCGGTGGTCCGAGTGCGTCTCCACACCCTCCTCCACGCACCAGCCCATAATACGGCGGGCGAGGGCAGGGGTCGCGAACGTTAAGTCCACGACCGAGCTGACCCCCGACCGCCAAAAGGTGGCGACATTCCCCCGGTTGAGGAGCTGTAGTCCACGTGTTGTGGCCCAGTCCTCAAGTAATCTCCCCCTGCCATTGGTTACCCGGGAGCCCCACGCCGTAGACCAGGCGTTAAAGTCTCCCAGGAGAAGGACAGGGCGAGGACGACACGCAGTGAAGACGACGTCGAGCTCAGTGAGCCATAGCTCATACTGAGCGTCGTTAATATTATTCGGTGAGATGTATGCGGCCACTACTGCCACCCCTTCATACTCCGCCGCAACGCAGCCTCGGCCGTTTGCAATAATTGCAAGCCGCGAGGTGCTTGCGGTGGACCCCCCAAAGATGCAGGCCAAGCCGTCTTGCGCCACCAGGCTTCCCGGGTGGGCATAGTACGGCTCGGCGACCACGACCAGGTCTATGGACCACTGCGCGATGCTCTAGTATAGAAGATCCTGAGCAGCGCGGCAGTGGTTCAAGTTCGCCTGTAGGATGCGGATATGGGTGTCCATTAATGGACGTCCATATCCGCATCCCGCCGCGAATCTGGCCGCGCAGTAGCGGCACCCCCGCTGCCCCCAGCGGACGGACGAGGCTTTGGCCTCGAAGCGGCGCAGGAACGGCTGCCGACCCGATGGTCCGCCGTTTTGCCCTCCGCCTCGCATCTGTAGCAGCGAGGCGGTGCGTCACAGGCGTTGTCTTCCACTGCACACTGCACTCCTACGTGCCCCACCATCATGCACCGGAAACACCTGGTTTCCCGGGCACGCAGGAGGTGCACCTGCGCCTTGAGGAATCCCCCTATGAGGAGGCTCCGTCCGTCCGCAATTTTAAGTGCCGCCGCGACTGGGCACTGGACGACTGTCGTTCCATGACCAGTAGGGCTGAAGGAGATCTCTCCAGCCCTCACCTGGTCATGAGGACAGCCGCCCGCCTCCACGACGGCGGAGATTAGCTCATCCGTCGTGGTCGCGTCATCCAGGCCCGAAATGCGCAATGCTGCGCATTTAGTGGGTCTGGAGACGCGGACGGCTGCTGCATCCAGCGTGTCCCTCAGCCTAGCCGCTAAGGCATCAGCTTTAGGGCTGCTGGAGGCGCCGGAGACCTCGAGTAGGCGAGCCCCGGTGCGGGTGGTCTTGCACCGGAGCCCCCCCTGTATCTCGAGGGCCTTGAGGTCCACCGAGGTCTTGACCTTCCCCAAAACATCGGCATACCCCACACCCCTCTCCGCACCCGCCGTCGTCACCGTCAGGACGACGGCGGTAGAGCGAGGGGGGCGGGGCCTCTTCGGCGCCATCGCCGCGGCGGCTTAACCCGCTTTTTTGGCGGCCCTTTTCCGCCTCTTTTTCGCTCCCACTACTTCCCATCCCTCCTCTCTAGAAGGATGTGCAGCGGGAGCGGAACGGGACGCGGGGGCAGCGGGGGTGTCACTAGGCCTCCCCTTTTTCTTTTTCTTCGGCTTTGCCGTCGTGGCCGGTTTAACCGGTGTCCGGTTTGCTTGCGGGGCGGACTTGGGCAGGGCTGGGCGGGTGACAGACCGACTTGGACCGGACCCAGGAGCGGGAGTCCCACTGGCGGCAGCCGCGTACGACAACGCGGGTCGCGCCAGCGGGGGCCGGTACGCCCGGTCCTCTAGGACTGCGAGGCGCCTCTCTATCGCCACCAAAACTTCAGTCATAGACGGCCCGAGCTGAGGCGGCAAGCCGGGTTCCGCGTTGGACGTCGATTTTGGGGCAGCCTTGGGTGCGGTTTTGGTTGCCGGTTCTATCGTCGGGGTCCGTGGTGTGTGTGCAGCCGTCTGGTTCACTGGAGGCCCTTTGACTAACTTAGTCAGGTTTGCGACCTCCTGTCGAAGAGCCTCCAGCTGCTTCTGGGAGGCCGCGAGGTCAGCCTCTAGACTCGCCACCTGGCTCCTGAGTTTGGCCTTCTCCGCGGTATCGCTCCGCGCGAGGAGCTCGTCGAGTGACGCTTGGGCATCGGAAACAAGCGAAGCAACGGTCTTCTTCCTCCCCGAAAGATTTTTGCCACCTTTCATGGCGTTATTAATTCGGGCAAGAGCTCCCATGAGCTCCCGCGCGGCACGTCGGTGTCTCTGCCACTGGGCAGAGACGGGACTTTGAAGGGAGTTGAGGGTTTCCGGCCTAAACCCGTCGAACTGAGCTGCAGTTTAATCGGCACCTCTTCCGACTCACTGGAAAGAGCCGTCCCCCGCTCGAAGCAGCTGGTGCTCTGGTCACGAGACGGCCCACTCTTCGACTGATAATGTCTCTTCCTCAGAGAGGAATAGACCCCCGTCTTCTTAATGCGACTGGGATCAGCAGTCCCAGCTGCGGTCTTCTTCTGGCCTTGGTCCCGTAGCGGGCTTCGGAGTCAAGTTTGGTTGCGGTTGGTCGTCGGTTTGGGTTGTTTTTGTTTGTGTCCATACTGTTACCACGAGTATGGGGGAAATGAAGGTCACCCATGTGCAGTGCCCCCTGTGCACAGAGAAGTCTATACATGTGGAGGTCGACCGGTATCCACAGGGTTATTACGTCCGCATACATACGGACGTGTACCATCACCATGATGATACTGATGGTACACGTCCGCATAGCGACCTTTTCCTTGGCGGGTGTTATCGACTTTTCCTTGTCTCGGGCTGACCAATTAAGGCAAGCCCCCTGCCCCGAGACTGCGCCGATAGACATTATCACCGACACGCAGCACTCGGATCACAGGTTGCCCGACGGTCGTCATAAGACTGTTCCCCAGGTGTGACATCACACGCATAGGGAACCCGCCGAGCTGCGGAGAAACACACTCTCCGCGTCATCACCTCTATGGTGGGATGGAGCTCCCAGCACTAGGGAGTCCTAGTGATTCCAACTCTTGACGGCAGAAGCACAGATGGCCGTTACAAACACAAGCAAGCTGCCCTCTTACTCATCTTTGAAAGCAAAGATGGAAGAGGGCAGAGGCCAGTAGACTTGGCCACTCGCTTCACTCGCTCGGAGCTCTAGTGAGCGAGTCGCGGGCCTAGCAGGTCCGCCATCCTACGACCCCCTCGTGCAATGGGGTTTAAATATGCGCCTGGCCTACAAAAAGGCTATAGGCCTATAGTCCTCGGGTAGACAAAAAAAGGCTATGAAAAAGGCCTAGCCTAAGGGCCTAAAAGCCATGTTAGGCTTTTATCCCGCTGTAGCCCCTTAATTCATAGGCTAGCCTTCAAAAAAAGCCTAAAAGCCTATAGGCCTCCGGAACACTCTATGCAATGTTCGAATGATTATGACTTCTCCGGGCTTCTCTTTACCACGCTCTGTTGGTCTATTAAGGGAGCGAAACGAGCGCCATCCCAAGTCGCTGTAGAAAACAGTAGTTGTTATTTACGTATTTGGCAGGTTAATGATTTTTTTTTTTTTTTTTTTTTTTTTTTTTTTTTTTTTTTTTTTTTTTTTTTTTTTTTTTTTTTTTTTTTTTTTTTTTTTTTATATTTAGGTCGACAAATTGACGCCACTCGCCTGATGGTAAGCTGAGGCGACGCCTGGCAATTGAGGGCGACTCTCACAGTACAGTACACAGGAATACTATAGAGAGTGGCCCTCAACTTGACGACCCTGTAATGTGCCTCTTCACGCTTCGCTTAAAGAGCCCAGGGTTATATGTTGGAGGAAACACGTGCGCAGGCAGGGCGTTCCAAGCCACCATCGTTCGGCAGAGAAACGATCGTTTAAAACGCTCGGTTCTCGCGAAGACGGTTTCCACGGTATGAGGGTGACATCTCTGCCCGGCACGCGTTGTTCGGGATCGGAAGGGAGAGGGTGGGATCAGGTTGAAGAGCTCTTCAGAACACTCACCGTGGTAAATACGGTAGAACGGGGCCAAGGAAGCAATTGTTCGGCGCTGGGCTAGCGGCTCAAGGCTTCCCGTTACCTCCGGACAGTCTATAATGCGAACAGCGCGTCGCTGCATAGCGTCGAGTGCGTCCAGCAAATACTTCGCGGAGCCGTCCCAGAGGTGAGAGCAGTATTCAACGCAGGGTCTAATCTGCGTTTTGTACAGCAGACACCTCTGGTGCGGTGTAAAGAATCGCTTTACCTTGTTCAGTATTCCTAGTTTCCGCGAAGCTAGCCCAATACATCTCTCAATGTATTTTGTGTTATTGAGCTCTCGACGAACGTCTATGCCAAGGATGTCTAGATTGTCCTTCATTGGTAATATTGCATTCTGAAGAGTGGGTAGGGGAAGGAAAGAGGATTTTTTCGCTGTAAATGCACACGCCTGTGTTTTGTGGGCATTGAACTCGACCAAGTTCTCGGCACCCCATTGGGAGATACTGTCGAGGTTTCGGTCGAGATCACCCACGAGATGTCGTCTCTCCTCCTCTATCACAGATCGCCCCGCCGTCGGACGAACCGAGTAACTCCCGTGCAATGTACTGTCATCTGCATAGCAATGAATGTTCCCGAGGGAAAGCATATCATTGATATGCAGAAGAAAGAGAGTTGGTGACAGTACGGACCCCTGCGGTACCCCGGCATTCACTTGCAAAAAGCGAGAAGCCTGGCCATCGCAGAGGACCCGCACTCGGCGCTCGTTTAAAAAACTGGCAATCCAGCTGCACAGTTGAGGAGGTAGACCATATGCCGGAAGCTTGGAAAGGAGCGAAGCATGCCAGACCCTATCGAAAGCTTTGGCGATGTCCAGGCTAATAGCCAAGGACTCGCCGAACTTTTCCATAGCCTCACCCCATACATGCGTGACGAATGCCAGGAGGTCACCCGTTGATCGTTTTGGCCTGAAGCCATATTGCCGATCATTGATTAGCGAGTGATCCTCCAGGTATCGCATGAGCTGCTTATTAATAAGAAGCTCGAGCACCTTGCAAATGACTGAGGTGACAGCTATGGGTCGATAGTTGCCTGGATCGGATCGATCCCCTTTCTTGGGGATCGGTTGTACGTTCGCCTCCTTCCAGGCCTCCGGCACGAGGCCTGTAGAGTATGACAGGCGGTACAGACGCGTTAATACTGGAGACAACTCAGCAGCACATTTTCGTAGCACCACCGCCGGAATGCCGTCAGGGCCACTGGCTTTCCGCGTGTCGAGTGACCGCAGCACTGCCCGTACATCACATTGCCTGATAACAATATCAGGCATAGTGTGGCCACAGTTGGCGATGGCGGGGGGCTGCAGGACACGGTCATCGACCCGGGAATTAGCCGCAAAGAGGTCTGCGAGCATGTCCGCCTTCTCTTGGGCTTTGTGAGCCAGTGATCCATCAGGAAAACGCAGTGGTGGCAGCGAGGGTTGATAAAAATTTGACTGTACGGCTTTGGCCAGTTGCCAGTATCCACGGCTGCCCGTGGGATGGGATGTGAGCTCCTGACCAAGCCGCGCGACGCGCTGGGCATCCGCTCTCTTGAAGGCCCTCTTGCTTAACCTAGTGGCCCGATTGTACGCTGCTTTGAGGCGGTTCACGTTCGGGTCACGTGCCGCCCGAGCCCTGACCCAGGCGCGATATGCCGACTGTTTTTTCTGGACAGCCTCGGCACATTCACGCCCGAACCAGGGGCGAGCTTTGCGGATGCTGGCGACATCAGTGAAAGGGATATAATATTCTATCCCTAGACTGATCTCGCCAGCAATGGCAGCAGCGCTATCCGAAGGGGCCTTCCCTACAAAGCAGCGCTGGCTCCACGGGACGGACGCAAAGTAATCGCGGAGACCGTCCCAGTCTGCCGACGAGTAGTGCCATAGTCGTCGAGTCATTTGTTCAGCACGAGCAGGCGGTGGCACTTGGAAGCTGGCGTGCACCACACAGTGGTCGGATGTGCCCAGTGGGGCGCGTACCGACACACTGTACTCGGCTGGGCGACTCGTCAGCAGTAGATCCAGCAAGGCGGGCGTGTGGTCTGACCTGTCAGGTATCCGGGTGATCCCCCGTACCATCTGGGTCAGCCCGTGGGAGAGAGCGAATGCATGGGCGGTTCGTCCCGCATGATTGGTCCTAAGGGACCCCAGCCACTCAACGTGATGACCGTTAAAGTCCCCCAGGAAAACCAGGTCAGCGTTCGGGAACCGCACCTGCGCATCGTCAGCCATCTCGCTGAGGTATTCGAAAAGCCTTGTTGTCCCAGTGTCTCCTGTGTGGGAGCGGTAGACGCACACGTAGATCTGGCTCATGGAGCCATGATCCACGTGCAGCCAAAAGACGGAGTAGGAGGGGTTCTCCAGACAGCGCAACCGGCGGCAGCAAACATCCGCCCTAACGAACACGCACACCCCGGCTTTATCGCGGAATTGTTCCTCAATGATATAGCCCGGGTAACAGAGGTACGACGTGTCGTCAGGGCGGCGTATCTGTGTCTCCGTTAGGAACATCACAGAAGGCCGTGCCGACTCCAGGTGATGGTGGACGGTATCGAGGTTTGCATGGAGTCCGCGGATATTCGCGAACTCCACCTCAAATGAAGTCAACTTTGTGGGGTTTCTAGGGGCCGCTGTGTACCGTATATTCTCTTGTTGCACTGTCATTGTGAAATATGGGGAAGCGTGAAGACAGGGCGATATTTGGTGCGGCAGTAAGTGACAAAGTGCAGAGGCTAGCTTCGTCTAGAAACGTGTGGTTAGGTCGGAGCCGACCCGCCGGACGGAAGGGCTCCCAAACCCCCCTGATGCAAGGCCGCCGCTACCCCACACCGGTTACCACCCGGAGCGGCGACCCCACAACAGGATTATGCGCAACATGTGGGGCAGCCTACTGGGGTGGTTGGTCCCAGGCGGGCCCCATGACTATGTTGCGGGCGGCCGCGGCAACGCCGTTGCTAAGGGTCTCCCTGGCCGGCGAATCGACCCACACCACCCACACTAGACTCCGCTTCGCCCCCACTGGACCCCTGCCTGCCGCACCATACACCGCCCCGGGCCCGGCAGTGCAGCTGCTGAACCCCTAACGCAACCCAGCCTGGGCTGGGTTACTTGGGGGGCTTTAGCACAGCTGCACGGTGGTACCCCCCCGGACCAACACTGTTGTACCACCTGGTATCCACGTAGGGGCCAAAGCCACCATATGGGTACCGTAATATACGAACCTCGTCCGTTAATCAGCAGGTGCGCCACTAGCAGGTGAGGTCTCTGGGGCCCGATAGATGTAAGAAGGGCCCCTTTGCACCCTAGAAGGGCCCCTTTGCACCCAGAAAAAATTAAATTTGCACCAAAAAAACTTTTATCGTATAAAGATGGCAATATACGTTGGTCATACATAGTTATAATATAAATACATATAAACAAGAAACCATGGTAGTTTTCCCGGGTGCCGGCCGTTTTGCCGAAAAGATTTTGACAAAATTTCATTACCCAAACAAATTTTAGCAACCTTTTTTTATACCATTGCAATATTTCGAATGATTTTAGTACGCATAGGTATTTTTATTTGGTCAAATTTTTACTTGGCAAAATATTACCAAGTATAATGTCATATGGCATTTGGTCTTTAATCAAATGATTTATTACAGCAAACAATCTTCAGACAATAAACGTTTGGTGAAATGATGTTGGTTGTTTGGTGAATGGTTAGGTTTTTTTTTATTTTTTTTACGTGGTCGGTGATGCATTTACGCACTTCACCGTCTCGCTGGGGGGGGGGGGGGGAGCGAGACGGCTTCGTGTGGGCAAAGGGGCGCTCCTTCGAGCTCTACTCGGGGGTGCCTGAACCCCCCCTGATCAACACAGAAGCGACGCCCCCGAAACACATAAGGGGCGTCGGACTCCTCAGGGCCATTCGCGTGTGGCCCCCCGACCCACCACCCACGGCCCTATCAGCATGGGGCTTGGGCGTAGGCAATGCGCCGTCGCCCCCTGACTGGTGCCCGCCGGGGCGGGAGCGTACGGCCTGTACGCTCCCGCTCACGCAGGGCCTCTCTCTTCGCCGCCATCACCTCCCGAGCGAAGGAAGCGACGGCGGCCCAACATTCTTCGCTGCCGGCCATGCATTGAATGACGGGCCAACCTAGGCGAGTCTCAGGCGGCGCACACGAAGAGCGTATGCTCCGCCGTATCTACGGCGCCGCCTGCGCAGTGATGACAATCAGGCTCCGACAGGATCCCCACCACTTCCCACAGAAATTTGGCAAAACAGCCATGACCCGTGAGAAGTTGGGTGAGGAAGTAGGTCGGAGCCCCTTGCGCGTGCTCCACCCACTGGCGGAGCACGGGACCGATGGCCACCACGAGCACCCGGCTCGCGGTGGGAGCCGCACATCTCAAGGCTCATTGCCGGAACAGATCGTCGCGAGCCTCCTGTCTCCAGCGATCGACCTGCTCCGGCAACGGGTGGTGAATGGTTAGGTTAGGTTAGGTTAAAACTGTGACCTCCTACGCACGAGCCGAGCCAGCGAAGCGAGCGGTGCGCGTAGCGGCCGGCGAGTGCCAGACACGACTTGCATTAATAAAAAAAAGTTTTTGTTTTTAGGTAGTTACCCGGAACTCAACTATTTAGATTAGGTTAATTTCTTCTTTAAACAAAATGGGTAGGTTAGGTTAGGTTAAAACTGTGACCTCCTACGCCAGAAACGACTTGGTTACTAAATATTTGGCTTATTTGATTTTGCGTAAAAACTGTTATTTGAACTAAAATATTTGACTAAAAAAATGTTAAAATTACGAGTTGGTAAACAAGTTTTAGTTTAAACGTTCATTTCCCAAACATTAGATTTGCGTTACAATTTTTTGTGAATATTTTTTTTGCTAAGTAATAATTTGGCAAATGAAATTATGCGAAATTTTTTTTGGCAAGTGAACATTTTGTCAAATTCCTTTCGGTCAAACAAGACCCAATTTTCCCTTATTTTTCGAATTATAGGCATATTTTTTTTAAAAACAGTTAGTTCTAGTAACTGTTTTTAAAAAAATATGCCTATAATTCGTACGTATTATTTTATATTCCAAAATCCATAATAATAGAAAACAAAAGACCTGATTTAGCGTGACAGGCCAATGTAAGAAAGAAAGAGGCTATCGGCAAGCAGTAGGTTAGTGCAGACTATAAAGAATATTAATAAAATACACAGACGTCAAATAAAACTGTCTTCTGTCACATTGAACAGTCCTCTGTGTTGGGTGATATATATATATGTGTAAATTTCCAAAGGACTGTTGTACAGAGGACTGTTCTTTTTACGTAAAAATGTCATACCACGTATCAGTTTAAATATTACTTCATTACAGAGAAACAGCTATAAATTATCACACAGCAATTTTTTTGTTAAATAAATATTATTATAAAACATAAAACACCGTAAAATAGACTTACCAGAGGAATGTTCACTCAACACTACAGAGACGTGGCTCCCACACAGACGTGGAGTTGTCACTGCGCAAAATGGCGGCGACTTTTTTAGCATGACGACCGAGCAAACTTCACACTATTAACGTTCCGTTTCACGCGAAATGTGTCACACAATAGTGTTTAATATTTTTGTGGCGCGATATTCAAATTGTGACAGAGGACTGTTCAAAAATGTATGGACAAAATTCGAACACTAGTTTTTAATACTAAAAAAATCTGTAAAATTATAATTGCTTTTTGTTCACATGAATTCAATAGTCTTTATGTTTATAGAGTTATAAGATTTTATATTTTTAAATACAACTAATAAAACCGGAACGGAATCATATTCGATCCGGAATTAGAACAACAGAGGACTGTTTTTAGTGGCTTTTAGACCGAATTTATGAAATGATTATGCTTCTAAATATTGATTAAGCTTGGCTCCTTAAATAACAGGTTATACACGCTGATTTTATCACCGTCAGCACTACGCAAGGGTTCGCTTTCGGAATAATTTTTGAACCAACTGGCAGCATTACTTTGAAAAACAAACGCATTTTTTTTAGAAATCTAAAAAAAATATTTAGTTTCTAGACATCAAATGAGATCCCGTTGTAGGGGGCTCACTCTCTTAAATACTTAAGTTTTACAACGATAGTTACGGTACAGTTCGTTTTCATTCAACAAACTACGCCAGTCGCCAAGCCACCTCACCCCGCGCCTCGCGCTGGCACAGAGCAAGCGCGACCGACACTGCGGCTCCCCCCGTAGTGAACCTCGTGACAACGCGGGCGTCGGTTGCGTTGTATTTTTTTTTACAAAGCCTATTTTTATTTATTTACAAAGCTGTAAAACTCTTCCTCTCTTTAAAAGTAAAGTCAGAAGTCTGTCCTCTTTACCCTAGCTATATATGGTAGTATATGTAAGTATTGTATATATAGCTCAGTATATATTTATCTATGTATATATTATAGCACCCATAGTTTATGTAGATTTATTTATTTACTTGCACTGCACACACTTAGCCTTTTCACTCTTACTTCTCCTCTCAGGTCTGCTGGAAGAGATTCCTTTAGGAATAAATAGTGCCCTTGTACTATGCTCACTTTATTCTTTTGTACTTCTGTTTCTTGTTTATTTTTCTGTGTACAAAAATTATAAATAAATAAAAAATAAAAAAATAAGGTGCTTATTTTAGGCTAGATGACTATTTTATATCTAAAGACCTAATATTATAAAGGCGAAAGTCTGTATGGATGTTTGTTACTCTTTCACACAAAAACCATTTGTAGGTAAATATTGACAATTTACAATAAAAGTATTAAATAAAATAAAATACCTTTTATTTATCGCTTATTTAAAATTAATATCAATAATTAACCTATTTATTGTTAGTTTTGTACCCGTATTTCATACGAGTCGGGTCCAACGTCTGATTAAAATAACTCTAATAAGTCATTAAAGAATGCATATTCTATTTAATAAATATAATGAATATTATTTTAATGACGTTATAATACGTAAACAAAGTCATCACATATGATAATTGATAATTATCTTCACGCATTTGAAACACCAAAACATCGATACATAATATCGACATAGTCAAGGTCTAGCTTGTTTACATTAATGAGATGTCACTGATAAAGGTCCGTGTGTGTGAATGTGAGTGTGTGCGTATAGTTTAAATTAGTGTTCAACATTTTTGTTGTGTGAGTGCATAGCGACGTGATTCAAAAATGCATTAGTACGAGGGTGGATTGAAAAGTAATCGGCCTAACCAAGAAAATAAATACATAATAAATGAAATATATTTAGTTGAGAGGTGGTGTATTAAATTTAGATAGAGAAAAAGGGACAAAGAGTGTTTTATTTAGGTTGATTGTTAGTAAGTTCTGAGAATGTCAGGTCATTACTAGTATTAGGGAGTTTTCAGCTCTTTCCTTTACTATCTACCAATTAGGACCCCTTACTACAAGTGCGGCATCATCTGCGTAGGAGAAGGTGCTCATATGTGGTAGAGGCATGGTACAGAGGTCGTTAACATAATGTTGGAACAGTGTAGGGCCTAAGATACTCCCCTGTCGGACGCCAGTCGCTACAGAAACCTCATTGCTCAACACATCTCCTATTTTCACTCTCTGTTTTCTTTGTTTTAGGTAGTCTCTAAAAAGATTGAGAGGAAAACCACGTATCCCCATCGACTCCATCTTATCCAACAAGAGACTGTGTCGAACGCTTTGGAGAAATCCAAAAAGATGCACAGACATCTGTTGTTTGAGTCAAGGTTCTTGACAACATTGCTAGTCAGATCGATCACAGCATCCTCCGTAGAAATACCAGAACGAAAGCCGTACTGATTTTTAGCCAGAATATTAAATGTTTGTAGGTAGTTTTTGAGTGCATTGTTCAGGATCCTTTCCAGAATTTTCGACATCACAGAGAGTATTGAAATGGGTCTATAGTTGTCGACACAGTCTCAACCCTATATGACATATTAAGCAACTAGCACCTTTAAAACGCGGTTTTGGTTTTGGTTCAGTAAAGATTTATAAGAATGAGCTATATAACCATCCAAACCAGGTATCGTGTCAGTTTTACTTAGCCAGCATTCCCCGATAACAATAATAAATATAAACAAAAGTGAGCGTTGCCTAAGGGTCCCAAGTCTACCTCACCTGCAAGTGGTACACCTGCCGATCAATAGATGAGGCTCGGACAAAGATAAAAGCTCCTGATAAGCGGCAATAGGCTCGACACCTATTGCGTAGGACCAACAAAGTTACTGGTGAAAAGTGAGCGTATAACATGCCTCTGCCTACCCCTTGACGAAACGGGCGGGATTCAATGTTAATTTTTTTAAATATATATTGTGATTCCAAGTTTATTAAATAACGGGGTGCAAGATGATTTATTTGGCATTCTTTTAATCAGATGTGGGTCATCCTGAAGGAGAGACTGAAGTACAGGACGTCATCGTAGGACCGAGCCCCTGTATGACTCACACTGTTGAAGAAAGTTGCGCTCACCACAAGTTAAGTAGCGCAAATACAAATAGCGCTGCTGACGATAATAATGTTAATATAGAAATATCTTCAGATGAAATAAGTTCAATCCGAAGAACTAAGAGTTCAAAGGACACTTATCAATTCTCATGCAATATTTGTCAGAAACGTTTCGCTTTTAAATCTAAGCTCATGATACATGTACGCACACACACTGGTGAGAAACCTTATAAGTGTAGTGATTGTATGAAGTGTTTTAGTGTTAAGGACAGTTTAATAAGGCATATGCGTACACACACTGGTTATAAACCTTACAAACCATATAAATGTAGTGATTGTACGAAGTGTTTTAGTGGCAAGAGTTATTTAATAGCGCATATCCGTACACACACTGGTGAGAAGCCTTATCAGTGCAGTGAATGTATGAAATGTTTTAATCGAAAGATTCCTTTAAGAATCCATATGCGTACACACACTGGTGAGAAGCCTTATCAGTGTAGTGATTGTATGAAATGTTTTAGGGATAAGAGAGATTTAATAAAGCATACCCGTACACACACTGGTGTGAAACCTTATAAATGCAGTCATTGTTTGAAATGTTTTAGTCAGTCGACTGAATTAACACAACATACCCGCACACACACTGGTGAAAAGCCATATCAGTGTAGTGATTGTAGGAAGTGTTTTAGTAACAGGAGTAATTTTGTGCGACATATCCGTACACACATACATACCAAAACACCGAGGAAAACTCAAGTACAATCTACCAACAAGTGACTCAGCGAGAACTAGAAGTCATACCGTTTCTGAACTCTGAAATCTATTAATCCATCAAAAAAATTAAATCGGCTCAAAGTCCAGAAGATAGTATTCCCAATGACGTCATCAGAGCAATTATCGACCCACTGACACCCATCTTGACAGATCTGTTCAACAATATTCTGAACTCCAGCCACATACCCAAAGAGTGGGAAAACTCATTAATTAACCTATTATATAAGAAAGGTACCCATTTGGATATCGGCAACTACAGGCCAATAAGTTTATTACAAACTACATTCAAAATATTCACAAGTGTTCTGCTGAGAAGAATAAGAAACACGCTGTAACAACACCAACCAACACCAAATTTCAAAGCGATCTAGACCATTTCTCTGACTACTGCGCCAACAATAAATTAAGTTTAAACCTAAATAAATGCAAGTCAATAACTTTTACAAAGAAAAAACTAGTTTTTAAATACCAATATACTTTGTGTGATGAGCAGCTAGATGCTGTTCATTCAATAAGAGACCTAGGTGTCACATTAGACAGCCAGCTACATCTCGAACTGCATATAGATAATGTCGTGAACAAGGCGTTTAAAATGTACGGATTTGTAATGAGAAATACCAAGAATTTCACACGACCTACCACTTACCTTCATCTTTATAAATCACTGGTGCGACCTCAAATGGAATTTGCAGTATCCATATGGGATCCTTACTATAGTAAATATAAACAAGATTTAGAGTCTGTCCAGAAGAAGTTTATGCGAACTATGCAATACAGGTGCTACCATAATTATTTAACTTATGAGCAACTTCTGGAGAAATATAATATCCTTACTCTTGAAAATAGACGTACACTGCTTCAGACAATGTTGTTATATGATGTTTGTAATAACAAGTATGATTGCACAGCCCTAATTAATAGAATTGCATACAGAGTGCCTACCAGGACGCATTGCCGGAAGCCTTGCCAACTCTTTGCAACATTCCGCTGCCGTACAAATGCGGGGGCCCGTTCCCCGATGTATCGGTTAGTGGATTTGTACAATAACAACTTCAACTGCATTGATATTGCGGCATCGCGACCTGGTATTTTTAGATGTAAGGTTATTGAAACTTTAAAATAGTTTAATCACCCAACCACTCACGATCTTATCATGGTACCATGATAAGTACCCTTTTTTTAAATGTATCTTTTTGTTTGTTATTATAATCAAATTGTTTACATATTCGTTACTACCACTAATTTAATAAGCTGTGGTAAATGCCGTTGGCAACACAATTATAAAATGTATATAGCCATACCTTTTAGTAATATTATATTATGTTGCTGTTTATTTACCCAAATAAAAAAATAAAAAAAACTCTACACCGCCTTCATTGAATATTCCAAGGCTTTCGATACAATTTCACGTAGAGCACTAGAGTCACAAGGAGTTAACACGAAGTACATAGAAATACTAAAAAATATCTACGAGAATAGTACGGCCTCAGTACGAACGGAACGCATTGGAGTCATTTCAAATACTGCGAGGTGTAAAGCAGGGTGATTCAATCTCTCCAAACCTTTTCACAGCGCTGCTAGAAAATATATTTGGCACACATTATCCAGGGGCAAAGCTTCATAAGCTGAGGATTGCATGCCGATATATGAGGTAACAATAAAAAAAAATAAAGCAGTCGAATTGAGAACCTCCTCCATTTTTGAGGTCAGTTAAAAATCAAAGTTAAAAGCAGTCGAAATGAGAACCTCCTCCATTTTTGAGGTCGGTTAAATATCAAAGTTAAAAGCAGTCGAATTGAGAACCTCCTCCATTTTTGAGGTCGGTTAAAAATCAAAGTTAAATTACAACTGTTTTTTTCTATATTATTTCATGCGCTATTATATCGAGTGAATAATATCGTTTTGAATTGTAGATGATAAATAACTCGGCCCGGGTTTGTCGCTCTGTTGATGTTGCATATGCTTTTCCAAAACGCTATCATATTTCGATAATAATGAAACTAATTCTAAAAAGTTACCTCTATTTAATGAATCTTTGGACTCGTCATCTCCTCTAAAGGGCAATTCCTGTTGCGCTAAATGGCAAACTACATCTACAAGTCTTTGAAAAATACTACGGTTTTGGTCAACTTGCTGATTGTGTTTTAAAATTTCTTCAGCAAATTGGCGTGACAAGTGAGTTTTACTTACTTTAGAAATACTCAAATCTGGCGTTGGTTTAGGAGAAACAACAAACGACTTTCTCTGATCAAAACTTAATGATTTTACCCTTTGGTCTTTTAATAAAACGTTACAGCACTTCAAATCATCACAAGGCACAATTTCTTCCATATTTAATACTCAAATAAACTAATTCACAACTATTAAACAATAAAAATCAATTTTGAAAAAATCACCACTCTTACAAGCTAATTACTACACGAAACTGAAGTAAACAAACGCGAACATTGCATAGCCACGCAACCGATGTGCGACGAACTTCAGAGCAAAAACTAGGCTTATGTGCGACTAGATTTTGCTATAACAACCTACTAAGTATTATGGTATGCTAGCGAAAATATCCATAGGTGTGAAAGAGAAAATGCAAGCCCGATTATAACGGGCATGCATTGCGTCTACTTACAACTTGTGCGAGCGAGATGGCATCTGCGCGCTCAACACCATACAGAGTCCAGTCAGTACAATGCATAGATAGAGGAACGGGTTGTGTCAACGGGCCGCGCGAAATTTAATTCTGAAATAATCGTTTTGGACGCATTCAACATTTTTTAGGGTCAATATTAATATTACAATACACAATATTATTTTAGGGTCAATGGTACAATATTATTATGGGAATTCCGGGCTTATGGGAATGTATGGAACATTCCCCAAAGACATATTATTGCGAGAATAGTCTTTATTTTAAGCTAGACATATAAATACATCAAATGCATGCTATGTTATAGTTAAGGTACGCTGAATATTTTAATATTTTAGAAAATCTTTGCAAATATAAAATAAATAGGGTTGCTGATAATGACGATCTATGAGAATAATGACGCTGTCGCAAAATATAATGACGGCATGTTGCCGACAGTGACGAATATATATTTTTTGTATTTCAAAGCAATGAGTTTGCTTAAACTATTCTTATAATATTAAGAAAGAGTCCCGCCGATGACATCAGTTTTTGTGATCTATTTTTCTTAATATTATAAGTGACGAATATATTTTGAAGTTAAATTATTGATAGGAATAAAAATAAAATGCAAGTATAAAAAAAAAACATTTTTACCTTTAATATTGATTGCAAACATCAACTGTATAAAAATCAACAAATTTACTTTTTTTATGGTTGACAATGCAACATTATGACCCTTTTAAAACCAAGCACTCCTGAGTAAAATTTAACAAGATAAATAAATGTCCATCACGTTGTTAAAATAAAAGGGTAATATGACATTTATTTACTCTTATTTTAAATTTTATTCAGAGGTGGTACAAGAGGCATTTAACTAAATAAACAATAACAAAATATACTTAATAAACTTCTCGATTGATGATTTAACCCGATTTAGTGTTAAATTAAAATCTTGATCCCAATACTGATTGAATCTTAATTAATAGGTACCCAGATAGTATTTCTTAACTACTTATTAAAAAAATGGAAAAAGATATTGCGATAACTTGTTGATTATTAATTACAATGTTCTGCATTTATTTTGTTTTATTCTTATCGATTTTGGATTATTCACAATATCAACTTTTGCTACTTATTTTAAACGCGCTACATAATATTTTAATAATAGCCACAAATCAACAAACTTAAACTAAACCCTGACAATCAGCCTTGTAAGTTTTTATTAATCAAATACCTAGTCCTATCCTGACTAAACATGATAGATTATTGAGTATTTTTTAATTGAAAAATATCTTATCAAAGTACTAAAAAAGCCCACAAAAGTTTTAATTGGATCGTTTTTCTACAACATTTATTTAAACTACTAGGTAGTCACTTTTTAACATTAATCAAAAATGCAAAATTAGAGATATTAAAAATGGAAAAAAATTAAAGGAGATAAATCCTAGAGAAAAAGTTTTAATCGCTGCCCTAGTTCAATAGTAGGACATCTTTAAAAAAAATTAAAATGAGATAAATATTGAGTCATGTATAAAAACAGGAACTTAACCTTGTAAAATAAGCGGTCATCTTGAAAACGCAACGTAGTCCTAAATAATTTAATGTCGTAGCATGACATTTTAAGCAATCTTTTATCCAGCAATGGTCAAGATTCAGACATCTGAAGATATCTAATGCGTAGGATCAAAGTTTTCGTTTATTTAGTGCTCTACAGAGATATCTGAAGATGTCCTAAAGATGAAAATAATAACTGATTTCAATATTAGGACAATTTCAAATATCTCAGTATTGAACTGAGATATCGTAAAATTTAAATTCTTTATTAGGATATTTTATAATAACCTATTACTTCCTTGTGAAGATGTCTGCACCACGCGATCGCGCGACACATAATGAGTGTTGAAGAAGCGCTCCCCGCTCTCGCGTACCCTTCCTGTGATTTTTACCCGCGATCAATATTTATTTACATCAGTTTCGCGCTAATTTGTGTCGCGTGCATCACGAGTGAGTGAATTCAAATATTCATAATTATGCATCGTGGAAGACTAATGGTTAATTTAGTTCATCAAACCCCTCAAATAAGTGAGGTAAGTACCTATGTTCATGGTTTTATTTAAATAGTTACTTAATTGGGTACTTCGTGTTTTTGCTGTTGTTTAATTACGTACTTATTATATTTAGGTTATTCAAGTACACCCACCATCTTCGCCAATGGAGCTGGTAGCCGAGCCAATATCACGAGCCACCTCAGAAGTGAGTGAAGTCAGTATGCATTTGTTATGGTATAGGTATTATACAGATTAAATGGCTTATTAATTTCTTTATTTTCAGACTGTCGAAGTATTAGAAACAGAAGAAGTGGTGAATGTGCAAAACAGTGAATGTATTGAAAATTTTACATTGTATGAAGAAGAGCCGGCTATGGTAAGAAGCTGTGAATTATTTACTTTTACATAACGGACGAAGTAGGCTGTTATATACCTAACTAGAAGACGCCCACGGTTTCACCCATGTCAAAAAGTTTTCTCGTTCCTGCATCCCAAGGGAATTTATATTGGGGATAAAAAGTAGCCATGTCCTTCACCAGGGTTCCAACGGTATAGGCGTGAAAACAGACAGACAGACAGTTACTTTCGCATTTATAATATTAGTAGGATAAGTAGGGAGTAGAGATGTTTCTTATTTCATTGCTATGATATTATTCTATTTGTTTATTGTCTGATTAAAATTTGTTTGTATGTTATTTTTTTCTTACGAGAACTTTTGATACGTCATTGAATAAATAAATGTATGGACATTTTACACACAGCGCCATGTAGTTCCAAGCTATGCAAATATAATACTTAAATATCTTTTTTTTGTAAATACATACACACATACAGACATAGAACAAATTATCATCTCATCACACAGAAATGTGTCTGGATCGAATCCAAGACCTCTGTGTCAGCAGTCAGTCTCTACTCTCTAACAACTGAACAACGGAGGCTGTCATTGATTCTATTTTCATGAAAATTATTTGATACTGAGTATCTACGTAGTTAACAATAAGCAAGTTTTCTTTTGAGTATAAATACCTGTTATGATAAATTGTTTGTATGCAGATTGCAGAAGCTGAAGTTATGGATAAAGATAGAGAAAACTCTCATTCGCCTTCTCTCTTACCAAATATTGAAATAGAAAATACAAATGAACTGAATGTAAGGTACTAATTTTATACAATCTATTGGTATATCTATATAATTAAATAAATAAAATAGAAGTGTATGTTTGTAATATCAAACTACGAACTTTATGATTTGGTATGGAGGTAACTGGCATTCTGGATTAGCACCGGTGACAATGGCTTATCTTATCTTATCTTAATGGCTACTTATTATCCCGAAAAAATTTAGTGTTCCCGTGGAATGAGCGATAAACCACATCCACGAGGATCGCCACCTCCGAAATCTAATCTAGTATAATAATAACTTTCTGTCTGTCTGTATATTATACAGCTAATCTCTGGATCCATGGAATCGATTTTGACAGACCTTGATATTTATTTATTTAAGTATCTAATGATAATTTTATGAATTATATTTAATTTATCACTCCACTATTGCAGAGTCCGACTGGCGAATTTAGTGCTTCTGACACAGATGATGACTATCAGCTGAACCCTGCGGATAATGATTCTTCGACTGATTCAGATGTTGCTACACCACCGATTGTGGATAATACCGACACCGAACGTCGATCCAGGAAAAGAATCCGAAATGAGAAAAATTGGGCAAAGAACAAGAAAAAACTTTTAGTTAATACTGGTCAAACTTACGTTACAGTATCTGGATGGACAAGGAGAGCTAAAAGACTGGGAACGGGTTGTGGACAGAAATGTAAATTGCAATGTAGCTCAAAATTTACTGAAAATGAAAGGCAATGTATATTTGATAACTATTATAAATTGGGGGATCGTACGGGTCAGCGTAATTTTATAAGTAAATGTATGGAATTAACAACACCACGAAAATACAGGCGGGAAGAGGCTACGAGAAAATTAAATTATGCTTATTATTTATACCTAGATAATCGTAAACAGCGTGTGTGCAAATTATTCTTTAAAAATACACTTGACATCACTAATAGCGTAATAACAACCGTTCAAAATATGACAAATAATGAAGGCTTTACTTCAAAAGATGGCAGAGGTACACATTCTCAGCACAAATGTCTTCCCGATGATGCGAAACAATCTGTGCGGAACCACATAAATAGTTTCCCTCGCATTCAATCACATTATTGCAGAGCAGATAATAAACGAGAGTTTTTGGAAGGAGACCTCACAATTTCTACAATGTACAGGCTGTATGTCGAATATTGTGAAAATAATGAGTTACAACCAGTGAAAAATTCTATGTATGCACACATTTTTAATATTGAATTTAATATAAGTTTTTTCAGACCGAAAAAAGATCAGTGTTCTAAGTGTGAAGCGTTCAAAAACGCTTCAATAGAGTCAAAACTTGATCTTCAAGATGATTTTGATAAGCATATTGCTGAGAAAAAATTATCCCGCGTTATAAAAAGAAGAGATGTGGATAGAGCGAAAAATTCTAACAACAATATTTCAATTTTTGATTATGATTTACAAGCCGTAGTTCCTTTGCCACAAGGTGAAGTTTCAACTTTTTATTATAAATCAAAGTTAAATTTTATAAATTTCACTGTCTGTGATTGTACTAATAAAGATGGTATTTGTTATGCATGGCACGAAGGTATTGCGAAACGGGGAGCTAACGAAATTGGCTCCTGTGTTTATTCATTATTAGAAGAACTGGGTCCAAAATCAGAAGTTATCTTTTATAGCGATAATTGCGGAGGGCAGAATAAAAATAAATTTATTCTGTCCATGTACATGTACGCAGTCCAAACTTTGCCAATTAGTGTCATTACCCACAACTTCTTAATTACTGGACATACACAAAATGACGCAGATAATGTTCATTCATTAATAGAAAGGGAAAGGAGAAGATTATTGAAAAGTGGTCCAATTTTTACACCTGCGCAAATGATAATGGTGTTGAAGTCGGCTAAGAAAACGGGAAAGCTTTATACTGTGCATGAAAAAAGTTACAATCAGATTTATGACCTGAAGAAACTGTCTCTAGATATAGGGAAAAACTTCAACATAGACGAAAATGGACAAAAAATTTTATGGGGTGAGATAAAAAGTGTTCAAATAAAAAAAGATAATCCGTATACATTTGCTTATAAAACTTCATTTGCGGATTTTTTTTTTTTTTTTTTTATTTATTATCGTTTTTTTTTTATTTACAATGTGTAACATACAAATTAGCACAATAAAAACCACAGAGGTTTGTCCTTATGCTAACAAAAATGAATTTTACATAATAATTATGTCAGCTTACTTGAACATCTTAAAACAACATAATAGATTTTGTTTCTCGAGGCCTACATACACAATAAATAGCAAGCCTTGTGAGTTCGGCAGACAACCACAATTGGTAGTACCTACCTCCTACCTACCTACACAACTGTGGCTATCCACCAAATCACTTAGGTATGTAACAAATACCTACAAGTTTAGCTACTAACCTATTTAACAATATGTAGGTAATTATAGGCAATATACATCCCAATCCCCCCAATCCCAAACCAACTAGTATGTAACAAGCAAATGAACAGACATTAGCATTCAAAGATACTTTCAACGTTGTTTCGAAAGAATTTTTTTAGTACTGTTTTGATATTTTCCTCGGTAATATTATTCCGCAAATCTGAGGGTAGTTTATTTATTAAGCGAGGAACTAAATAACGAGTTGTTCTTTCACCGAATGTGTTATCGGCACGCATAGTACATAACTTGTTATGAGCAACACTTCTCGTAAATACAGCATGTTCTACTTTTGTGGATATGCTGGAATTAAAAAATTGTTCTTTAATTAGATTTAGTCTATATTGGAGGTGAACGGGTAATGTATTACAATGCTTAAAGAGGCCCAATTCGTCATTTTTATATTGCAATTTAGTTTTAGGTGATACTATTGTCTTTAATATTCGTAACTGTAAGTTGTAGATTCTATTCAAGTGAGTTTTATATGTACGGCCATAGCTACTGAGGCAGTATTGGACATGGGATTCAGCCAGTGAATTATATAACATTAGTTTGACCTTGTATGGTATACGCCTATTTAACATATTAATATTGGCCAGGAATTGTCTCAATTTGTTGCAAACGTGTTCTATATGGTGAGTCCAGTTAAAGCTGCGATCAATTTTGAGACCTAGGTAAGTATGTGAGTCGGTGAGTTTGATAACTGGGCAACTGCAGGAGGAGGGGACGGTGAGTAGGCCACGGTGAAGGCATATGTGGTCATGAGCCGTTATTGTGTTGGTTAACGGGTGCTTAAGGTAAGGTGACTTGATGTGCATGAGTTTCGTCTTGTTCGCATTAAGTACTAAACCGTTGTCATGGCACCATTTGTTTAATGCATTGAAGTCGCATTGCAGCAGTTTGCAGGCTTTGTTTGGGTCCTTATCGGCAAACACTAGGCACGTGTCGTCAGCAAACTGGTAGCATTTGGAATACTCCAGGTGATGACTCATGTCATTGATGTATGTCAAAAAGTGCAACGGCCCAATCACCGATCCCTGTGCCGTTCCCTCAGTAGTGGTCACCGTGTCACTACGAGTGTCATTTATTTTTACTTGGAAGGTTCGGTTGTTTAGGTAATTTTCACACCAACTAAGTACGGGGCCTCGTATACCGCACGTTTGAAGCTTGTTTACAAGCTGTAAATGATTTAAGGTATCAAATGCACGTGAGAAGTCGATAAATAGGGCCAGCACGTGTTTCTTGTCGTTCAAATGGGCATTAACTTCGTCTGTAAAGTTTGATATGAGTTCCGTTGTACCTTTGCCACGTTGAAATCCAAATTGATTTGGGCAAAGAACTGTATGTTTGCTATAGAAGGTATGTATTTGTTCACATACGTATTTTTCAACAATTTTATCTACTGTAGAGAGTAGAGTTATTGGTCTATAATTATCATAGTCATTGCGTTTCCCTTTTTTGAAAACGGGCCGGACGCAGCCCTTTTTCAAAGCGTCTGGGTAGACTCCTGATCTAATAGTAGTGTTCACGAGGTTAGCTAATGCAATGGATATGTCCTTATTTATTATTTTTACTTCGGAAATTTTAATGGCGTCGTCACCTGGTGCTTTATTGAAATCAAGATTTTTAATAATTTTTTGAATTTTGTCTGCAGTCGCTTGTTGGAATAGTATTGAGGCGTTGAGAGGTTTACAGTTAATTTCTGGATCTAGTAATTTACGACTACAGTTTGGAATAATCTTTTTGACAGCGTTGTTAAAACCATCGGCAAAGTTATTGGCTAATGTCTTAATACTGCATCCCTGGGTCTCGAATGCCTTCACGACTATTTCGTCAACTGTTAACGTTACTCGACCAAGCATCTGATTAATGATTTGGTACATCTTTTTTGGATTTTTAAAATTATTTGTAATGTTTTTAATGTAATATAAATTTCTACTTTTTTCTAATATACTGTGCACTTTATTCCTAGTTCTGTTATAATCTAATTTTAGTTGCAGGTTTGTTGGAGTTTTTTTCCAAAGACGAAACAGTTCATCACGTTTATCGCAAAGTTGCATGATATTGTCGTTCATCCATGGTACTCGAAAGATTTTAGGTCGTATGTTATAGGTGCTCTCTTTACTTGCCTCCTTACGCGCCTGGGCAAACGATTCGGAGATAAAGTTATATATGTCGGTCGGAGAAGTCATTTTATTAGTTTGATTCCATTCAATTTTATTTAGTTCTTTGGTAAATATTTTATAGTCAATGTTTATTTTTGAAACACGCTGTATATGCTTCTGCTCAGAGTCATCCACACAGGTAAGCAAGACGGCTCGATGGTCCGCTAGTACAATATTGAGCGCCGCCGAGTACGGATCTAATGTGGGAAGACGGGCAAAAATATGGTCTATACAACTTCTCGTGACGAGAGTTAGTTTGGTCTCGATCCTAGTGTAATCCGTAATTCCACACATCAATCCGCGCCTGTGCATTGCTTCTAAATATGAGTTTCTATGCGGTAATGTGCTTTTCAGATCAATGTTGGTATCACCTATAAGAAGAAGGTTTGGTTTGGAGTTAAACCTGGAGATGTATTTTTTGGACCTATTTCATTGACAAATAAGGTTTTGTTAGTAGCTGGTGGTCTATAAATAGAACATATTAAAACGTCTTGTTTACATCCAATTTTTAAAATACCCGCCAAATTTTCGAATGTAAAAGTTTTATGTTGAATCGGAGTAAATTTTAAGTAGTCTTTAGCATACAATATTATACCGCCACCCCTTTTATTAGTGCGAAGTTCTGAATACTGGGTATAGGTAGGGATGTTATACAGGTGAACAATATTATCAGAAATACCTACTTCCGTGAGAACAATAATGTCTATAGGAAATGGACAGCTATGAATAACTTGCAGTAATTTAACAAAATTTTTAATTATGGACCGTATATTAATGTGTAGACATGATAGTTTTATATTCTTTTTAGAAGGTAAATGTTCGAAAAAGTATTCTAACGATTTACAATTGAGTATTTCTTTAATATGAGGTTCTTCCATGAATTATTATTTTTATAATTTAGTGTAAGTATGTAATTGATTGAATATAAATAGGTATATAGTGAGACTTAGTAGCTATTTACAACTTGTTTTCTTTTTTAATTTGATTGATATCAACTATAGACTTAATAAAATAGGTTTTACTGTTATTTGATTTTTTGGCGCATACCTTTCCATCTTTACACCATACATACTGGAATGAGTCCCGTAGTTGCAGTTTCGTGTTGTATAAGAGGGTCTTATTATACTTGGTGAGGGCTTCTCTGATGTATATACGTTTATCTGCTTGATCTGCAGCGACATCCGAGTATATCTGGCCAACTGTGATGGTTTTCGTTTTACATGCAGCAATCCATTTGTTTCGGGTATTTTTTGATTTCACTTCAGTTACTACGGTACACGATTTGTTCTTGGTTCCGGGTATACGATAAGAAGACTGGATTTCTGAGACATCCAATTCGAGTTTGGAAGCAATTGCTGTCAGAACCTCATGAACTTCGGGCGGCGAGATTTCCGGCAAGCCAGCCACTTCAAGGGTTGATGACAAAGTGTTCTGTTGCATTTGGTCCATACCTTGTTCCAGTACCGCCAATCGGAGTTCCAGGTTCTTGTTTTTATTGTGGAGGTCCGTATTTTTATTTTCCAGTTCCTTAATTCGAGTATCTTGATGTTTAACGGACGCTTCCATGGTGTCAATTTGCTCGCTCAAGAACTGGACAGATGCTTGAAGACTACCTAGCTCTTCACGGAAAGTTTTTTTTATTTCTCGCGATATGTCTTGGGCAAGTTTGTGGGAATCGATAGGGGTCTTCGCGCGGGCGACGTACCCTGTATCCGAGTCATCGTCATCTTCATCGCCAGGAGTAAAAAAGGATGACCTACGCGATACATTCGCCATACATTCCTCGCAGCTCCACTCGATACCCGTAGCGTTGCGTAGGGTGCTCAGTTGCTTGTTGGAAAGCTTAGCACAAGCTGGATCAGCGTGAACTGTTTTGTTGCACCTGCTGCATTCCATTCCTGGAGATTTTTTCGTGATATTTTTCTTACATGTTACACATTTACTTAACACCATTGTAAGTGGGTAGGTTTAGCAACAATTTTAATAGCGCACGACACGACTGTTCGATCTGACGGTCAAGCTTGTTGTCCCATTGTTGGATGATGGTTTTACAGTTGTTAACACAAGAAGGAAACAAAGGAGCCATATACTCGTACAAGAAAATACTTCGTTAACTTTGGAAAAAGCTTATTCTGGACCACCAGCCATATCAAATCGTAAAAAAACAGATTTACTGTCACTTTGTAGGGCAAATTTAATTCCACAATCTCATCACAGTTTTTTCGAGTCGCTAATAATATCACTCACTCACTCACTTTACACTGTAACCGAAAAGTATTCTAGTTTTAGTAAATTGATCAATGTGGTAGCACGATGCTATCAGTTTATACGTAACTGTAGACTGCCATCAGGCGCACGTACAGGCTGTCTAACCGTGACAGACACTAGGCGCGCCCACAGTATATTAGTGAAAACCGTACAAGAGCATCATTTTGGTAGTGAAATGCAGGCAATAGTAAAGGGTGGTAATAGTAATTCTTCTTTAAAGAAACTCAACCCTTTCATTGACCCTGATTGTTTCCTTAGGGGGGGGGGTCGACTTTCCCAGTCAGAGTTATCTTACCAACAAAAGCACCCTCTTTTACTTCCTAAAGATGCCCACTTCACAAAGATTCTAATTGATCATTTCCACAAAATTTACTTACATGTGGGTCCTCGCACACTTCAAAGTCCACTAACACAAAAGTATTGGATCGTCAACGCTCGTAATGCTATTAGGTCGCGAACTAGGCAATGCATTTCTTGTTTCAGAGCAACTCCTACGAGTCGACAACCCTTAATGGGCGAACTACCTAAATATCGCTCTCAGGATGTTCATGTATTTCACACTGTTTGTGTAGACATGGGCGGACCGTTTCCTACAAAAGAGTCAACGCGTAGGAACACTCGCATCTCCAAATCCTATCTTTGTGTGTTCGTGTTGTGCGACACGGGCAGTTCATTTGGAAGTGTTGTCATCACTAAGTACGGAATGTTTTTTGGCATGTTTCGATCAATTTACAGCTAGGAGAGGTTTGTGCCATTCTATCGTTTCAGATAATGGTATGAATTTCGTGTCAGCAAATAGACAATTAAGTGAAATAACTAAATTTTTAAACGACGAATCGATTAATATCAATAACGGTTTTATTTCTCGTGGTATTGTTTGGCGATTTAATTCCCCAACGGGCAGTAATTTCGGTGGACTACATGAGGCCGTCATTAAAGGTGCCCGCGCTCTCTTACGACGCACCATTGGTACCAGAGCGTTATCATTCGAGGAGCTGGGTACACTATTCATACGGGTCGAAGCCGTACTGAACTCGAGACCTCTGTGCGCGCTGTCCAGCGACCCGAACGAATTTCAAGTGTTAACACCGGCACATTTCCTCATAGGTAGGGAGCTTCTGTCTGTACCGGAGAACAGTCTTACAGATCTTTCTGGCTCTAGACTGAATCGATGGCAACTTGTCCAGCAGATGTCTCAACAATTTTGGAAACTCTGGAAACAAGATTACTTACATACTTTACAAACACGCCAAAAATGGCATAGTTCTTCAAACAATTTACAACTCGGTGATCTTGTTCTTATAAATTCAGATGCCCCGCCACTCAAATGGGCACTAGGTAGAATTACGAAACTGCATAGTGGCCCCGATGGCGTGGTCCGTGTAATTCGTTTAAAAACATCGAACGGCAACGAACTAACTCGTCCAGTTTCCAAAGTAAGCCCGTTGCCTCTCGATCACAACTTTTAACTAAACTATAATTCCTTGCTTAGATTTAGTTTATTTTATTTTTATACATTATACAGTCCATTGGTCTAATTTTAATTACACTATATCTCAATATATAATTTATCTATTCAATTACACATGTTATACATCCTCCTACACTCAAACTAGTTAACAAATCGGCATTTTCGGTGAACCAATATGGAGTACCACAAGGGAGCGTGCTGGGCCCCATCTTATTTATAATATACATAAATGAATTACCAAACGCTACCGACCAGTATAGTATATTATTCGCTGACGACAATACCATTCTAACAAAATGTAAAAATTTGAACGACTCTATAAGCACCACTAATAAAGCCTTAGCAGAAATTAGTAAATGGTTGGATTCTAATAACCTGAAGGTAAACTGCAATAAAACCAAATTTGTTAGATATTTAACATATAATAACAAAAGTAAAGACAACACTGGGATACCTATTAAATTTAACAATGATTATATTGACGAAGTAAATGAAGTAAAGTATTTAGGAATAGTAATCGATAGATTTTGTAGCTGGAAGCCCCAGATAGATATTGTATGCAAAAAAAAAAAATTCATATTTGCACTACGTAGAATTAAAAATCTAACGAATATTCAGACTGCACTGATGGTGTATCACAGTCACGTATGCTCTATCCTGAGATACGGTGTTGTAATATGGGGCAATTCCACAGACTCTCAAAGAGCTTTTATTGTGCAAAAGAAGTGCATCAGATCCATTTTCAATCTAAAATGGACTGACTCATGCCGACCCCTATTTATAAAACACAAGCTGCTAACACTCCCGTATACATCTACGAAATATGCAAATTTGTCAGAAAAAAATATTCACTTTTTCCTTCAGATGAAAATGCAATATTCAAAAGAAAAATTGTACAAAAACCACTACTCATCATTCACCGAGCCTTTTCCCAACTAAAATTGGGGTCGGCTTTCCAGTCTAACTGCGATTCGGCTGAACATCGATATTTTCCGTGAAGCGACTGCCATCTGACCTCCACAACCCATGGGCGACAGCGAAGTTCTGTAGTTAGACCGGTCGGATTTTTGATTTAGGGCTCCAACTACCCCTAACGACTGCCATAGATGTTAGTATGACAACCGGGACCGACGGCTTAACGTGCTCTCCGAGACACGGAGGGGTCTCAGTGTCTTAAGAAATGGTCACCCATCCTAAGACCGGCCTGACTCGATGTTGCTTAACCTTTGCAATGTGTTAACATTGTCGGTTACCACAAGACCACGAGCCCCTCTACAAAACCACTACTAGTACCATGTAATAGGCTGATTCTAAGTGATAGAAACTGCTACACAATGGCGATTAAAGTATATAATAAATTACCAATTCAATTCCAGAAACTTATGAATACATTAAAATTTAACCAAGAACTTTATGTTTGGCTATGTGACAGATGCTTTTATACTATTGATGAATACTTAAATTTTAAAGAACAGTAATCTGTAAGGGATAAACTATAACTTGCTAATGATATTTTATTTTATTTTTTCCAATATTTATAATCTTACAGTGACTATAACAAATTGTGTTCTTCTCTAATTTTATTATTCCTAAGTATTATGATTTGTAACGTTAGAATTTTATTGATAAAATGCAAATAATATTAACTAAATGTTTGACGAATTGAAGTTAACCTATGATATAATTATATAAGTCCTCTTGACATTCCAATTAAAATTGTTTTCATATATTCAATTAATATATTCAAATAATTAATGTAATTAAATAATGTATTCAATGAAATCAAATGTAATAACCAATGTAATAATTGTGTTGAAAATTTGCATGCCACAGTCTGAGGCTAAACATGCTGTTTTTATAATATATTTAAGACCTTAATGTAACCATGTTTATGAGCAAATAAATTATTATTATTATTATTAAATTCTACCGAATTTGGTATCTTAACTGGGAAATCCTTGCGGATTTCGGTGGGGGGAAATGTATAATTCTTTAATCTATGGTCAGCTGACTAAAAACACCCAGCGTCCGCAACACTGTGTGGCGCCACTGTGTCATTCAACGTCAGCCATCTTCGGGACGTTCAAACTAATTGTCTCCACAAAATAAGCAATATTAAATAATTTAACAATCCAAAAACTGTTCAAAGTGTAAGTGGTTTGTGTAATAACAGCATTTCAGTACCGGCTTCCACCAGATTCAAGATACACGGTTGTAAGGATTGGGTGAGTCAAATGTATCTGACCTAATTTACAATTTAAATCAATAAATCAATAAATTAATAATTAACTGGCCTATCGACATACAGTGCAGTGTCGCGCATACCAGCGCGCAGCGTATGCCTCAGGTACTAGGCAAGCCAGTCGTCGTCGCGCAGACTAGCGCGCAGCGCACCAACTCACTCAGGCAATCAGCCGGGTGCTGCCAGACGTCAGCCTTAGCAGCCGCTCCAATCAGAAAGGCAAACACTCGCCATCCACTCGACCGCTTGGTCACACCAACTGTACTGTGAACATAACAACAGAATCTGGTAGGAACTTACCATCTAAATTCGATAGATTGTTTTATCACAGATACTTGGTATCCTTGAATATCTTGGACAGTTAATCCATTTGTCTTGAGATACCGTGTTATGTTTAAACTAGCACGTAATTAGCTAAATATTCAGTGTTCACACCAATTGGATTTTGTGGTTGAATATTGCGTAGTCACGCCAATTGGATTCCATACAGTCTGTCAGTCCAATTAGATTTAATTGTTACTCTCTACTACTGTCCTTAGGTAACGCGGAACGCTCGGCCTGTCTGACCATTACTGATGACGATCTCTAAATTTTCTTTTACGTACGATTATGGAACCTGGTTTCAGTGAAAGTTTTCAGGATTTATACACGGTTTGAGGACTATATACCTTTAGCTTCAGATCGAGGCTTGGCAAAACATTCGCTCACCATGTGTCCTAACTTTTTACAAAAGAATAGAGAAATAATTTTGAAAATAGAATAAATATGAGAGTTGTGATCGACATCTCCTGATGATGCCCCTGGTTGGGGGCGAAACACGTGTCGAGGTTTTTTATTATTTTTTGCACGATAACACATCTCTCATATTTATTCTATTTTCAAAATTATTTCTCTATTCTTTCGGCCTAAGTGGGTTTGGAGGGCGGACTTGTGCATGAATAAATACGAGAGTTGGGTAATTTGCATGTGGCGGAATATTGCAAAGTAGTTAGATTTATTTTATTTAACTATGGACTTCCGAAAAGTGACGCCTGATAGTATTAACTTTATCAGTAGCACTTTGTTCCTTGGGACACCTATCCCTCTGAAATGCCCTTTTTTGTTGCAAATGAAGGTGTTTCATTTCTTTCACTTTTATCGAAGTTAAAATCACGCTTGTTAGCCGCACTGAACTTGGATAATTCGGGTTTCATCGAATTCCGAGTTTCTACTATGCGAGCAGGTTTAACATTATGTGGCTAAAAATGAAACAATGTTGTCGGTCGTTAGGTCAGCGTTAGTAGCGGTTGCGCGTACTTGAACGTCGCTAATACCACGTATAACTACTTGGGCCATAAGTTCTTCAGTTAACCCTTTTACTACACGTAACCGTAACAAAGAGCGGCGTGCATACTCGGCATACGATACAAAATTGTCGGACGTTGAATTTACAACTTCACTGAGTATTTGCGCGTAATCCATTTTTGTGGGCATAACGATTTGAATTCCCTAACAAAATTGGACCACGATCGATCATTTGTAGACCACTCATTTAGCCAGGTTCTCGCATCACCCTTTAAACAATGAGCCACACGAGAAAAACACCCGTTATCATCCCAGTGATTTGCTAGTTTAGCCCTATGCACTTCATTGCACCACACCTCGAAATTATTTATAGACGGGTTAAAATTAGGCACATAATAATGACGTTTTGCATGGACTAAAACAAAAGAACACATGTAGGGACCCTGCCCAATTCTAGTACCTGACCTAGCAACGCATGTATGATGTCACGATACGGCACAAAATTATTTCTACTTTTCACGAATTAAGAGACAAACAAACATACATCACGCCTATATTACCGAAGTGGTAGGCAGAGGTGAGAGGAGCATTTTACTAGTGACTTTGTTAGTCGCGCGTAATACAAGCTTATTGCCGTAACAGGGCACTGAAGAAAATGAATAACCACTCTAATTCCAACGTAAATTCGAAACAGCCAGGACAGATGTTACATACCACTAAATTAAATCTCTGCAGTCTGAGCACTATGCAGTACGAACTAATATGCGGAAAAAATTTTAATTGCAATAAGAGGAATGGTCAGCGGTCAAAGTCGCGTGTGTTTTCATTATCCCACTTCTGATGAAAGCTTTAGGTTTCACCAGAAATTGAGAAATAAAACCAGCACGATAATTTAAACGTAACTACGATAATTTAATGTAAACTATTATGCTCTGGAGATACATCTACATAATTAGTTATTAAGTTAACACAATTTAATACACGTTACGTTAATTTACATAACAAGAAGACAATTTATTAAGAGAAGAGATATAAATAACACAATAGCAAATATAATGAAACAGGCTCACAGAGTAAACAAGACTCAGTGTAGCAGCAACTAGACACCAGAACTCACGTAGGCGGAATCGAGCGCGAGCCTTCCCGTGCAATCGGTTTTATCGGGCTATTCCCCCGCGCTATGCCCGACCGGAGTAGGGCCGAGTGGGGAACAGTGTTGCCAGCTGCGTAATGTTGCTAGTAGGCTTACCTAATATTACCTAATAATACGTATTTACTTTTTATTATATATACTTCTATATCTATTTATTTTATTATATTTGCTGCATTATTTATTATATTTAAATTTATTCACTAATTTAAGCCTTTTTAGTGCTTCTGTGTACAGCATCGATAATACTAGTGACGATGAAAGCTTCCACACGGCAAGTAGCTCAAATGAAAGCTATGTTAGTATACCTTCCTTGTCTGATAGTATCAGATCTCAGTTTTCTGATGTTCCCACGCACTTTAATGTGATTCATATCAATGCCCAAAGTATTTCGGCTCATTTTTCAGAGATGCTGACGGCTTTTGACTGTAAGAATATTCATGCTATCCTTGTTTCCGAATCATAGCTAAGACCTGAAGTCCCCCCCGTTAAGTGTATCCTTCCTGGGTTTCAACTTATAAGAAATGATCGCACGAGTCGCGGTGGAGGTGTGGCCATATATCTTAGATCCTACATATCATACACTATTTTGAGCATGTCACTGCAACCGCCTCCACCAAATGCCGGTGAACATTTGTTTCTCGAAGTTGAACTCAATCACTCCAAACTCCTCCTTGGCGTTTACTACTGTCCTTCGTCCAATATTAACTACTTTTCCTCCTTCGAAACGCTTTTGATGAATCTCCTCCCTTCTTACAGTCACAGCATAATCATGGGTGATTTCAACACATGCCTGCTTAAATGTGATGATCGTTCAGCGGCTTTGGAATCTATAATTAATTCTTGTAACTTGCCAATTCACCCCTCTAATACCACTCATTCTCTAGGACGCAGACCCTCACTTCTCGACCTTATTATCGTTTCGCAGTTAGATCACGTTGCCAAGCATGGACAATACCCGGCCGATGAGTTTTCTTACCATGATCTACTTTTTATTTCGTTTAAGATTCGTCCTCCCAAAGCCAAGCCGAAAGTTCTAATGCAGCGTAACTTTAACAGCATCCACATCCGGTAAACACAGACAAATTATGTGAAGATGCTGGCAACATCGATTGGACCTCACTGGTGACTTCGGAGTCGGTCGACGAACAGGTTAACACTTTTACTTCAAAATTGATCGAACTATTTGATAAACATGCCCCTGTTCGTGCTGTCAAGATGAAGCATTCACCTTCACCGTGGCTTACGGACGACTTTTAAGTGATGATTTCTGTATGGAAAAGCCGGTTCCCATACATTTGCCTGCGGTGACGCAGGGCTAAAATATATTAATTAATTATTAACTAGGTACTTAGCAGGGTGCTTTCCGTCGTCCGTTAGTAAGGCATCCCTGTATTTGTAATGTGTCCTAGCTAAATGAATTGTAATGTACCAATAAACCATACAAATTAATACTTGGTGAGTGTTCCCGTACTCCTGCCTGTCTTTCTCGTCCCAGGTCACTTGTTGGCGGATTCCGACTCAATTCCGTAATATGCCTGGTACAAATTAATTGACAATACTTTTTGACTACAACCGATAAAAGTAGACCGCCCGTTCGCGCCGAGGAAAAGTTTCGTCTCAACTGTCAAAGTGAAAAAAGTACTGCCAACTTAACAGTCAATATACTTCGTTCGGAAACCGTCTTTACTAAACATACCCCCGCTCCGGACAGAGGGATCTCTGTTCGCTAAGAAACAGGCAAACGAGAGAGAGAAGCAACCGCGCGACGCAGAATGGAATCTCCGACAGAAACCTCTGCAAACCGTGGAGTACCGTCCGAACCCGGATAGAGCCGAAGAATGCGTGCCCGACGCCACTTAAGAGAAGGCTGATTAGTGTCCTTAATGAGGACCAGATCTCCCACCCGTGCAGGATCCGTTTTATCAGTCCATTTGATCCGCTGCTGTAGAATGTTCAGATACTCCAACGAAAACCGATGACCGAAATTCTGAAACATTTGTTGGAGCATCTGAAATCTTGACAACCTACCTTGAGTGCTAAGATAAGAATATTCCGGTAAAGCCGTTAGGGGTTGACCTATGAGGAAATGACCCGGCGTCAAGACCTCCAGATCATTAGGGTCCGTAGAGAGCGGACACAATGGCCGAGAGTTCAGAGTTGCTTCAACTCTGCAGAGGACCGTGGGAAGTTCCTCAAATGTTAGGATAGTGTCGCCTATGACACGTCGCATATGTGTCTTGGCGGATTTGACGGTAGCTTTAAAAATACCGCCCCAGTGAGGACACGCGGGGGGGGTCAAACTTCCAGGAGATCCCACGCTTGGCTAACATTTGTCCCAATTCAGTTTTCCCGTCCGTCAAGAACTGATGCACCTCCCGTAGGTAACGATCAGCTCCCTGATAATTGGTGCCACAATCCGACCGTATAAGGTTTGGCAGACCACGCCGTGAGACGAAGCGTTCAAGCTCCGCGATAAACGCTTCAGTACTGAGAGAAGACACTAACTCCAAGTGAACTGCCTTGGTAGATAGGCAAACGAATACGCACAAGTACGCTTTATAGGTCTTCGCCTTCCGTAAGTGCGAAGCCTTGACAGTGAAAGGGCCCGCAAAGTCTGTGCTCACGCCCTCAAATGGCCGAGTGACCGTCACACGATCTGCCGGTAAATCACCCATCATAGGCTGCATTGTAGTCGCTTTTAACCGATAACACGACATGCACTTGAAAATTATTGAGCGCACACACCGACGTGCGGACAAAATCCAGAACTCGCGCTGTAAAATAGCCAGAAGTGCGTTACAACCCGCGTGCGAGTTATTAATATGCCGATCCGTAACCAAAAGTTGGACAAAGTCACCATCCTTAGGTAGAAGGAGTGGATGACGCGCACCGTAATGCAGCTGAGAATTTCTGAGTCGACCGACTCGAAGTAAACCTGATTGGTCGAGAAAGGGATTCAGCCTTGCAATCGCTCCCTTAAGTCGACCCGAGGATCCAACAATCCGTAATTCATCAGCGAACCGAACCGCTTGAACGCGTCGGACCCAGAACATCAGTGCGGCCCGGCGTTCGTCTACCGATAGATAAGGTGAGGTGTTTCGTGCATCCACCTTCCGAGAGTTCCGAATAAACCTATGTATCCAGCCCGTGACTGCCAAAAGTTTGCCAAGGGAACCACACCTCGCTAGGAGAGGATCCTCATCTATTACCGATGTTTCAGCTGCCGCCACTCGAATGCCAGGCAGGGCATTCATGGCATCCAAAACCGTGGAAGGCCAGGTGGATACTGAATCCGCCAGCCACTTTGGACCCCACCAGAGGGGATGATCAACCAAAGTGGGGGCATCACAACCCCGTGATGCGACATCGGCAGGATTGAGTTCACCCGGCACGTGTCTCCAGATCAGCTTCGTTTCCGAAGCCTGGATCTGAGACACCCTATTGGCCACAAAAACTTCCAACCTGTGAGGGGAGGCCTGTAGCCATGCCAAGACGATCTGGCTATCCGACCAGGCATAAATTTCCGAGAACTCCACCGATTTACCCAGGGTGGAGTTAATATGATTCAATAACTTAGTAAGTAAGACGGCCCCTGACAGTTCCAACTTTGGAATGGTCAATCTAGTCCGTAAGGGGGCTACCTTACTCTTAGCCGTTACTAGGTTAACTGCTGTTGTACCATCCCGACTTACAGTACGCAAGTACACTACCGCGGCATATCCCGATGCCGAAGCATCGCAAAACCCGTGAAGCGATGCTTTGTATGTCCCCGATGGAAGAAAATGACGAGGCAAGGAGACCAATGTGATTGCCTGTAATCGATTTAAGAAGTTCATCCAGTCGGAGAGGAAATCGCCTGTGAGAGGCTCGTCCCAGGAGAGCTCAGCTACCCACAGCCGCTGTAGGAAGTACTTGGCCCAGAAGATAACCGCAGCGATCCAACCGTTCGGATCGAATATTCTGGCCACCGTAGAGAGTACCAACCGCTTAGTCCAAACCTTAGCCGTCACCTCCACGTACCGAAAAGAGAAGGTATCCTGAATCGGTTGATACTGTACTCCCAAGACCGATGTAGAGTGAGGACTATCCGGATCCTCAAAAAGAAGTGGATCTTGCCTGTAATCCTTTGGAAGGTCAGCCAGCAATCTTGGGGAGTTGGAGATCCATTTTCGCAACTCATAGCCACCCCTGGCCATAATTCCAATCAATTCATCCCGAAGTAGCAGTGCCTCACGTTCAGAAGATGCCCCGGTGCATATGTCGTCAACATATACATCCGATTCCAAGATGACTGCCGCTCGGGGAAACCCTGCTCGCTCCCGGTGAGCCAATTCGAGCAGGCTCCTAATTGCCATCCATGGACTGGGCTTAAGGCCGTATGTGTTTGTATTTAATTCGTAGACCATGAGTGGCTGCGAAGGATCCTCCCTCCAGAGGATCAATTTAAACCGCCTGTCATCCGGATGTATGACTATTTGCCGGAACATCATACGTATGTCCGTCGCAAAGACTACCAGATGTCTACGGAAAGCCGTTATTATATCTGAAATCTCCTTATGTAGTTTAGCTCCTGAATGTAAGCACTGATTAAGGGAGACCCCACTAGACGAGGGTGCTGACCCATCAAAGACAACGCGAATCTTCCCACCATCTGCCTTAAAGACAGGATGGTGAGGAATAAAGAAATGTTCAACCGAAGAATAATCCGTACACGAGGTCGACATCTGACCGAGCACCTCGTATTCGCGCATGAACTGCACGTATTTTTCACGAAATACCGAATCTCGTTTCATGCGTCGTTCCATGGACAACATGCGTTTCTCAGCCAGGCCAAACGATTGACCAAGTTGTGGCCGCGAGGAAAGGAATGGCAACCGTGCCATAAGCCGTCCCGACTGTAAATGTACCGAAGTCTGTCTAAAATGACTTTCACATTCCTCGTGCATTGGGTTGTGGAACCGAGGGCACCTCCTCCAGTGCCCAAAATCTCTGTACTACATCTGTCAGAGAGATACTTGTAAACGTCGCTTCATCGGCGCTACGACCGACGGGAAATGCTGGGCCCAAGATTAGATAACCGTAAACTGAAGGTAAGGCAACCAACCCATCCCCATGTAAAGTAACTACCGAACCTGAGCACAGCACCTGACCCGCGACATCCGAACCGAGCAGCAGGTCTACCGGACTGGGTATCCAAAATTCAGGATCCGCAAGTCGCAAGTCCGAAGCTAAATGATAAACAATGGGCGGAAGAGAAACCAAAGGATGGCTGCCGATAACCTCGTCCATGACCAAAGCCGTAACCAAGTACTGGGGTGAGAACCCGATACCCCAGTGACCGTAAATCTAACCTGACCGTATATTGCTGTGACCCGATCACCTCCTATGCCCCTTATAGTATTGAAGTCCCGTGACATTGTTAGGCCCAACTTCCTCACCAGACCGATAGTTATGATGCAGCCCTGCGCCCCGGTATCCAAAAAGGCCCGTGCCTTGACGGTGGCGCCATTAGTGCCCTTAATCCGAAGTGACACCGTGGGAAGAACAACCGTTTTCGAAACGGCTGCATCTGGTGAGGAGGCCGCGAATATCTATAAGGTGCGAGCGGGGTCAGGTCGTGCCGAACCTGAGGGGAGAGCGGGCCACTCCCAAGAGGGAAGCTGATGAGCGAACCCACGACTCATCACCGGTGCCCGATATGTCCGTACAGAGGGGTGGGTACCTGTACCGGCCTCTGTGATATTAGCGAAGGGGGAGAAGCCTCCTGCGCAGCTTCCCGAGCAGCGTAAGTTGCAGCTGAAATGTGGACTTCCACGTCCACATGTCGCCGATCCTGGTCTCGGCTCGCATAGTCCTGAGAGGGGGGGCCCCCGCCCCTGCGAGCATCCCGTTGGGGAGTAGGGGCGTACTCTGTGTCCCGATGACCAGAGGCATCCCCACTCCTGAGAACATCCCGATGTTCCGTTTGGGCATGCCCAAATCCCCTTGGGCATGACCGGATACCCTTTGGGCATGACCGGATACCCCTTGGGCATGTCCGGATACCCTTTGGGCAAGTCCGGATACCCTTTGGGCATGTCCGGATACCCTTTGGGCATGTCCGGATACCCTTTGGGCATGCCCAAATACCGTACGTGGTGGGGCGCCCCCGCCCCTGGGGGCGTCCCGGTCTGCATAGCCCCTATTCGGGGAGTGACGCTGCTCCGAGGTACGCCTACCTATACCGCTTCCTCCAGAGCTTCCACCAAACCCACTTCCATACCTACAAAGCATGGGGTGGTGGGGGCCACCACAGCTGGAGCACGTCCTCGGTGACCCACAGTCCCTGGCCATGTGTTTTTCCATACACATCCAGCAGTAACCAGATCCGTAAACAAAGCTGCGCCGAGAACAGATATCGGCGTGTCTGAACTTCCCGCAGTTCAGGAGGGGGTGAGCCGGTCCATTACAAAAGTGACAGCAAGGTTCCGAATGGCCCGCTGCCATAACCCTGGGTGGAGCCCGAGCTCGTACCGGTGTTTGACCCCCTCTCCCCCACTTGGGGGGGTAATCTTCTTGTTTGCCAGACTTACCCGTAGGAGAACTTCCCGGTTCTTCCACATTGTCTAACATTCTACATTCTTCTTCCAAAAAGTGAAGGAGCTCCGTGAATAAAGGGACATCCGTAGCAGACTTCCCGAATTGATGCTCAAACCTGAGCTTTAGCTCAGCTTGCAGCTTGCCTAGGGTCACGTGCAATAAAATAAACGACCAGGAAAACCGAGCTTCCCTAGAGCATTATATGCCACTGCCAATGCCAATGGGTTCAGTAGCTGTGACCGAAGCTGGGCAACCCTAACAACCGACTAAGGTGAGCGTCTCCTGAACGACGCATGTTTTGGTATCTTTCCGCTAGGAGCATACGAGCCGTCTCATAGCTATCGTTAGTGACATCCAGGTGAGCCACCAAATCCTGAGCCTCACCAGACAAGGTGCTAGGTGAAAAAGTTAATTTAGAGTATGCGGCAGCAAGTATACCAGCGGCTTCCATAGCCTGATCATAATCCAGGTGATACCTTGCCAACCCTGACTTGGTCGTTTCATCCACCATGTCGACCTCCGCCTCCTGAATATCCTGGTATGCCTCATCTAAGTCCTTTAGATAAGTATCTAACTTAGTATAGCGAAATTTCAATTCTCCGACCCTATCCGGACGTCCGATCAAACTAGTGGCTGTCTGTAGCCATCGTAGGACACGGCTCACGGTTGCTTTGGCTGTAGTCAGAGCCATTTTAAATATGGGCCGATAATACCGGCGTAGAACAATAGTTAAAAAGAAATATAAATGCAAATTCAGTCGTTTAAAAGCTACGGGGAGATGAGATGGAAATAAAACAACAATTTTCCGATAAATGCATGAAACGCACAAAGCGATATTTTGTTACAGAGCGGCATGCAGCAATTTGTATTTTATTGAGCGGAGCGAAGCGGAGCTCAATCTTAGGCGACAAGTGTAAATCGTTTGTGCGTCTACTCCTCCGAAACGGCTCGACCGATTTTGACCAAATTTGGCATGCTGGTCGACATCATACCCGGGAGTGCATATATCTGAAATCATGAAAATAGAGCTGACCACGGAGGAATAATCACCGAAAATGTCCTGGACATCGACGATTTAAGATTTAGCTAGAAATTCCAAAATTGGCGCGCGCGTGCAAGACATGCAGCTGGTGGGTTCGGAAAAACGATTTTAAAAATCGGATGCACCATCGAGGAATAATCACCGAAAAACCAGATGATTAAATCGTTGCCATGGAAACACGGGCATCAACAATGAAAATAGTTTATTTTTGCATTCGATTAATTAATTGAAGTGTTTTTTTCTGATTCTGATATGTAATAAAAACATTTGCTACATTTGCAATTATCAGCATGCATTGCATACCTAGTATTATCTCCGAAACTACATGACCAATTATTGTTATACTGTAAAGGCCAATTTAGTAGTATTTCTGTGATATGCTTGTGATCATAAAATAACTTATTTTGATAAGCATTAATATGTTGTTATGTAAATAACGACTCAAAAATGAACATGCTGAATAATACTTTATTAAAACATAAAAGCATATATATCTACTAAAATATAAAAGAAAGAGATATGGTACTTATAGCCGACTTTTTGTAGAATTAGTTAAGTTAAATAAAATTTCCGAACATTGTTTTCCATTATAATCGCCTGTTTAGACGCAAGTGCAAAAAGAACTATTTTAAGAGGTGTTTTGACACGCTAAACATCGTGGTATCTCGGCACGTTTAAACATGATATCAATATAATTTATAGTCTATAGCACTCAAGAGTAATTCTGAAAGAATTTTTAAAATCGGTTCAGTAGATCCGGAGATTACCCATACACATTTTATTTTGCATTTGATTACCTACACATTATTATGATACTAGTTCATATAGATTAAGATATTAAATGAAGTGAAGTTAGCTTGAAAAATAATGTCGCTGTTATTACACTAAACTACGGAGTATGTATTAAGTTTACGGAATTGACACTAAAAATAATCTTGATACATAGGGCAAACTAAAAGTTTTGCACTTCTAGCTAATCGGAAGTATTTGAATTTCGAATGTTATATTTTTTTAAACGTTGCAACCTTTTTAGTAATAAAAAAAAACAATTGGCGGGAAATCATTTGTCAATTGTTTTTTATCACACATCAAAGTTCTACGTATGCAACGAAAATGGAATTAAATCAAAAAGATTTTAGAGCGATGATTTTTTATGATTTTAAAAGTTCTCTCTCTCCGCAAGACTGTGCCGCTCGTCTTAAAAATGCTTTTGGGAGAGAAGCACCTTGTTTGAGCACCGTGGGGCGATGGTTTGCTGAACTTGAGAGAGGTCGAGTTTCTTTACATGACGAATTTAGTGAAGGGCGGCATTCAACTGCCGTCAACGAATATAATGTGGCTACTGTTAAGTGGTTAATTGAAGAAAACCCGCGGATTACCTATGAGACAATTCGAAGACATTTTTTTTTTTCAGCTACGGGTCCCATCTGTACAATTCCACTTGAAGATCAAAAGAGTGTTAAAGCCGAGTGGTATTCTACCATTCGTTTACCGAGGGTGTTAGAAAAAGTTCGCGAAAGACGACCCAAGAGCTGCGTTCTCCTACATCATGACAACGCTTCTTCACACACGGCCAACAAAACAAAGTCATTTTTAGCTTCCGAAAAAGTACAACTCGTCACCCATCCTGCGCATAGCCCCGACCTAGCACCCTGTGATTTCTGTATTTTCCCCAAAATCAAAGATGATGAGAGGTTTCACTTTTACCAACTCCGAAGAGGCAGTGATATCGTTCAATCAGCACGTAGAAAACATGCTTTCAGATCTGCGGTCCTCCTGTTTTAAAAAATGGTTCGATCACATGAAAAACTGTTTAAAATGTAAGAGTATTTTGAAAAGCAATAAACATATTTAGGTTTTAACATTATAAGTTAATAAGTTAAGTAATAAGTTACGCAAAACTTATAGTGTGACCTACGTATACAAATTTATCTGTTCTATTTATTTTATTGGCTGCAATAGACTATTAGTGCCCAGACATTTTTTTTGGGAAATATTTCACCCTACAAGCAATAAAGTAATACGAGTAGATTTCATTTATGCTTACAATTTCATTTATTTATAAAAAAAACAATAAAATTATTAATAAAAATTAAAATAAATTAAATTAGCATTTAATCGACAGTTTTTGATATGTGAGAAAATACCACAATTATTCCCAATCACATAACCGCCCACAATCACAATTTTTAATATTTTTATCCAAAAACATGTGTGAACGACTGTACCTCATTTAACGTTAGTATGTAGAAGTTTACAATTAAATTTAATGGTTTTTCTAGGTCAAAAGTCAAGCGAAAATTGGACTGATATTGGGCACTATTTCAAGCACAATTTTTTAAGCCGTAAATTGTACCTATAGCTCGTTCGGTATTCGCGTAGTGAAGTGAGTATGCTGGGCGTAGAACCTACGCCCAGCATACTCACTGAACGAATATATAACTCCGGAGTTATTAGAGCACCGTTTTTTCTTTTTGGGCACCATTTGGCACTATTTGGGCACAATTTTTTTAAGTATGAATTATGGTTGAAGCGTACACAGATTCCACAAACGGAGGTGAGTATGCTGGGCGAAACCTTCGTCCAGCATACTCATCGAACTATGGCTGTAATTTCTTAAGTATAAGAGCACTATTTTTTTCCTTTGGGCACTAATTAGCACTATTTTTTGGCATTCATGAAATATCAGGATTCCATGGTGAGTATGCTGGACGAAGGGACACCCGAATCATACGCCTTCTTGTAGTCAATCCAGGCAGTAGAGAGGGCGCCCCTACTCCGCTTAACCTGTTGGCTAATGGCCATGTCAATAAGGAGTAGCTCCTTAGTACCACGTGACCCAGCCCTACATCCATTCTGAGCACTATCTAAGATGTTATTTAACATTATATGAGAATTTATTTTAGTTCTCAGAATAGATGTAAGGAGCTTGTAGATGGTAGGTAAGCAAGTGATAGGTCTATAGTTTTTAGGTTCCGTGGTACTACCTGATTTATGGACCAGGAAGGTGATGCCAGTGGTCATAAAAGCGGGTCTTTACCCGCTTTTATGACCACTGGCATCAACTTCCTGAGCATTTTCATAAAAATGTATCCCCACATTGAATAAATAAGAATTTTCCCGACTATAATGTTTTAAAACAATGGTAAGTAAAAATTTTTTTAAGAAAAAACTTTTTAGCATTAATTAATAGCATTAATTTTTCGCAGAATCAAAAGGACAACAAAACGTCGACAATTGTTTCGCCTCTAAACGAAGCATTATCAAGACTGTCTCAGAGAGAACAGCTGTTCTCTAAAAAAATTTTTCTTAAAAAAATTTTTACTTACCATTGTTTTGTCATGGATTTTCGCCAAGTAACGCCTGTTTCTATCCAATATTTTATAATGTTTTATGTTACATTTGTTTTTTTAGGGAAGGAAATTTATCATATTTTGTGTAAAACATAAAATGAAGGGTTTAAATGTGGTCATTGAAGACACAATTTAATATATATAATGGAAAGCGTTCCAAAATTTCATCAGTTGTGTGACAGTTGTATTCAAAGGCTGAAAAAAATAATAAAAGAATATAATTTATATAGTAATTGTTTTATTAAATCACTTGCAAATGAATTACTAATTAAATAAAAACGATTACATCGAATAATTGTATGTAGATTTATTCAAAAATCAGGAAATAATTCGGTTGTGTGACTGTTGCTACCACATTCATCATATTTTTCTACATTAAAGTACAAAAAATAAATTTTAACAAAATTACAAGGATTTTTAATCATTCCTTTTTATGTTTAAGATTAAATTAGTATTATTATCGAACCGTAAGATTAGATTTTTTGTATAAAAACATTCATTTCTTTAATATTATTACAAGGGACAGTCACACATCTGAACGGTTAGGATGTGTTTACATGCTGTAAAATTATGGTAGTTATTCTACTTATATTAATTTTCATTCTCAAATTGTTTTATTATTTATATATTTATCGGGGTTTTTAGCCCTCATAATAATCAAACTATCATCTCAGAAAAATTACAAATTAATAATAAAGTTTAATGTTAAATTATTATTTTAGAAACAGCCGAACTGGTCTTAGACCATTTTAATTATCAAAAAAAAACTTAAAAAAATATTAAAATATACTTTTGCCATACAAATAAAAACAATATCTATTATTATAGGACCCTGATTATATCACGTGAAGTTGCTATAAAATCTAATAGGAACGATTCAACTACCTACTTTATAGTTTAGTTTTGGCACTTATCAGACTACTACAGTTCAGATTAAATAATGTTGTACAATGAACTAAATTTAAGTTAGGTGTAACATAAATTTAATGGACTTATATTTATTCTGAAGTGGAAGATTTTTTTTAAACTATTAACATTAATATGTAAACGGTGTCGATTCATATGTATGTACCAAAATCGAGAAATTAATATAAATTATTTTGTTTATTTATTATAAGCATTAACTTATAATAACATAAACAAAATAATTTAATAAGAAAAATCTGTTTCAGTCGTGACCGTATTTTTTTAAAACTTAACCTAACAGCAAACATTTAGCTTATAGCTAGTTTGAACAATAGACACATTCATCAGTAACAAAATGGTCATTTTTCTTCTCTTTTTTCTGTTTAATGCTTCTTCGCTTTTCTTCTCGCCATTTTTGTCGCTGATTTTCAGCTTCACCTGGCGACATTTCTGATATTTTCTTTTTTTTACTATTCATTCTCTGTAAATTCCTTTTACATTGTGCTTTATACTCTTCCGGTCGATTTTGTTGTAATTTTTCTCTATATCGCCTTGTTTTCTCAGCCCCCGTAAGAGGCATCTTGCTACCTATAATAAAACATTGTTGAAAGACTCCATAACTAATACGATATTTTTATGGTCAGGTCTGGGTATACTATTAAAATTTTTGCGTATTTAATACAACATTTATATTTAGTATGGTAGAATGGTAGTACATAACCAATCAAATGGATCAAAATAAGCTTGTATGGATTATCATTTTACGAAAGAACAAAAACAATAACAGAAAGTAAACCAGCTTCCTAAAAAAATCGAGTCTGGTTAAAGAACCAGGACTGGTTAAAGAACCAGGACTGGTTAAAGAACCAGGACTGGTTAAAGAATCAGGACTGGTTAAAGAACCAGGACTGGTTAAAGAACCAGGACTGGTTAAAGAATCAGGACTGGTTAAAGAACCAGGACTGGTTAAAGAACCAGGACTGGTTAAAGAACCAGGACTGGTTAAAGAACCAGGACTGGTTAAAGAACCAGGACTGGTTAAAGAATCAGGACTGGTTAAAGAACCAGGACTGGTTAAAGAACCAGGACTGGTTAAAGAACCAGGACTGGTTAAAGAACCAGGACTGGTTAAAGAATCAGGACTGGTTAAAGAACCAGGACTGGTTAAAGAACCAGGACTGGTTAAAGAACCAGGACTGGTTAAAGAATCAGGACTGGTTAAAGAACCAGGACTGGTTAAAGAATCAGGACTGGTTAAAGAACCAGGACTGGTTAAAGAACCAGGACTGGTTAAAGAACCAGGACTGGTTAAAGAACCAGGACTGGTTAAAGAACCAGGACTGGTTAAAGAACCAGGACTGGTTAAAGAATCAGGACTGGTTAAAGAACCAGGACTGGTTAAAGAACCAGGACTGGTTAAAGAACCAGGACTGGTTAAAGAATCAGGACTGGTTAAAGAACCAGGACTGGTTAAAGAATCAGGACTGGTTAAAGAACCAGGACTGGTTAAAGAACCAGGACTGGTTAAAGAACCAGGACTGGTTAAAGAACCAGGACTGGTTAAAGAACCAGGACTGGTTAAAGAACCAGGACTGGTTAAAGAACCAGGACTGGTTAAAGAACCAGGACTGGTTCTTTAACAAGACTCGAGGGCTTCTTGATACTGTGTAGCCAAGCGTTCATGCGAGCTCTGAACCCACTTTATCCAAAAGTTGTGCAATCCATCCGGCCCAGGACTTTTCCAGTTCGGGGCCGTACTAATTGCACAACTAACGTCTTCGGAGTCTATGGTAATAGACTCCATGGGTTCGATGGTACTGCATTCACGCTCGACGACACGGATCCAGTCGCCCTCCGAATGTTCGACGAATTAACGAACTGTTAAGAAAATAATCGGAACAAATGGAAGAATAATAATACTAGCCTTTTATTTCCAAATAACTTAATATTAAAATACAATCTATACGTACTTACATTAATTAATTACAATTATGTTACCTATTTCATAATGATATACTTCTTGACACATCATTATAAACAATTATGTTTTTTTATCTAATTAAAATAATTATCTATTTCTTTATTTAGTGTTAAATATGTATTTTCTATTTTCCATTTAATAATTTCTGTTCAATAAATTCTATTTAATAATTAGTGTCTGATCACGGAAACATATATTCTGACCCAAGTAAATATACTCCTGTACAACTCGTGCGAATTAACATGGCACCTGGCTCTAACGTATGACGTTTAAAGTAATGAGTGCAAAAAAAACTACTATACTAGTTCTTTGGCGTAATAAAATCAAAACGTGCTAAATTGTCTTTGATTTGTATGCATTTAGCAGTGACAAATCTCGCTAGTGATCAATCATTCATTCAGTTGATTATTATACAGGCATATATTATAATATTTGGGGAGGCCCACGCCCAGTGTTGGACCGCAATAGGCTAGTTAGGCCTATCGCAGTCCACCGCCGGACACAGGCCTCTTCAAATATTGGGAGGCTTTGACTGCCGTCTGACCTCCACAACCAATTGGCGATATCGAAGCTTTAACAACAATTTTGGTCTAATTACAATGAATTAGTATAGTAATTCACCTCTGCCTAACCCTCCGGGGATAAAGGCGTGATTGTACGTATGTTGAACTTTTGAGGGCTCCAACTACCCGTAACGACAACCATAGATGTTCGTAAGGCAACCGGGACCGACACGACAACGTGCTCTCCGAGGCACGGAAATATCCAGCCCAATGCAAATAGACATATTTCATGCATATAAATATTTGCGTTGAGCGGGAATCAAACCCGCGCCTCCTGCGTGGCAGTCGCGTGCACTACTGCCACGCCACGCCACAGAGGCTGTCAAAAGTGTAGCAGAGAAAACTTAATAAAAACCAATAACAAATAAAGTTCCAAAATTACTCAAAACAACTCAAACGGAACTAAATGTGCAACGGCGAGTGTGACGCTGAATGACGCTCTGACGCTACCGGTCTCGCCGGACGATAGCGGGGCCCCGCGCGGGGAAGCGGGAGGAGGGTTGTTTTGGAGCCAGGTGCCATGTTAATGCGCACGGCTTGTACATACTTTATATCTAGTCCAGTGACTTGTGAAGGTATTTTTGCGCCATTTGTTAAGATGCATGTTTTTTCAACGTTTATTTCTAATCCACATTCGATACTTGCTGAGTTCAGTGTTTGGATCAAGTAGGTTAGTTCAGTATGACTTTCACTCAGAATTACGATGTCATCGGCGAAACGAAGATGATTTAGCAGCTCCCCATTGATGTTGATACCCTTTCCTTCCCAGTGTGGATAAAGTGTGCCAAATATATTTTCTAGCAGCGCTGTGAAAAGGTTTGGAGAGATTGGATCACTCTGCTTTACACCTCGCAGTAATTGAAATGAAACGCTCAACAATCTGCCGCAGAGTAAAAATATGGTCCATAGTTGAGTATTTTGACCTTTATCCTGCCTGTTCTCTAGGTTGGTGTTGTTACAGCGTGTTTCTTATTCTTCTCAGCAGAACACTTGTGAATATTTTGTATGTAGTTTGTAATAAACTTATTGGCCTGTAGTTGCCGATATCCAAATGGTTACCTTTCTTATATAATAGGTTAATTATTGAGTTTTCCCACTCTTTGGGTCTGATCACAGATCTGTCAAGATGAGTGTCAGTGGGTCGATAATTGCTCTGATGACGTCATTGGGAATACCATCTTCTCCTGGACTTTGAGCCGATTTAAATTTTTTGATGGATTAATAGAACTCAGAGTTTAGGAACGGCATGACTTCTGGTTCTCGCTGAGTCACTTGTTGGTAGATTGTACTTGAGTTTTCCTCGGTGTTTTGGTACGTATGTGTGTACGGATATGTCGCACTAAATTACTCCTGTTACTAAAACACTTCCTACAATCACTACACTGATATGGCTTTTCACCAATGTGTAATAACACAACATACCCGCACGTATGTTGTGTTAATTCAGTCGGCTGACTAAAACATTTCAAACAATGACTGCATTTATAAGGTTACACACCAGTGTGTGTACGGGTATGATTTATTAAACCTCTCTTATCCCTAAAACATTTCATACAATCACTGCACTCATAAGGCTTATCACCAGTATGAGTACGGATATGCCGCATAAAATGACTTTTCTGACTAAAACACTTCATACAATCACTACACTGATAAGGCTTCTCACCAGTGTGTGTGCGGATATGGAGTGTTAAACTATACTTAAACCTAAAACATTTCATACAATCACTACATTTATAAAGTTTCGCACCAGAGTGTGTATGCATATGCTTTGTTAAACTACTCTTATCCCTAAACCATTTCATACAATCACTACACTGATAAGGCTTCTCACCAGTGTGTGTACGCATATGGATTTTTAAATGAATCTTTCGATAAAAACATTTCATACAATCACTACACTGATAAGGCTTCTCACCAGTGTGTGTACGGATATGCATTATTAAATTACTCTTGTCACTAAAACACTTCATACAATCACTACAGTGATAAGGCTTCTCACCAGTGTGCGTCCGAACATGTAGCGTTAACTGATATTTAGCAGTGAAACGTTTCTGACAAGTATCGCATGAGAATCGTTTAGTGTCCTTTGAAGTGTTAGTACTTCGGATTGAGCTTATTTCATTTGCAGATATTTCTATATTAACATTATTATCGTCAGCAGCGCTATTTGTATTTGCGCTAGTTAACTTTTGCTGAGCGGATCTTTCTTCAACAGAGTGAGTCGTACAGGGGCTCGGTCCTACAATGACGTCCTTAACTGCAGCCTCTCCTTCAGGATGTCGCACATCTGAATAAAAGAAAGTCAAAAATCATCTCGCATCCTGTTATTTGATAAAGTTCGAATTACACCATATATTTAAAATAACTACAACATTAAATCCCGCCTGTTTCGTCAAGGGGTAGGCAGAGGCATGTTATACGCTCACTTTTCACCAGTAACTTTGTTGGCCCTACGCAATAGGTGTCGAGCCTATTGCCGCTTATCAGGAGCTTTTATCTTTGTCCGAGCCTCGTCTATTGATCGGCAGGTGTACCACTTGCAGGTGAGGTAGACTTAGGCAACGCTCACTTTTTATGCGTTTTCGTACGAACTTCACTCGTGCGTACACGTACGAACAATCCAAACATTAGAAATACTATAGGAGTGCTCACACTCGTACGTAAAGTTCATTTTCATAAAGTTATAACCATGAAACAGCTCAGCTTCTATAGCTGATCATTACCGCAGCTTCGCTAGTTTTACTTCGTAATTAGTAACATATGCTGCTAACCATTTTTTGACCGTTTGGCTCTTGAAATTAGCTTTTCTGGCAAATCTTTTAGCCACCTTAATAATTTCAACAATAGCTTCCAATCTAAGGTAGGGAAGAGACTTCTGGGGTGCTTTGGTCAGTTGCTCCACGTAGTGCACTCCGGGGCAACGGCAGTGGCTGCAACTCTGCGGCAACATACCCTAGAGTTGTAGCTAAAACGGCTAATTCTGGCCAAGGGGGAGTTGTCTCCTCAGAAGATGAGGAACACAGACCTATCATGGCGGGGGCCATTCGAGGCCCAGGACTCTCCGCCGACACTCTGCTGAGCAGAGTGCTGCTGTGCTGAGAAACCGCTAGGGCGACGGGTCCAACTACCCGTAACGACAACCATAGATGTTCGTAAGGCAACCGGGACCGACACGACAACGTGCTCTCCGAGGCACGGAAATATCCAGCCCAATGCAAATAGACATATTTCATGCATATAAATATTTGCGTTGAGCGGGAATCAAACCCGCGCCTCCTGCGTGGCAGTCGCGTGCACTACTGCCACGCCACGCCACAGAGGCTGTCAAAAGTGTAGCAGAGAAAACTTAATAAAAACCAATAACAAATAAAGTTCCAAAATTACTCAAAACAACTCAAACGGAACTAAATGTGCAACGGCGAGTGTGACGCTGAATGACGCTCTGACGCTACCGGTCTCGCCGGACGATAGCGGGGCCCCGCGCGGGGAAGCGGGAGGAGGGTTGTTTTGGAGCCAGGTGCCATGTTAATGCGCACGGCTTGTACATACTTTATATCTAGTCCAGTGACTTGTGAAGGTATTTTTGCGCCATTTGTTAAGATGCATGTTTTTTCAACGTTTATTTCTAATCCACATTCGATACTTGCTGAGTTCAGTGTTTGGATCAAGTAGGTTAGTTCAGTATGACTTTCACTCAGAATTACGATGTCATCGGCGAAACGAAGATGATTTAGCAGCTCCCCATTGATGTTGATACCCTTTCCTTCCCAGTGTGGATAAAGTGTGCCAAATATATTTTCTAGCAGCGCTGTGAAAAGGTTTGGAGAGATTGGATCACTCTGCTTTACACCTCGCAGTAATTGAAATGAAACGCTCAACAATCTGCCGCAGAGTAAAAATATGGTCCATAGTTGAGTATTTTGACCTTTATCCTGCCTGTTCTCTAGGTTGGTGTTGTTACAGCGTGTTTCTTATTCTTCTCAGCAGAACACTTGTGAATATTTTGTATGTAGTTTGTAATAAACTTATTGGCCTGTAGTTGCCGATATCCAAATGGTTACCTTTCTTATATAATAGGTTAATTATTGAGTTTTCCCACTCTTTGGGTCTGATCACAGATCTGTCAAGATGAGTGTCAGTGGGTCGATAATTGCTCTGATGACGTCATTGGGAATACCATCTTCTCCTGGACTTTGAGCCGATTTAAATTTTTTGATGGATTAATAGAACTCAGAGTTTAGGAACGGCATGACTTCTGGTTCTCGCTGAGTCACTTGTTGGTAGATTGTACTTGAGTTTTCCTCGGTGTTTTGGTACGTATGTGTGTACGGATATGTCGCACTAAATTACTCCTGTTACTAAAACACTTCCTACAATCACTACACTGATATGGCTTTTCACCAATGTGTAATAACACAACATACCCGCACGTATGTTGTGTTAATTCAGTCGGCTGACTAAAACATTTCAAACAATGACTGCATTTATAAGGTTACACACCAGTGTGTGTACGGGTATGATTTATTAAACCTCTCTTATCCCTAAAACATTTCATACAATCACTGCACTCATAAGGCTTATCACCAGTATGAGTACGGATATGCCGCATAAAATGACTTTTCTGACTAAAACACTTCATACAATCACTACACTGATAAGGCTTCTCACCAGTGTGTGTGCGGATATGGAGTGTTAAACTATACTTAAACCTAAAACATTTCATACAATCACTACATTTATAAAGTTTCGCACCAGAGTGTGTATGCATATGCTTTGTTAAACTACTCTTATCCCTAAACCATTTCATACAATCACTACACTGATAAGGCTTCTCACCAGTGTGTGTACGCATATGGATTTTTAAATGAATCTTTCGATAAAAACATTTCATACAATCACTACACTGATAAGGCTTCTCACCAGTGTGTGTACGGATATGCATTATTAAATTACTCTTGTCACTAAAACACTTCATACAATCACTACAGTGATAAGGCTTCTCACCAGTGTGCGTCCGAACATGTAGCGTTAACTGATATTTAGCAGTGAAACGTTTCTGACAAGTATCGCATGAGAATCGTTTAGTGTCCTTTGAACTGTTAGTACTTCGGATTGAGCTTATTTCATTTGCAGATATTTCTATATTAACATTATTATCGTCAGCAGCGCTATTTGTATTTGCGCTAGTTAACTTTTGCTGAGCGGATCTTTCTTCAACAGAGTGAGTCGTACAGGGGCTCGGTCCTACAATGACGTCCTTAACTGCAGCCTCTCCTTCAGGATGTCGCACATCTGAATAAAAGAAAGTCAAAAATCATCTCGCATCCTGTTATTTGATAAAGTTCGAATTACACCATATATTTAAAATAACTACAACATTAAATCCCGCCTGTTTCGTCAAGGGGTAGGCAGAGGCATGTTATACGCTCACTTTTCACCAGTAACTTTGTTGGCCCTACGCAATAGGTGTCGAGCCTATTGCCGCTTATCAGGAGCTTTTATCTTTGTCCGAGCCTCGTCTATTGATCGGCAGGTGTACCACTTGCAGGTGAGGTAGACTTAGGCAACGCTCACTTTTTATGCGTTTTCGTACGAACTTCACTCGTGCGTACACGTACGAACAATCCAAACATTAGAAATACTATAGGAGTGCTCACACTCGTACGTAAAGTTCATTTTCATAAAGTTATAACCATGAAACAGCTCAGCTTCTATAGCTGATCATTACCGCAGCTTCGCTAGTTTTACTTCGTAATTAGTAACATATGCTGCTAACCATTTTTTTACCGTTTGGCTCTTGAAATTAGCTTTTCTGGCAAATCTTTTAGCCACCTTAATAATTTCAACAATAGCTTCCAATCTAAGGTAGGGAAGAGACTTCTGGGGTGCTTTGGTCAGTTGCTCCACGTAGTGCACTCCGGGGCAACGGCAGTGGCTGCAACTCTGCGGCAACATACCCTAGAGTTGTAGCTAAAACGGCTAATTCTGGCCAAGGGGGAGTTGTCTCCTCAGAAGATGAGGAACACAGACCTATCATGGCGGGGGCCATTCGAGGCCCAGGACTCTCCGCCGACACTCTGCTGAGCAGAGTGCTGCTGTGCTGAGAAACCGCTAGGGCGACGGGTCCAGTACTGTTGAGCTCACCAGTGGCGCCGGACCCGGTCTCACAGAGACCACTGATCGGTCGAACCCTGCTTGGCAGCAGGCGGTTAGGTGGCTCTGCGGAACCACGAGGATGAAAAACCTCGTTAAAAAACCAACGGGGCGGGCGGAACGGTCTTGTGAAGACCCCCGCCCGGCCTAGCCGTAATCTTGAACTGACGAGGATGAACACCATTATAAAAAAATTACCCAATCACAAGCTCTGACACCCGGTGAGGGGATGAGTCGTGCAGGGGAGCTGTCACACCTAGGGTGTCACCATCGTCGGAGGACGTAAAACTCAACCAAAATAGCTATAACTTACCCAAGGGGGAACCGACAGCGATGCTAACCGCGAACACCCTGCTCTGACTGGGGTCGGGCTCGGGCCCAACAACAGTCATTTCGACCCCCACCCGGGATTTTCCCGGGTGGTTTTTGGGAGGGGTCACCAAAGCCCGATAGGCCAGGGGGTGTGCCTTAAAACCACCCCCCAAACCGAAGCGGAGGTCGTCGACCGCTGCTGAAATATATGGCGATGGCAACGAGGGGTCAATACCGGATGACTCCGGTCTTCAAGGCCCCCGCCCTACGGTGCCGTTCCTGCCTAGCAGCAGGGACTAGGAGATGCCAGCCGTGCTTCATGCTGGCTCTTACCCGGATTGCGGAGGCCATGAAGGGTGGCACTGAAAACCTCCAGGGTAAGAGGCAGGTAGTGAAGACGGCCGTTACCGCTGCCCAGTCTTCATTAGAGGAGCTCCTTGCGCGGAGCGTCCTTGCGGAGGAGCGTAAGCTACGAGGCCAGGTGGCCAGTCTGGAGGCGGAACTTGCCGCGAACCTGACCAAGTTGGTCAAGGGGCCGGGGGAGATGTTTCCGATGTATGGTGGTAGGGCGTAGCAGTATGTCATAATAAAGGTATATTCACATCACATTTTTGATATTTCAACTGCTGTGGTAACAAATAGATACGGTATAATATATAAATTCCATTTAATAAATAATATTCAATATTCCATAACATTCAATATTGGAGCATTCGACACGGGCTTCAAGTGAACCCCGCAAACCCCAGGTGATTCTCGACGTCACGTATCGACTTGTCACAGTTGCCCCAAGTATATTCAACGGAACTTCCATCGAAGTATGCAACGGTGTGAAGAACTTGGGTATTTCCTTGGATAGTACGATGACAGCTACTAAAGTTACGCTCGCACAGTCCCTATTACTCCCACCTCTTGATTACGCCGACGTCAGCTATCTTGACCTCACGGAGGAGCAACTTAATAAGCTTGAGCGCCTTCAAAATGTTTGTATTAGATTTATATTTGGCCTACGCAAGTATTATCATGTGTCTGAGTTCCGAAAACGTTCAAGTGGCTCTCAATTCGCCTTCGTCGAAATACACACATTCTTTCACTGCTATATAGTATACTAATCAATCTTCGCACTCCCCAATAACGGTTTAGGTTCCTTCATGACACACATTCAAGATCTTTGAGGTCATCGGCAAAGATACTGGGAATGCCAGCACACTCGTCTACTTACGCAGACATATCTTTTACGGCCAGGGCGGTTCGTTTGTGGAATGCCACATCACATGAGACGTGCGCAGTCTCTTAATTCTTTCAAAAATATACTAAAACATTAGTAGTATTTTGTGTATTTTAAGTATTTATGTAAGTATTCTTTCTTTTCCTATGATATCATTGCTGCCTGAGTATTATTATTTCCGACGGGGACACCGGCAGCCGGACGGACGATCCACCCGCGACACTTGCGGGCCATTTCGTCCATTTCCCCAATTCTCCCCTTGGGGAGAGTGTGGTTGATCCAGCTCATGGCCCCCCGCCGAACCTTCCAGTGTCCTTCATAAATCTTAACATCTGTTCCACCTTCAGATTGCTTATGTCTTCTTCATTCAGTCTGTCCGACCCCAGGATTTCCCATCTGATCAGCACGACTGCCTGAGTACGTTTATTAGATCATTTATATTGTTATCCTACTCTGTATTATCTTTATTTTATTATATCCCAAGCTTTATTTTTCTTTTCCCTTTTATGTATTGTACACTACCCATTTAATTTATTTAACTCGCTATACGTCCAAAGGTTGTCTGTAAGAGATCGCCTATACCGATAAGGCCGCCTTTTAAATTGACTTACAATATACATAATTATATACTAAAAATATTTACATTAGAAAATATCGTTTAAAAAATCCTCCGCGTCATTGCCGTGGCAGTGTTGCCACGTTGGAGGGCGATACTTATTCTTTGGGCCAGAAAATAGCCAGCCTTCTGGTCCTGAGAAGCATCGATTAATCGTTTAGCAATGTCTATAAAGGCGGCGAGCTCTTGGACCCCATTGTACCGCTGTTGGGCGATTAATAAATTAAGTAATTATTATTCCCTTTATTACACTTTATACGTATTATTATTTACTATATTTTTAAATGAACTTATAAAAAAACAAATATATTTAAAAATATAAAAAAAATAGTGACCCACCGGTATCGAGTACAGAGACCAAGCTACCGGTGGTTAGGGCTCCAGAGATAGGAACTTCCGCACAATACGGGCCGTACCCAACAGAACCGCCTTCTGCATCAAGCCCTTGACCCAGCTGCCTAACGCGAGCCTCTGTAGGTGGAGGTCGAGGCTCTAGGCTATTAAACCATGAGCGGATACGACTATCGGAACAACAATCGCCGAATCCACATCCCACATGTCGACAATCTCGTGAGCTAAGTCCAAATATTTCATTTGTTTATCTTTTTCTGCTTTCACGAGATGCTTGTCATGCAGCAAGTGATATTGACAATTATTGCAAGGCGCTTTAATCGATCTATTATCACTATATCTGGTTTGTTGTCAATAATAGTCCTATCGGTGATAATAGACCGATCCCAATACAATGTAGCATGACCAGTTTCAAGAACTGGGTCGGGCACATACCGACTCTCAGTCAACAAAGGTTATATATTTTAGAGCAAGTTGTTAGTGGATAATCCTGGCTACTCGGTTGTGTCTATGTAAATACTCACCGTTCGCAAGACGGGAACAACCAGAGATAATATGTCTTAAAAATTATCCGGGACGATGAAATGCCCGAGAGATGTCTAGCGTCCTATTATTATTATTATTATAATGTCAGATTGTAGACAACACATACTCACCGGCTGTGACGTCAGCGGTCTCGATCTTCACAATCACAGGACTAAAGTCTGACAGTCGCGAGCACTCGCCCAAGGAGTCGCCATCTGTCGGGGGAGCTGAGGACCAACACCTAGCATTACTTATAATGTCACTTATAACCCGAGACGCCCAGGACTTTAATTGGCCGTGCCATAGTGGCTGTGGCACGTAAGATTTTGTTGCCTTTCATCAACTGTTCAGAACAAGGCAACAGGTTTCAATTTTTTATTCAATACTAGTGGTCGCCCGCGACTTCGTCGGCGTGGTAATTTGGATTTTTTCCCGTTCCCGTCGCGCCGCGTCATATTTTGAACAATTCACACAATATCTTTATAAATTGTAGCCTATGTTTTATTCTGATGTATAAGCTATATTATTGTAAAGTTTCATTAAAATCCATTCAGTAGTTTTTACGTGAAAGAGTAACAAACATCCATCCATCCATTCATAAATACATACATACATACATACTCACAAACTTTCGCGTTTATAATATTAGTAGGATTACAATATAGGAGCAAATTTTTATTAAGTTCTTTCAGCCATTTTGGACATAACCCATTATATGTGAGCCTGGTGACGGCAATAGGTTTGCTTTATGTGGGACTAAAAATACTGGCAAATTGTGAGTGTGTAATGCACCTCTGCCTACCCTTTCGGGGATATAGGCGTGATATGTGTGTGTGTGTGTGTGTGTGTGTGTGTGTGTGTGTGTGTACATTCAAAAGAAATGTGACAGTTAATATATCTAGATCATCAAGGTCTCACACGCACCTGCAGTATCTTCTTCTGTCACTTCTAGTTTCACTTCCCCACTATCAGACAGCTGGGAAGTGTCCTGGAGCTCGGCACCCATGTCTGGATCTGACTTTAATCTAGTCAGTCTGACTTGCTGTATTTATGTACAAACAACAAGTATAAGATAAGTTAGATACTGGATGGTGATCTAAGTAACAAAAAAAATGCCACAACAGAGTTTCTCCTGTAAAGGGAACAGTCCCTGGTTCAAGCCCAGTAGTGCACCAATATAGGTTTAACACTTATATTGATAAATTATATGAAAATAAATACAGTCTCTCAATAGCAGTTCAACCAACTACACCACGGAGCGGCTATACAATTACACATACACACTAACATTAGTCCTGTTAGCCTCATTCAAGAACTTGTTCCACAGTAGCACTCACCAATTTTGAACTCAGTAGCTGTGTGAACAGCTCCTCACTCCGGAGACAATTCCTCCTCAGCTGGTAGCAGTTCTCCAGACGACTGCAACAGTCTAAACATGCATGCACTGGTCTGCGGTCCTTTTTCACCAACTGCAGAAAATTTACAAATAACTGCTTCATGAGTATTCATATCCGAATTAGTTTTCATGTTTAATGTATGGAGGCTCCGTCGCCACATGTGAAAGCTCCAGGAACACTGGAATGCCATAGACTATGAATGAAGTCTATAATAATACTGAATGGTTAAATCTACACATCAATGTACTCAATGATGTGTAGATTTAACCAAACCCAATAGAAATCCTTTACAAAGCTCTGCTAGTCGTGACGACGCCCAAGAATCCTGGTCAACCAAATCAATATGTCTTCAATAAATAATCGTTCACATTCCCGGCGGTCGTCTGAACGTAAACGATTTTGTCAACTTGTAAAGTGTGTCAGTATGTAGAGACTTACCGGTACCAGAGTCAACGACTCGAACATTTCTTGTAGATGCGTCAAGGATTGAACGCAATTTTGTATCGACGGATAAACAAATTCTACAAATCGACAGGTGATCCATTTTATTGATATAACAATTTTATTGATATAACAATTTTATTGTAATTTCTAGATAAAGGCATAAAGCTCTGTTACCAATCTATCATTACGTTAATCTGTTACGAATCTAATCATTTGTCCACAGAACAACAAATTATTTTTACTCCGATGAAACAAAACAACTTGTATGGATAATATTATAGAATTTCATATTTTAATCAAAACACTATTATATGTTTCATACACAAAGACACAAAGCGAAAGCCAGCCATATCTATGGCTGCATAGAGTAAGGCCACAGAGTACATTACACTATACCACAGAGTACAATTACAGTATACTGAAATAGAGGCCTGAGATCTGTTATTTGATGTTGGCAACTTTTCAACCAACTTCCAAAAAGGAGGCCTCAGAATAGATATAGCTATACAAGTTCCACACGTCAGCAGATGGAATCTGTGGATGTGTCTGCCAACGCTTAGAAGAGGGTACAACTACACGTTGGCACACACACATCCGCAAATGCCATCTACTGACGTGTGGAACTAGCTTTACAGAAAAGCAGACTCATTTAATGGGTTGGTGACTGAAATAACTTTCACTATTTTGCATAAGTATTTTTATTAGTAAAAAAAAACTATCTTGATGAGTGCAGAATACAAAACCACACTCGACAAAACACAAATTTTCAGAAGAAAAGATTTAGTGACAACATTGAACACAGCAGTATCTATCAGACGATATTTTTAGAAAAAATACAAAGCTGATTAGTCACACACACTACTTTTTGTGCACTTAGTATTAATGCTTGTTAGGGAGATATTTCGCTTCTTTTGAACACAAATAAAACACGATATTTTTATATCACTATAAATTTAGCTGGATTAATTAATTGTTCAGAATTTCAGACATTTTGTTATTTTTTTAATTTTTGGCATTGTTGTTTTTTTTTTTTTTGAGAATTTTGGCATGGCTTCAATAGCCTTTGTGCCATATCGGTATTTGTTTCAATGTTCTTATTCAAATGAAAATAATTCCAGAATTCACATCAAGTTCGTTGAACCCAGTGTCTCCATGTACACGGTAATTACCGTAGATGCACCGTAATCTGGTCGCAGTCTACCGTCAAGGTAATAATGGTATTACCGTGTCATATGTCACCGTATTACTATAATAAATTACGTAGTGTGTGTATAAAATACTCCCTAAACCGAATCTCAGCTTTACTTTTCTAATGACAACCTGCTCTTCGATGATGGGGATTCCCCCAACCTTGAATTTGAATTTGTTAGTTAGTTGATTACCTCTAAGTACGGACGCGTATTGAAGTTTCATAGATTTGTTTTAATATAGTAGGTATAGTTTATACCTAGCAGGTGATTACATATTTGAGCCGTTTGGGGTTGAGACACTGGGGTCATGGGGTCCGAGTGCTCGCCGCCTTTATAGAGACATTGCTAAACGCCTAATCGACGCTTCTCAGGACCAGAAGGCTGGCTATTTTCTGGCCCAAAGAATAAGTATCGCCATCCAACACAGCCAGCACTGGGAACCCTCCCAGTCGGCAATGACGCGGAGGATTTTTTAAACGATATTTTGTAATGTAAATATTTTTAGTCTATAATTATGTATATTTGGTATATTGTAATTCTTATTGTAAATAAATGTTGGGTATTGTTAGTGCAATATAATTGGTAAATTGGAAGAGATGGAGAGCATTTTTGGCCAAGTAAATGACATAAAACCAAAAAAAGGAACAAAATTCTAACTGAAACCATAAAAGGAAATATTTTCACACAGCAAGCAATAAAAAGAAACGTCAAAAATTGTGTTGATTTCAGACCTACTAATGAAATGCTATCTAAATTTAATAAATCAATTTACGAAAAAGATATTGTTATGATAGGAGAGTCAGATTCCGATTAAATATTGTTTAGTAGTTGGTCATGTTTTTCTTTGGTACTTATCAAATTAATAATAAAACGTAAGTACCATAATTTGGAGTTTATTTTTATCATAATTTAGTTTTACTTTAAAAAAATACACGGTAATTTGCACGGTATCGTCACAACTTATCTACCGTAATTTTATCGGTAAACACCGTATTTTTACTCTTGCAACACGGTAATACTAAATTTATATATGGAGACACTGGTTGAACCAAAGAGAATACAATACTAGGTAGGTAGGTACCTACGTAAGAACTGCGTTGACGTAGTATTGTACCTATTCTCTTTGCTGCATTGAACTTTTAGTTCAAAGAGAATACAATACTACGTATTTTAGTTCATTTATGTTCACAATCATATTACAGCTGATCACACTTTTTTCACAGTATTTCCACTTATATTTTTCCAACGGTCGATTTAATGTATTTGTAAATAGGTAGAAAGCACTTTTTGTTTTGAAGTAGAACGTTAAGCTGGCGGGGGTCATTGTTTGATGGTAATATGTCGCCTAAATCGCTTGCAAGTATCAATCTTTGAAGGTTATATTCTTGACATGAAAATATATGTTCAACAGTTCCAGAATCATTGTGGCAGCTAGTGCATATTCCATCTGATCTGATTTTGAGTCTGGCTAGATGAGCAGGTGCGGTGTTGTGCCCATATCGTAGTCTATTAAATTGTAGTGATGAAGTCTCGACTTCCAGCATTAAGTTTAAAGTACCATGGTTTCTTCGGTAAGTCGATCTGGATACTTCCATACCACTTTCCTTTATTTTCTTGATGTTTTTTCCAAGCTTTGTACCACAATTCATGTATATCTTGTTTAATATCGCTAAAGCAGTCAGTAAATGGAACATCTATTGAATAACTGAGGTCTGTGCAATTAATGCCTTTACAAGCAACCTTATCAACTATTTCATTACCTGTAATTCCATAATGTGAAGCGATCCACATAAAAAATACATATATTCCTTTACAGAAATGGTTATACAATAGTAATTTACTTTCATATAACATATAGTTCGATTTAGAATTAATGTTTAAGCCCTTTAGACTAGTAATTACATTTAGGGAGTCTGAAAGAATCAGGATAGGTTTAAATATATTTAAAGAATAGGTATGTTTCAGTGCTTCTATAATAGCATAAGCTTCTGCAGTAAAAATACTGCACAAGTTACTAAGTGAATAGCTCTGTTGAAATTTAATCTGTGGGTCATATATAGCACTACGTACATGAGAATTTCCTTTGCTACCATCAGTATACATTTTATAAAAGTCTCTGTTGTGATCTAGAAAGTAAAGCAATTCATGGTTACTGCAAATGGATGCATTTATTACTTTAGGTTGTTTAAAAAGAATACTAAGAGATAAAGAATAACATGGCAAAATTGATTGAGTGTGAATTCTACTTAAATATTTTCTTTTAACTTGCAGAAGTACCTGGGACAGTTCTAATGACTGAATATGAAGAATATTCTCATGAACTAAATCAGGAGGATTAAATTGAGCAGAGTAAGGGTAAATCTTTTTAAAAGTGCCTCATCTTTATCACATATTAACTTCAAACAAAAACGATTTGCTAAAAGTAATCTGCGAAGTGAAAGAGGCATAATACCTGTTTCTACTTCCATAGCTTTAATAGGTGTTGAGCACATTGCTCCACTGATAATCCTAAGAGCTTTATTTTGAATTATATCTAATTTATTAACAAACTTACTACTAAAATATGCCAAACAGCTATAATCAAAATAACTTCTAACAATATAACTATATAAAGTAGTTAATGATTTGGGGTCTGCACCCCAAGACACTCCTGCTAAACAGCGTAGAATATTGAGGCTTTTTAAGGTATTCTGTGAAATATATTTTATATGATGTTCAAAAGTGAGTTTTTGATCTAAAACAATACTTAGAAATTTATGTTGGACTGTTTGTGGTATAATTTCGTTATTATATTTAATAGTTAAGTCAATATATAGTATAAATATCAAGTAGATTATCTGAGTCATCACCAAAAATAAGAACTCTGTCGTGACTATCTTTATCTTTTTATGTATATTTATATGTATATTTATATATATATATATACTTGTTTAATATATATGTGTAATGTGTATGTAGTAATTAATTAAGTAGATTTTTTATATGTGTATATGGATTTATGTATGGTATATAAGCGTTATGTCTCCAGTATTAACGCGTCTGTACCGCCTGTCATACTCTTCAGGGCTCGTGCCGGAGGTCTGGAAGGAGGCGAACGTACAACCGATCCCCAAGAAAGGGGATCGGTCCGATCCAGGCAACTATCGACCCATAGCTGTCACCTCAGTCATTTGCAAGGTGCTTGAGCTCCTTATAAATAAGCAGCTCATGCAATTCCTAGAGGATCACTCGCTAATCAATGATCGACAATACGGCTTCAGGCCAAAGCGATCAACGGGTGATCTTCTGGCATTCGTAACGCATGTCTGGGGTGGGGCTATGGAAAGGCACGGCGAGTCCTTGGCTATTAGCCTGGACATCGCCAAAGCCTTCGATAGGGTCTGGCATGCTTCGCTCCTTTCCAAGCTTCCGGCATATGGTCTACCTCCTCAACTGTGCAGCTGGATTGCCAGTTTTTTAAACGAGCGCCGAGTGCGGGTCCTCTGCGATGGCCAGGCTTCTCGCTTCTTGCAAGTGAATGCCGGGGTACCGCAGGGGTCCGTACTATCACCAACTCTCTTTCTTCTGCATATCAATGATATGATATCCCTCGGGAACATTCATTGCTATGCAGATGACAGCACACTGCACGGGAGTTACTCGGTTCGTCCGACGGCGGGGCGATCTGAGATTGAGGAGGAGAGACGACGACTCGTGGCTGATCTCGACCGTAACCTCGACAGTATCTCTCAATGGGGTACCGAGAACCTGGTCGAGTTCAATGCCCGCAAAACACAGGCGTGTGCATTTACTGCGAAGAAATCCCCTTTCCTTCCCCTACCCTCTCTTCAGAATGCATTATTACCAATGAAGGACAACCTTGATATCCTTGGCATAGACGTTCGTCGAGAGCTCAATAATAAAAACTACATTGAAAGATGTATAGGGCTAGCTTCGCGGAAACTAGGAATACTGAATAAGGTAAAGAGATTCTTTACACCGGACCAGAGGTGTCTGCTGTACAAGACGCAGATTAGACCCTGCGTCGAATACTGCTCTCACCTCTGGTACGGCTCCGCGAAGTATCTGCTGGACGCTCTCGACGCTATGCAGCGACGGGCTATCCGTATTATAGATTGTCCGGAGGTAACGGGAAGCCTTGAGCCGCTAGTTCAGCGCCGAACAATAGCTTCCTTGGCCGCATTCTACCGTATTTACCACGGCGAGTGTTCTGAAGAGCTCTTCAATCTGATCCCACCCTCTTCCTTCCGATCCCGAACGACTCGTGCCGGGCAGAGATGCCACCCCCACACAGTGGATAGCATGTTCGCGAGAACCGAACGTTTTAAACGTTCGTTTCTCTGCCGAACGATAGTGGCCTGGAACGCCCTGCCTGTGCACGTGTTTCCTCCCACATATAATCCTGGGTTCTTTAAGCGGAGCGTGAAGAGGCACATCAGTAGGTCGTCAAGTTGAGGGCCACTCTCAATAGTAATGTGTGCTGTGAGAGTGGCCCACAATCGCTAGACGTCGTCACGACTTACCACCAGGCGGGCGGCGTCAATTTGGCGAACCAAATATAAAAAAAAAAAAAAAAAAATGTATATTTAGGTAAGTATGTATTGTATTTCATAGTAAGCTCATCAACCTACGCACACTTAATACTTTTCTTCAACTAAGCATCTCCTTCCCTGGCCCACTGGAAGAGATTTCTTAGAAATAAGTGGTGCCTTTGTACTATAACTCTATCCTACTGTTCTTATCTCGCTCTTCCTTCTTGTGTGTACATAAATAAATAAATAAAATAAATAAAACTCTGCTTTTGCTAGAATTTATTTTAAGATTCAGTGTAGAGTAGTAAGTGTGTAACTCATTCAGAGCATCGTTTAGAATATGAGCAGCTATGCTATTGTTTCTATTTTTACAATATAGTACAAGATCATCTGCAAATTGTAGGATGTTTACTTCAGAATTAGTTAAATATTTGCAAATTAGTATACAGATTATAGAGTAGAGGAGACAGCACTGCACCTTGCATGGTTCCCTTTGATGCTGTTCTAGGCCCATAAATAACGTTGTTATATTTGACATATAAAATTCTATTATTTAAAAAGTTAAATATCCATTTACACAAAAGGCCTCAGTCAAAACTTTAACTAATAGCCCTGGTTGAACATTATCAAATGCACCTTATATATCTAAAAAGACACATATCACATTTGACTTAATTATTTTTTCGTATTTCAGATCTGAAACAAGAGATACAAAGCTGTGTGCACAACTTCGTCCTCGTCTGAAGCCAAATTGAATATTAGGAATTATGCGGCTCGATTCTACGAACCAATCAATGCGAGTTTTAATCATGTTCTCAAAAATTTTGCCTAGGCAAGATGATAGAGATATTGGTCTGTATGAATTTAAATTGTCTGGGGGTTGATTCCTTTTTAAAATAGGTAGCACGCATTGTGTTTTCCATGAATCAGGAATAATTTGTTTCATCCATAGACTATTAAGAATATTTAGAAAAAGTTCTTGGACAGTTTGGTGAAGATTTTTAATTAGAATATATGGGAAATTGTCTAAACCAGGTGTTGAATCATTGCGTGAGTTTAAGGAGACAGAAAATTCATAAAAAGAGAACTTTTCAATGAGTAATTTCGTATTTTCGTTTGTATTGTTCTTGTTGAAATTTGATTCTATATTGGGGACTTCTAGGCCTTTATCTGATAATTTGTCTAAAAAGGAATCAATGAAAACATCTGAGTAAGACCGATTATTAATATTTTGACTTCGTTTAAACATCTTTATTTTATTCCAAATTAAAGTTATGGGTGTAGTTCTATTGAAACTATCACATAAGCTATTCCAACCATTCTTCTTTTTCTCAGCAATTGTTCTTTTTTTTAATAGCATCTATTTTTTTATAATTTATGTAATTTTCAATACTAGGGTTATTCCTGTAAAATTTTAATGTATCATAAAATAAAATAAATATAAAAATAAAATAACGTTTATTATCTTTGAAATTTTCAGAAAATTATTTAGATTCGTCAGAAGTTGGTGTGACTCTACCGAGGGTTCCAAAATGCAACGAGACTGAGAAGTGCCCTCAAGAAACTCAGCTCGGCTTTTTTCAAAATATTTCATCTTAAATCTAATACAGAGTTATTTAGAAAGGAGCAATTCGTTACGTTGTTACAACCAGGCCGCCTTGTCATCTAAGAAATCATTAATACTATAATAAGCTTTATGGCACAATTTACTTTTTATTAGTTTTTTAAATTTATTGACAGATAAATTTGCTATTTCGGTTGGCAATGTATTGTACATTCGAATAAAGTTCCCCGCAAAAGAATTACTCACTTTATGAAGCCTAAATTTAGGAACAGCCAGTTTATCCTTATTTCTTAAGTTTAGATTATGATTATCACTATTTTTCACAAATTTACTTTTGTTCTTGTGGGTATACAATAAAATTTCATAAATATGCTGTGAATACACTGTAAGGATGTTAATATGCTTAAACTTATCTCTTAATGACTCCCGAGACCCCATTCCATAGATAGTCCGGATAGCCCTCTTCTGCAACACAAAGATGCATTCAATATCGGCAGCGTTACCCCACAGTAGTATGCCATATGTCATGATACTGTGGAAGTAGCTGAAGTAGACAAGACGCGCCGTTTTAATGTCTGTAAGTTGTCGGATCTTTTTGACAGCATAGGCTGCTGAACTAAGCCTGGCCGAAATTTTCCCGATATGAGGCCCCCATTGCAATTTGGAGTCTAACGTTATGCCCAGAAAGACAGTGTTATCGACCAATTCTATTATATCATCCCTAACCTTAACACTGGTTTTAACAAGTCTTACATTAGGTAAGGTGAATCTTACACATTTAGTTTTATTTTCATTTAATAATAAATTATTAGCACAAAACTAGTGGACTATCCTAGAGAGGGCAATGTTTACATCGTCAAGTTCGCGCTGTCCACGTTTAACTTTAAATATTAAAGAAGTGTCATCAGCAAACAAAACTACCTCGTGGTCGTCTCTTATGAGGTGAGGGAGATCATTAATATATACTAGAAAAAGAAAAGGTCCCAAAATTGAACCCTGCGGTACCCCCATTGCTACAGGAGAACCAGGTGACTGTTTACCATTGATCACTACTTTCTGGACCCTATCACTTAAGTAAGAATTGACGAAATTCAAGGCCGTCCCCCGGATTCCGTAATGATCAAGTTTCTTAATTAAAGTCTGGTGCTGAACGCAATCGAAGGCCTGAGATAAGTCACAGAATACACCATAAGCATCATATGACTCATCCCAGGCCCTGTATATACACTCTAATAATTTAATTCCGGCATCAGTGGTGGACCGACCACGAGTGAAACCGAATTGTTTTGTATGTAATAGTTTATTAACGTTAAAGTGATTTTGCATTTGATTGAGCATAATTTTTTCAAAAATTTAACTAAATGTAGGTAGTACAGAAATGGGACAGAAATTGGACGGATCTGAAGTACTACCCGATTTAAACAGGGGAATTAATTTACTAGATTTCATTAAATCAGGGAACACACCACTATCAACACAATTATAAAATATTATTACTAGTTCAGGAGCAACCATTTCAATAAAAGAATTTACTAAATACACAGCGATGCCCCAGAGGTCAGCTGTTTTCTTGATATTTAAAGATTTAAAAGTTTTTAAGATAGTGTTTATGTTAACTTTACTGAATTTAAATATAACGTTACAACAAGGAACGTTTGCTTTTAACAAAGATTCTGCAATGGGGGTTGAAGAGCCTAGGGTTTTTGTCAAATCTACAGGAATTCGGGAGAAATTTTTTTTTTTTTTTTTTTAATAAGAGTATCTAACACATTGTCTGCACTTGTCATTCCACCATGGAGCCGGTAACTTACTTTTATGATGACTGGATCTAACAAACTTTGAAATACATTTATCTTTGAGAGAATTAAGCTGTTGACAAAATGAATTATATGTTTGTAAAGGGTCCTCATAATTTAGGGTGATATTATGGAAAGTTCACAGTAGTTTTCCCAGTTGGTTTTATGGAACAAATACTTTTCAATTGGAGGATCTATTTTATATTTATGAATATTTAATGTTAATGTAGTGATAGTAGGGAAGTGATAACTCCCCATAGTATTGTCATAGACAGACCATTCACAAAGTGGTGCTATTGAGGGGCTAGTGAAAGTAACATCAATTGCAGAAGGGTTACGATTTGGATAAGGCAATGTAGTAAACTTGCCATCATTAAGGATACATAAATTGTTATCATCAATAATGTCATAAAGTTGTTGACCCCGACTTTTCGTTGCCAAACAACCCGTAGCAATGTGATGTGCATTCATATCACCACTAACAAAAATAGGGCTTGGTAATGAGTTAATTATGTTTCTTAACCTGTTCATATTGGCACGCCCAGAAGGTGGGCAGTAGACACATAAGATTGAGAGAGATCCAAGATCAGTAGACAGCGAAATTGCTATGTTTTGAATATCTTCATAAAATGTAGTTTTTAATTCCTTATATTTCAAATGTGGTCTAATTAATATTGCTACTCCTCCATATTTATTTTTGGCATTGCAAAAATGTAAATTATATCCAGGAATGTGGAAACGTCTATTATCTTTAAACCAGGTTTCATTTAACAAGCATATGTCAATATCTTCTTGTGATAAGAAATTAATTAGTAATTTTACTGTATGCACTTTGAATATTATATTGAGCTACTTTTAGTTGGAATTTTGTTGAGTTAGAATTAATATCCATAAAATTTAAGTAACATTTCTGTAATTGTTTTATTATTAATTGGTACTCCTTCAACCCTATTGCTGATTTCTAGAATAGTTCGAATAATTGCTGAGGTTAAATTTGCGTTATTTAATCATTGGTCTTTCAGATTAATTTCTTTAACTGGAAGATCAGTAGAAACTGGAGTAGACACTATTTTGGAGTTTAGAGTAATGGGTATGTCTTTAATAGCTTTAACCTGTCTATTCTTAATTAAATCTTTATTTATAACACGTTTTTTATTTGCTTCAGTAATTGTAGGAAAATCTATTTGATATAGTTTGGAATCAACCTTATTCGAGTATGTAATTTTATTACGTTTTTCAACCATTTTATTAACTTTCACAGGACATAATTTAGACACAGTCAGATGAGGTCCATCACAATTTGCGCAGCAAAGCACATTTGGCTTGTCACAATCTTTATAGCGATGAAAGTCTGTGCAATTGCTATATCTTTGTTTACCGTTACATACTTTGGCTGAGTGGTTAAATTTGAGGCATTTATAACTATAGAGGAGGTATATAATCAAACTAGCAACCCTTAGCGCAAACTGCGCAAGTAAATTTTTATTTTTTTTTACTTTTTGTCAAATTTCTAATTTTATCGCATCACTTGAGACCACGACCTTTCCAACGATGTGCCACACTTGACTGTGCGACTCTTAGTTTAGGAGGAGAAGCGGCTTCACTGGCGTATTATATATATAGATACTTTGTAGGAAAATAGGTCATATTGCACAGACTCGGGTAGATTACTAGCTAGAAATGTAATGCTGACTGTCTGCAAAGGTACCCTTTGCTCACCGACTTTTTTTGTAAAACGGCGTACCTACCCCTATTATTTCGACATGAGAGGATAACTTCGTGAAATAAACTTTGTTCGATAAATTCGTAGGTACATATCGTATGACTCCTGTCTCTTCGATATGTGCTGCTGGTATGTTTGGTCTGAGGTTATATTGCGTTAGGAACTTTGTATTAGCTAAAAAAAATTTAGCTGTATTAGCTTGTTTACAAATTACAACGATTTTTCCAGCGTTGACTCGCTGTAGGGACACAACACCTTTTATATGCGATGTGAAAATGTGATTTAGATATACTGGGCTTTTATTTCCAATTCTTTCAGAATTGTCAGCAAACTCAACGTAGACTTTGAATTCTGTGACGCAGCTAGCATTGTCTGGATATAGTCTTATGTAATTTGGCTTGACAAATGCCATAAAGTTTGATTCACTACTTTACTGGTTATCCGGCGTAGTAGTAGAAAAGGTCCTTTTGGTCGCCTTTTCCGAGACGGGACCGCCTGACTCCTCATCTACATCGCCATCCATCTTCTCACTTTTAAAAATATCTAATTATTACTACGAAATAGTTAAATTAAGGATTTTTTGAAAAATCTTAAAAGAAATGCACCCTTCGCATTCAATTCCCGCCAAAGAATCATGGTTCACAGAAATTTGTATCAGGGTGGCTAGTATATTAATATGAAAAACAACCACATGTTTCTACTGCATTATTTAACAGTTTTGATAAAATATTGGCAAATAGCTGCCAAATGTGTTATAGTGCAATATTAAATAATAATAAAATAAACAAACATATCATTTGGAATAACTAATTTGCAGTACCGTTCGAAGTAACAAAGGGACGTTTAATACTTAATGGATAATAAATACCATTTTAGTAGAAATATTTCTGTACAATTTAACTTTGATTAAAATAAAATAAATATTTATAAATATTTTTGGAGATTCTCGCACAACGTCATCTAGCCCAAACTAAGCTTTAACTTGTGCTATGGGATCTAGGCAACTGATAAACATACTTATGTGTAAAATAAATACCTACAGCGCCATCTGTATTTTTAGCGTAGAAGTTATTAAATCTCCAAGAAAGTATGAACCTACAATTTTCTTCAACGTGCGTACGGATAGCGCGTTCCTACGTTACGCGTAGTTTAGGGTTGCCATAAGTGTGGGGACTCAGACCGGGACAAAAATAGGAACTTTTATTATAATTTAATATAATTAACAAAGAAATATAACATTCTCGTTTATACATGGCACATTTTTGAAATTAACACAAAATATAATCATCAAATATAACTAGTCTGGCCATAAATACTGTTAAATTAAAACTTTTATTTTTTTCAACTTTTTAATTATTTTGAATTTGGAACACGTATATTATTTTAAAAACTTCTTTCGATTTCGCGCCATTTCACATATTTTTTCGTGTTCATTATCGAATTACAATATGGAATGGGGTGTTAATGAAAATAGGATCGCAATGATCGCCTTGCACAAAGTGGGTATGGAGCCGTCGGTCAAGATACTGTCTGGGATCATGTTGTGAAACCACTCAGCAATACACTTTTAAAAAATATACCATGGACTTTCCAGCAGGACTCTGCTCCTGGTCACCAGCCACGAACTACCCAAGCCTGGCTGGAAACCAACGTTCTGGACTTTATAAGAGCTGAAGACCGGCCCTCATCTAGCCCAGACCTCAACCCTTTAGAATACAAATTATGGTCAGTTTTAGAGGACATGACCTGCTCTCAACGACACGGAAACATTGAGTATCTTAAAAAATCTTTGGAGCAAGCAGTGGCAAAATTTCCCTTGGAAACAGTGCATAAATCCATAGATTCGAGGCCAAACAAATTAAAGGCCTGTATAAAAGCCTAAGGTGGCCATTTCGAATAAAATATATTTTTATTTTTTGCTAAGACTTTAATAAATATGTAGATATAAATTATAATAATATTACATTACTTCATTTAAAAAAAATTGCATTTTCATTTGTAACAAAACTTATGGCTGGACTAGGTAATGTCGTCATCTAAGCATGGCATTTTTTTTCTTAATTAGGTAGTACAAAATATAATAAATTAATCAAGAAATATAAAATTCAGCGACTAGAAAGTTTTTTAATCTAATTGTTGGCACTTTTCTGGGCCCATTCATACTTTTAAAATGTTCCCGCTTTACGGAGCATTTTTTTTGGGGACTTTACTTGTAAAACTCAATGCATGCTTTTGAGACTGATATTACAAATACTTTTACAAAATCAACATTAACTTAAAGTATTAAGTATCTGTCAACATTTTTTAAATTAACACACTATGTAATCAACAAACATAAAATTATCACATCTGGGTGCGCAGTAGCGACACCCCCGCTGCCTTCAGCCAACGGACGAGGGTTTGGCCTCGAAGCGGCGCAGGAACGGCTGCCGACTATGGTCCGCCGTCTTCCCCTCCGCCTCGCATCTATAACAGCGAGGCGGTGCGTCACAGGCGTTGGACTTGTGACCGGGCCGGCTGCAACGGAAGCACCGATTACACACGGTGTCTTCTGCACACTGCCCTCGTACGTGCCCCACCATCATGCACCGGAAACACCTGGTTTCCCGGGCACGCAGGAGGAGCACCTGCGCCTTGAAGAATCCCTCTATGAGGAGGCTCCGTCCGCCCGCAATTTTAAGTGCCGCCGCGACTGTCGTTCTATGACCGGTAGGGCTGAAGGAGATCTCTCCAGCCCTCACCTGGTCATGGGGATAGCCACCCGCTTCCACGACGGCGGACATTAGCTCATCCGTCGTGGCCGCGTCGTTCAGGCCCGAAATGCTCAATGCTGCGCATTTAGTGGGTCTGGAGACGCGGTAGTGGCTAGGCTGAGAGACACGCTGGACGCAGAAGCCGTTCCAGCGTGTCTCTCAGCCTAGCCACTAGAGCGTCAGCTTTGGGGCCGCTGGAGGCGCCGGAGACCTCGAGTGGGCGGGCCCCGGTGCGGGTGGTCTTGCACCGGAGCCCCCCTGTATCTCGAGAGCCTTGAGATCCATATAGGTCTTGATGCGCTCTTTCTCTGTCAGCGCCGAGAGTCCGCGATCCCGAAATGTGTTGACACTGTTAACGTAAATTCGTGAAACGTGAACGGACCAATGTCAGCGCTTACGTCGTTCTATTCACGTATGAATAGCCTTGCTAGGTAGTCGCGTTTATTGTAGGTATATTACTGTTTACCAAGTCCAGCCCTCTAATATAAAACTAAGATTTTTAAATCGGGACAATTTGCTTATCGGCCGGGACGCCAGGACACCGTGCTCCAAACCGGGACATGTCCGGACGTACCGGGAGGTATGGCAACCCTAGCGTAGTTGGGAAACACTGTCCACGCGTACCTACATTGGATACGCGTACAGCTCCAGTACGGACCGCCGCGAACCTGTACGCGAAGTCAATCGATCCAGAGCGCTCCAGTTGAATCAATCGGATTATGTTTTCATATTGAAACTCGAAGAACACGCGTGTCTATTCATTTTGCCGTCCAAATATACCATACCCGGTCGCGTGCGTTCTCTTTGACGCGCGACCAAAAACCGACTGACGGTGGCTCGCGCGGTACGCGTTCCCAAGAGTGTAAGCGTAGCTGCACGTATGGACTAGACGTTCCGGACACGCGTAAACTGACTACGCGTACCAGTGTATGCACTATCCGTACGCACCTTAAAATTATCACCTATCGCCTCTGAGTAAGGCTTTGGTTGGAGTAAGGTAATATATAGGAAATAGAGAGCCATCTCGATTGAATTTAATGCCTACATATTTAATGGTGGCAACAGCGACATCTGCCAATCTTGTTCCGTAATTTTGGAAGGTACCTGCTAGTCCCGAATTGTCTAATTTCATTCTGATTCCTAATTTAATTTAATAGTGATGAATACCTGTTTTCTATAACAAACAAAATATGAATTGTTATAGAAAACAATAATAAATCATCATTATCATTATATTATAAAAATAAGATGCAAATCTCAGACTAAAAGAATAACATAGACGGAACATGTAGAATAAACACGTGAAGCCAAATGACACTTTCAATGTGTGCGTGTGACTCCGATTTCCGTGTACCGATACCACTAACGGCGTGTGCGTAATGTTGCCAGCAAATGAAAAAATCTCCTAAAAATCTCATTTCATTTCGTCATTTACACAAATGATTATTATGATAAGTGCCTAAAATGGGGAAGTGTTAAAATAAATAAAAACGTGATAAACACTGAGTAAACACACTTTAATTACTAGCTTTCAAAAAATTTCTCATAATTAAAATAATCCTTTTTAAGATGAATGAACAAAGCTTCATTCCAGTGTAAGTACAAAGTACAGTCAACAACAAAAGTTGATTAGCACAAAAATATTTATTATTCTTTTTTACATCCCAATGCATGTGCCACAGCAATGTACAAGTCATTTTAGAATCCCCAAGGACAAAGTTAATATATTTCGTGTTTTGTTTATGATTTTGTGATCGGTTTAACAGCTATTAGTGATCAACAGATAAGAATTATTGGTTAAGCTACTTTTGTCGTTGACTATACATGAAGTAGATATCAATAGTCGTTAGGTTAAGACTGAGGCCTTTGTAGTGTTCGACTGAAATTAAACTACTGACACAGTAACATAAATATATTGGATCAGAACACAGGCTGGGAGGTCAGACAGCGGTCAATTCCAAGATTGCCGAAATAACCAAGCCACGTATTAAGTAGATCCCGGACACAGATGTGATCGGGAGTTCGGGACTAACGCACGAATGATGATGATGATGATTAGAAACATCGAGGTTGTCAACATTGATGACACTGATTTTTTTTACTCAGTACTTTATAAATTCCCATAAATACTGCTAAATATTTTGTGGAAATGATGAAAAAATTATGGCAACTCTGTATGGTATGGCGGAGGTTTTGTGTTCCTAGTTTGTGCAACTAAAATATTTAGAAAAATGTTATGAAATCTAATAAGAAATAGTTAATTACTTATGAAACGATAATCCAGCATTCTTTCTATGAATAATTGAAGTGTTTTTACACCTTTTCACCACACAATACGGCATATTTATAATATTTTGTTCAACCGTAATCGCACGTGCGTACACACTCGCTGCGCAATATAGTATCCCTTTTGGCGGCTTCACTTGCTAGTTCTATTCGTTCCGTCTATGTTATTCTTTTAGTCTGAGGATGCAAATAAACAACAAACAAGAAAATAAGGTGCAAATAAAAACAGCCATAAGAGTAGGGACATACCTACATTCATTTTTTTTATTATGTTTATGTTTATTATACGAGGGTGGGTTGAAAAGTAATCTGCCTAACCAAGAAAATTAATACATAATAAATGAAATATATTTCTATTTTTCAACGTAGGTAATCACCAGTAATCACCATCAAGTTCAATGCACTTTTGCCATTTTCCCTTCCAAGCATTTAGCCCGTTGAAAAAAAATGATTCTTCCTAAGAGTCAAAATATGCGTCTACTGCTCTGCTTTGACCTCGTCATTTGTCAAAAATCTTTGACCTCCCAAGTGCTAGTGCAAGGTTAGGGAACAGAAAAAAGTCTGACGGTGCCAGATCAGGTGAATGCGGTAACAGTTCAAAGCCACAGTTTGCTGCCATTGATTGGACAGACGTGTGAACACGAGCGTTATCTTGATGAAACAGGACTTTTCTTCTGATCATTCCTGGACGTTTTTCTTTTATTTCCTCTCGTAAACGACGTAGTAAGGTGCAGTAATAATCAGAGTTAATAGTCTGACCCCTTTCAAGATAATCAACCATAATCACACCCTTCGAGTCCCAGAATACTGAAGCCATCACCTTACTTGCCGACAAAATCGACTTAGCCTTTTTGGGGGGTGGTGAACCAGGTCTTTTCCACTGTATTGATTGTTGTTTTTTTGCCGGTGTACAGTAATGAACCCATGTTTCGTCCATAGTAACAAAACGATTCAAAAAATCACATTCATCAGCTTCAAATAACTCCAAACAGTCGCGTGCAATAGTCAATCGCATCCTTTTTTGCTCAGCTGAAAGCAGTCGCGGAACCCACCTCGCAGACACCTTGTGGAAACCCAACACGTTGACTATTATGTTTTGAGTACGTTCATAAGAGATGCCTATAATCTAGGCTATCTCTCTAATTTAGTCGAGTATTTTTTTAACATTTTCGTCAGTAGTGGACTTCGAAGGCCTTCCAGAGCGGGGTTCGTCTTTCACACTCTCTCTATCACGCTTGAATTCTGCTATCCATATTTTGACGGATGAATATGAAAGAGCGCAATCCCCTAATGTACTGACCATATCATAATGGATGGCTTTTGATGACAGCCCCTTCTTATGGAGGTACTTAATAACGGCACGCTGCTCGATTTGCTCCATTTGCGGAAATGATGTCAGATTGCTTTGTTAATAAATTTATAAAATTAAAACTAATTATCGCACACGTTTCAAACTTCACACAATTAACAGGTCTGAACTGAACTAAATAATGTGAGTAGATTTGATTTTTAGAACTAAATTGATCAGTGTTAGGCCGACTACTTTTCAATCCACCCTCGTAGTATAATTGTGCCTGAGTTTTAATTTCATCGACCCCAGCATATTGTACTTTGCCGCATAAAATACGATTGACTGAACGGCACCAACTATACACAATCACTTTAATAGATATATCTTCAAAATAATATCTATTGTTTTTGATGGCATTTACAATTAAAACTTGAAAAATCCACAAATATTTCATTAAGGTATTGTCTTCATATTTATTTTTTAATTTTTTTGTTATGTTTTTCTTATTGTGACGGGGCACCCTCTCTATATTCTCATACCTCACTAAAATACTAAATTTCTACGGGCGACGTCCACCGTCCACGCACACACGGACGTCAACGCCTCGCGGGTTGCGTGTTGCGGGTGGAGAGCAAACCCCGACTCTCACACCCGCTGCCGCGATCAGGGCGGGCGGCATGAGGCGTGCGTGCGCGCGTCTATTCCGCCTTGGGCAGAAGGACGCAACTGCAGTAAAACATCTGTCACTGGCAACCATGGAACGTATGATAGAATGATAGGTGCCAGTGAGAGATCCGATTCGATGACTGCGACAAGGACAAGGCGCTGCGTGTCCCAAGCCGGACAGACCGCCAGCGTGTGCTGCGCCGTGTCCTCGGCACAGTCAAAGTGGTGGCAGGCGAAACTCACCTCCTTCCTTGCGACGTATTACTTACCGAAGCAACCATCCACGGTAATAAATAAGAAAGGAATTGATAATAGGTCAACGGTTACAGTCGCAGACGTGACTTCGGTGAAATAAAATAAAAACGAAACGTTTAAAATTGAAAAAAATCAGTCAAATGAAATTAGATCAAATACTTTTTGAACTTTTAATCGCTACTCGTTAGCACACGCTAGTTTTCGAATACTTACTCTTTTTTTAATTACACCAGAAGGTATCTCCAGCGGCGCCCGGCGGACTTTGGCCACCTGTAGTTTTCGAATACCGAGTAAGACTCGTCGCGCGAAGCTGTACCGAGAGGCGAATGTTTCTTGTTGTACCGACACTTTACTAAGACATTCTATGTCCATCTCTTTTAATTTTATAGTTTAGTTTGGGATAAAATTAACGTACCTACATTGTAATTCGGTCCATTGGATAGTGTATGATGGTTCATATTTCAAGCTTACAACGTACCAAACGCCGTATCCCAGTAGTTCCATCCTCTAGTTCCATTATGGAACTACTGGGATTTTTTTCTCCCTGTAGTTCCATGGAACTAGCATCCTGTTGCCGGCAAAATGAAATTAGTCTCATTAGTACCGGTACAGTTGGTAACAAAAACGTTGCTTAACCCTTAATCAGGTATAGTGACCTAGTACAGGTCTATTCCACCTAGTTAGATTGTAGTTACATTAATGTAACTAGTTGGACATTTTCATTCCAAGTAGTTATATGTTGTTATGTATTCCTGGTACATTTGAGTATGAATATAATTATTATTGGACAATCATTTTCATCTGTACTCGGTGCACCTGTTGACACATTTCTTTATTTTTCATCGAGACAAAAAAAATGTATCATACTCTTAATAGGGCAGTATGGATATATCTTACCAGAGCCGCTTGGGTCCCTTAACTCTCTATTATAAGATACACAAACAACAAAAGTACTAGGAGTACAGAACTACAAAAGAGCACTCTCCAACTCTTATCTCGCTCAGTTTGGTTTATTCAAAATGTGTTCGAAGAAGTTTTGTTCCGAAACCGTTCAACTTTGACCGTGCTTAAAAAAGTCATATAGATTCTTTTGTTTTATACTTTGATGAGGTAGACAGAGCTGTTTATTGTACCCATATTTCGTTAGTCACATTGATGGTAAGGCCATCTTTTACTGAGCGAAGCGAGCGTAGCTCCTTATCAGGTTACTCCAATACAACTCGATGTGAAATTGTTTCTCGACAACTAATACCCAACAGATTTTCATGATTTTTTCACTCAAAAATCAAGCATTCTCAGGAGCAGGTTTTGTTCGCGACCGAATTTTTGATTTAGGACCCTCAAAAAAAGTTATTGACTTGGTCAATAACTTTTTATAAATTTAAAATTTAAATAAATATGTTAACTTTTTTTGAGGGTATTTTTTTTTCACTCACCGCGGCCGCTCCCATGTCCATTGCTGCGGGCGTCTCTGGTGACACTAAGATCTTTCCAATGGCGCCCGGCGGACTTTGGCCACGCATGTGGCCTCTTCGGGGGTTTGGTCGGAATGAAAATCCCGCGTCGTAGGGGTTGGGTTTTATCCCGCGTCGGTGAGTGAATCTGGTTGCGTGCTGTGGGGCAAGGGCCCCGGAGCACGCAACCCTTCTAGCCTGCTTCTGTAAGGACGGCGGGTAGCTATCCCGCCGTCCTCGGGCCCCGATCATGGAGGTCGATGGTCCTGGGCGTAGATGAGCCTGTGGCGCCCTGGCCGCTGACTGCGGAACTCAGCGGGGAGGGTACGCTTCCTCTCCCTCTCGGCCGCCTCCTTCGCGAGCATGACTTGCTCGCAGAAGGACACGGCCGCGTTCCACCTACTCGCGCTGGAGGCCATGGCTTGGAGCATCCGAGAGTTTCCAGCGCGAGGATATGCGCCCAGAACCACTACGAGGTCCCGGCGCTGACTCGCTCACGCTGTGCACTCCACCAACGTGTGGAGTGCGGTGTCGTCGTCGGATACCTCGCAGTGTTGACACCGGGGTGTGACCTCACGATGAATGCGAAACAGATAGCTACCGAAGCATCCATGCCCGGTAACGATCCGCGTCGCACGATACGTGAGGTCACCATGCCGCCTCTGCAGCCACTCGTCCATGATCGGTCTCACCGCCGCCGCCGCGATGACTGTAGTTCCCCACTTTGGTTGCTCAAGTCGCACCCTCCAAGTCTCCATGAGATCCTGGCGGAGTTGGGACCGCTGGTCCTCGATTTCTCGAGTCGCAGGCCTGTGGTCCCTCTCCAACGCCTCCTAGTGCCATTAAAACAATGACGCAATGGCTCTCGCTTCCAGGTCCCATGGAGGGGTTCCGGCTAAGAGACATGCAGCCTCTCCGGAGATCGTGCGGTACCCCCGTATGGTTTTGACGGCCAAGGTTCGCAGTGGTCTGTTTAACAGAGTCGCTTTCACCCTGACTGCCAAGATTGGATAGATATTCACCCATACGGGAGCCCTGTATAAGGCCATACTCCGCACGATCCCCAGGTACAGTCTCCTGCAGGAGTTTTTGAGGGTCCTAAATCAAAATTCGGTCTCGAACAAAACCTGCCCCTTTTAGATTGATAAATGCCTTAATAGAAATAGTCGCTTCGCTCAATTGCATGCTGCAGCGCAGTACCACGGCAGCGACCGCAACTCCTAGTTATAAATGACACGCACCTTGAATAAAATACTAGGACTACAGAACTACATAAGCACTCTCGAAATCGCATTCGAATCTCGATCCGTTTAGTTTATTTAAATGTGTCAACAGGTGCACCGAGTACAGATGAAAATGATTGTCCATTATAAAAGACACAAACCTCAAATGTACCAGGAATACATAACAACATAAGAACCTTCAAGTTTTTAAATTCAGTGAAAACCAATTGAATGTTTGAACTCATTATTCTGAAAAAGTACCAGGCGATCATAACAGAATAGGAGGTTCTGGTTGTGAAAATGAAAAAAATGTATTGTTTGATAACTGGTTATGAAACAGTGAAAAAAAAACCATATTCATAATCAGTTATGAAATCTGGGTTATGAACGTGGACGAAGAGATTGATCCTCTTGTCCAATTATAATGTTATTTTTATGCCAGTAGTATGCAAATAGGTAAGTTTATATTCAACTGTACTTATATTCAAATAATGGAACTAATGGGATTAGATTGAAAAGGTATTCTACTTCCATGGAACTACTGGGAGAAAAAAATCCCAGTAGTTCCATAATAAATAAAAAAAAATAAAATAAAAATTGTTTATTTCAGGCATTGCCCATAAAATTTTAGTAACAAAAGAGCTTATGAACTATGTTAGTAAAACACTGTAATTATATAGGCCGAAGACTTACTTAACTAAAATGTACATAGTTTATATGTGTGTCTTTGGCAAGGTGAACCTGTGTCCAATGCCGCATAATGGCACTGTCCACATGAAGCCTTGCCGCAACACACTGCAGGAGGCTGTTGGGGCTGCTCCGCACGCGATCGATCAGAGATGCAATGCGTTTTCTTACGATGGCTGCAAAACTATCAACGCCAGCCCCTGCGAACATCCCCGACGCACTACAGTAGCGGCGCAGCCCCATCAGCATCCTGAATGCATTGTTAAATTGAGTGCCTAGAGCCCTGTACGACCCCTGGGTGTAACTTGTCCACAGGCTGCACGTGTACAGTGAATTACAATAGGCTTTGAAAAGTGTAATTTTAACCTGTGCAGTACATCGTGCAAATCTGCGAGCAATCATATTGGCCCTAACGCACAAGGCCCTACGCTCCCGTACTATGTCCATATCATCCCTGAGCGACTCGGTCACCCAGTGTCCCAGGTATTTAAAACACTGAACCTGCTTCAGCAGAGCGCCATTGAGCCTAACTGGGGGAATTTTATAGGCCCTGCTTTTACTTTTAAAAACAAGCAACTCACTCTTTGAGGTATTATACCTGAGACCATGGGCAACCGCATATCGCTCACAGATGCTAATCAACCCATTCAGAGCACTGATCGAGGGGCACAGAAGTACCATATCGTCTGCATAACTTAAGTTGTTAACAAAAGTACCATCAATAGAGCAACCGACACCCGCCCCGCTGAGCTCCACGATCAGGTCATTCATGTAAAGGTTGAAAAGCGCCGGCGAGCTTACTCCCCCTTGCCTCACCCCACTCCGCAACCTATACATGCTAGAGACCCCTCCAGACCACTTTACATAATTCTGTTGGTTGGAGTACCAATACTCGAGAATATCAATGTATTCTCGAGGCAAATCAGTATCATTCGCTAACTTTTTCCACAAGATATCATATTGGACCAGGTCAAATGCTTTTGACAAGTCCAAAAACACAGCATATACTGGTGTATCCCTGGCAGTATAGTACTGAACAGTCTGCTTGAGGCACAGAACTGCAGCTTCAGTGGAGAGACCAGGTCTGAAGCCAAATTGTGCATCATGAAGCTTAATACAGGTATTTAATTTTAGCTCAAGCAGCCTGTCCAGCACCTTAGCTATTATAGTGGCCAGTGATATTGGCCTATAGTTGGACCTGTCACTCGTACTGCCAGTTTTATTTTTGACAATGGGCACCACTATAGTTTTCAACATATTGTCAGGTAAGAATCTGTGACTCAGACAAAGAGAGAAGAACAACGCCAGGACACGTGGCAGATGCACACCTGCATATTGCAGGTGCTCAATACTTAAGTGATCATGGCCAGGCGATTTACCCTTGTTCATGTTTCTCAAGACAGATCTAACATCCTTTGCCCGAATCACAGGTGCCTCCCACATACCATCTACAATACCATCATTTTCAGCACACTCAGCCATTGTTGAAACAGTAGCAGGTGGGACTCTAAAATGTTCCTTAAACATTTCGGCTATCTGCGAGGGTTCATTTAACCCCTCTACACTTACTGGACCCAGGGTCTTAGGGGTCATCTTTTTTGTGTTCTTCCAGAAAGTCCCAAACTTCTTGTTTGCATGGGCCATACCCAAAATATCCATTTTAATTTGTGTTTGGTTGTTTTGACACCATTTTAGTTTTGCTTTAAACACTTTTCTGGAAGCACACATTTTGTCATATATATATCCCTCGCGGGGCCTATTATACATAACCCAGTACTGAAACCACAAACGAGCTTCATTATGTACAGCTTTCACATGCTTGTTCCAGCCACACATATATTTCTTACAACTATATTTCTTACTCTTACAGCTAGATATTGAGGCTTCCTTCAAAATGTCAATTATTTGCTCATACAGATGTTCAACTACAACATTGTGAGTAGGATCTTTACAAACTGTTTGTCCACATTTTGAAAACTGAGGTGGAAAATCTATTAGTTTTAATCTTTCATTACAGTAACTAGAATAGTGTGATATCTGTAACTCATCCCTCTCCCCCCATAACACAGGATTATTCACAAAACCTGATACCTTTTTGGGTGTTAAAATGTTAAGGTTACAGTGTATTTCTAAGGGAAAATGGTCTGACCAAAAAGTATCATGATGTATCTTCACATTGTCTACTGAACTTCTAGCTGCCTGAGTTACTACACAATGGTCTAACCAACTACTAGTACCATGACTGTCACTTACATAAGTATAGGAGCCCGAGTCCAGACCAAGTATTTCCAAGTCTACGCATAACCAGTCCTGATCTGCACAAAAACCCATAACTCTATGCCAAATCGCCTACCTGGATGAGCATTCAAATCACCTAGAATATAACTAAATTCAGTGTCACAACTGTTGTTGTCCCCCATGTATGATTTTATTGTTTTCAAGATTAACATATGTTTGTCTAGGATTTTTTTTTTAAATCAACGAAACGTCTGAAGAAAATTCCCTCAGGCCACAAACTGTCATTAAGAAACAAAGATAACTTGTTCTTAGGCACGTAGACTATGTAGGCACTGAATTGTTTTTGTTCTTTAGTGTTAACTTTTCTTATGTTCACGTTAACCTGCATTTTTCTATGAATATACTCCTTGATATCCGCCTCCTTCGTACTATTGTCCACATTATTAATAAACAAAGGGACTTTAATATCCGCTGCCTTAAACTTTTCCTGGGGATTCGAAGTGGCTTTGCCTTGTACAGTCTCAAAACGATTCCTGTATTTTCTACGTTCAACACGCACCCAGTCGTCCTCATTATAGTTCTTTTTTATCTGCATTCCCTCTAATTCCTGTGTCGAGGGGATCCTGATACCCGTACCTGATGCCTGGATAGGTGCAATCTCAGCAGTCAAAGTTCTTGTCGGGGAGACAAAATCGTTACCCAAATCGTTACCTAAATCGTTACCTAAATCGTTACCAAAACCAGTTGGCGATCTGTCACGAATGTTACGATTAGACACTGACAGACGTGACAGCGCAAGCGGCGGTTGTTGAATTGGCGGAGTCGCCGGCTGTAAGGGAGACAAGCGCACTATTTCGCCTGAGTGCGAGCGAGACAGCGAGCGTCGCCCGCCGAGGCAGTCAGCAGACTTATTGTCGTCGGGCCGCCCCGATAGCGGTATATGAGGTAAACCAATCGGCCCACTCTCATCGTAACACTCACTTTTTCGCCCCCTACCGCCTCTTTTTAAGTTTATAAAATGATCCGGGATATCAATGATCGAAGCATGTTTATTTTGCAACAAATCTGTCTTGACCTCTCTGAGTTGCTCCTGCGTAACATACGTATCCTTCATTGCCTGTAATTCATGTTTAAGCACGATTATATCCTTAAGTAAACGTGAGGCGTCAATATGATCGAAGGTTAATGGTGGAAGCCTCTGCAACTCCTTGGCCACAAACACAGGCAATTCGTCTGGATTAGACTCCTTAAACACAGCTATAACATCATATAAATCTTTAAACGATTTCTTCGCCTTTTTTCTAGTTATTTTCCGTCGTGATACCGCCGTAAACAACAAGCTTTTAGCGGCATTAATTTCCTCTTCCGAGAAACTAGACACACATAAAGTCACTAAGGATTTTTCATCCATCACATCTTGCTTATTTTGTAAGAAAGCAAGAAGTTCACAAATCACTATATTACACGTCGCACACTTTAGGGTAGTTGTAGGTGACATCGCGATTAACTACTTGACGCGCGCGCGTAGACATCCGTTCTCTGTCACTCTCGGACGCGCAGTGATAATGGAACTAGATAAGATAATGGAACTAGATAATGGAACTAGAGAATGGAACTACTGGGATACGGCCGTACCAAATACTCACTCACTTATACTCCAAGCTTGTTCACATAAGTACCTCAGAACTTAGAATCTAGACGCAGATTAGTGATGGTGATGATGCGTCACGGGCTGTGTAACAACAAGTACCTACGATTGTAGTGATATCACCAATAGTTTATGTTATACTGTGCCTAGAACAGCTTTGACCCGTCTGTTTCATCTCGCTCGATGCAGGACAAACGTGTCCCTCTGCGGCGGATGGTAGAAACGTGTAACACACACTATTCCCATTTAGATATTGTACAGCACTTACTACATACAGATACAAGGTTCTGACACTGACACTAGTGTCGCCCAACACTTATTTAAGGATCTAACCAACTCTAAGCAAAATAAAGCATTTCTCGCATTGCTCATGACGGCAAGCCATTCTATCCATTTTTGTTTAATTCCCGCCGCTCTTACGTCCGTTGCCGGGCGTCTCTGGTACACACGCAGAATGTATTTCCAGTGGCGCCCGGCAGCCATTCTATCCATAAACAAAACTCAAATAATACTTAGCCAAGTGTCAAGTGGATACACCCCATTGAACTAGGCCTCGTGATTGGTCAGTAACTAAGGCTATGTTCACTCGTATTATTATTTGACAGCTCTTATTGTATTTTACCTACTTATTCAAGAAAACCATACATAGTTATTTAATTATTCTTAAAAACACCACATAAGCAAACATTTTAAAGACAAAAGTAAATGTTCTTTAATATATGTAAAACATTTAAAAGAAAAGGACAAAGAAAACGGCCGGGCGCCACTACTTCCTGGTGCTGTCCAGAGGCGCTCGGCAATGGACGTACACTAAGCGTTGCGTAATATACCTCGCTAGCTACTTTACCTGTGGGTTCGTTAATTTTATTTTATTTTACCATACACAATTACACGACGTCATACACTAAATATCGACATAATTAAAATCTTTATATTCAACAACATTCCGCTGCGCGAACGCACACGTTTCTCAGTCTGTGACCTCTACCACTGGTAGTTTGGGCTCTGCTCCGCTACTTGTGGTGGTCTGACATGGATTATTTTTATATTATATGTAACTTGTTATATAAATATTGTAAAAAAAACTTATGTTAAGAAAATAATTGGAACAAATGGAATAATAATAATATTAGCCTTATATTTCCAAATAACTTAATATTAAAATATAATCTATACGTACATACTTACATTAATTAATTACAATTAGGTACGTTATTTCATAATGATAAACTTCTTGACATTTTCTTGTATTACAGGGTGGCCCAAAATAACGTAGACAAATGTTTTTACATTTTTTTTATTTAATAAAAATTATAAACAGATATTTGTTTAATGAAACGTAACTAGGTCTTATTGTGCACCATATTTTCTATTTATCTTCAAAATAGCCCCCTTTAGCACTGATATATAGCGACAAACGCTTCGTGAAATTTGCTACAATTTTCCGCACTTCCTCGACGGATATTTTGTCCCACTCCCGCGTGAGGGAAGACTTCAGCTCGTCGACACTTTGGTGACGTTTAGCACAGGCCCTTGCCTCTAAGATAGACTCTAACATAAACTGTAATCCATTGGATTAAGATCTGGCGAGTAAGGTAGCCATTCTTTTGGGCTGATGAACCCTGGTAAAGTGGCCATGCACCACTGCTGAACACTTGAAGCCCTGTGAGCTGGTGCAGAGTCCTGTTGGAATATTCATGGTTGGTTGCCGAAGTGTTGTTGGCTCCAGGGAAGCAGCACAGTTTCGAGGATGTCTTGTCGGTAATATTCTTGATTGATTTTTATGCATTTATCTATGAAAACTAAGGGAGTTTTGCCAGTGGAACATATTTTTCCCCAAACCATAACTGTTTGTGCGTTATGACGATGCGGAACAACCGCAGTAGCTCCAGGACGAGTTGCTGATCAGATCCTATCATTTTGGTGATTGTGGGCTTGCTCAATCGAAAATATTTTTTCATCAGAAAAAAAACGATATGTTCCCAATTTGAAGCTGTTTAAGCAATCTGCACCTCTCAAGACGAACTTTTTTGTCTTTATCTGTAAGCAATTGAGCTTTTCTAATTTTATAAGGGATCAATTGGACGTCATGTTTCACTATACGTTGCACAGTGGAGCGACTAATCCCCAAGTGTCGTGACATTTTTCTCACCTTTGCCTGTGGATTACGTTGCCTTTGTTTGATGATGTGTCTGTTCCTAGAAGTTCGAAGAGTCCTCTTACGTTACGTACTCTTCCAGGACGGTCCTCAATGTTGCCCAACTCATTACAGCGTTTAATTGTCGCAGAAACTAACTGACGGCTTACACCAAGAATGCTTGCTATCTCACATTGCCTTTTTCCACGCTCATGCAAAGTAAGTATGGGCCCTCGTTTCGCTGACATAGCGAAATAAATTAATTGCAACAATTTTTCAACCGACTAAAAATGTAGATTTGGCGCCAAGGAACCAGCAAATAATATAAAAAAACAAAAGAGAACAAATCGCGTTCCATTTTTGAATTTTCATTTTTCAAATTTTGTCAACGTTATTTTGGGCCATGGTGTATTTGTGTAATATTTATTTATCACAAAAATAAACAATTATTAAGTTAATACTATCAGGCGTTACTTTTCGGAAGTCCATAGTTAAATTAAATAAATCTAACTACTTTGCAATATTCCGCCACATGCAAATTACCCAACTCTCGTATTTATTCATGCGCAAGTCCGCCGTCTGTCCGATGTCGATGGCTCGGCGCACGGCGACCGAATTTTCATTCGGTCGCCGTGCGCCGAGCCATCGACATCTCCTGATGATGCCCCTGGTTGGGGGCGAAACACGTGTCGAGGTTTTTATTATTTTTTGCACGATAACACAACTCTCATATTTATTCTATTTTCAAAATTATTTCTCTATTCTTTCGACCTAAGTGGGTTTGGAGGGCGGACTTGTGCATGAATAAATACGAGAGTTGGGTAATTTGCATGTGGCGGAATATTGCAAAGTAGTTAGATTTATTTAATTTAAACAATTATTATTTTTTATCTAATTAAAATATTTATCTATTTCTTTAATTTTATTAGCATTAAATTACTATATGTACCGCACTTAATCAAAATTCACATTAAGTATAGATCAAAATTTATTTATTTATTAAGCATACATTGTTTTTACAGGTTATATACCTAATACAGCAATGTAGCAAGAGACAACAATAAATTATTAGCAACTAAGCCAATCCAGTGTCACCCTCTCAAACTCCGCCAATGAACAGCTATAAAAATACATGCATTTCAAAATAAATTTAACAATTAATTATTACGTACCAATTTTTTTTTTTTTTTTTTTTTTTTTTATATTGGGTTCGCCAAATTGACGCCGCCCGCCTGGTGGTAAGTCGTGACGACGTCTAGCGATTGTGGGCCACTCTCACAGCACACAATACTATAGAGAGTGGCCCTCAACTTGACGACCTACTGATGTGCCTCTTCACGCTCCGCTTAAAGAACCCAGGATTATGTGGGAGGAAACACGTGCACAGGCAGGGCGTTCCAGGCCACTATCGTTCGGCAGAAAAAAGAACGTTTAAAACGCTCGGTTCTCGCGAACATTCTATCCACTGTGTGGGAGTGGCATCTCTGCCCGGCACGCGTTGTTCGGGATCGAAAGGAAGAGGGTGGGATCAGACTGAAGAGCTCTTCAGAACACTCGCCGTGGTAAATACGGTAGAATGCGGCCAAGGAAGCTATTGTTCAGCGCTGAGCTAGCGGCTCAAGGCTTCCCGTTACCTCCGGACAATCTATAATACGGATAGCCCGTCGCTGCATAGCGTCGAGAGCGTCCAGCAGATACTTCGCGGAGCCGTCCCAGAGGTGAAAGCAGTATTCGACGCAGGGTCTAATCGGCGTCTTGTACAGCAGACACCTCTGGTCCGGTGTAAAGAATCGCTTTACCTTATTCAGTATTCCTAGTTTCCGCGAAGCTAGCCCTATACATCTTTCGATGTAGTTTTTATTATTGAGCTCTCGACGAACGTCTATGCCAAGGATGTCAAGGTTGTCCTTCATTAGTAATAATGCATTCTGAAGAGAGGGTAGGGGAAGGAAA